>JAOSBP010000008.1:9434876-9458480 GCA_027563825.1 Erythroxylum mucronatum | reverse complement strand
CGCTGGTTAAACCAGAATCGCCTAAACCATGCTCTGATACCAAAAGATGTAACACCCAAATACCCCCTGGGAGGATATGTGGATGCTACCCAAGACAGTACAATCAAATTAGACTAGTTCACACACAACATCTCAAACAGTGCTTACATACTGTCAGAAACAGAAATTCAAAGTTATTACAGACCCAAAAGTGTTAACTAAAAATATATTCAACAATATAAAATAGACTCTTTTGACCATTGCGACTGACTCGTTCCAGTCTTTAATCTCCTCGCTCTGAACATTTTTATACTTCCTCTGATGAAATAATATTCGATTAATGTCGAGGAACGTGGCCTTCAAGTATGATAAACAAAGTCCCATATGCAAAGCAACCGACAATGTTCACTAACTCGCGAGTGCCTTTTTTCAATCCAATTTTTTAATGTCACACTCTTGTCTTGTCAATTGAGTTGTCAGATCCCTTTGTCTTGCTCTACACGTATTATGACTAGCAAAACACCTTCCTTCCCAAGTTTCTCCTACCGTGTTCACTCTATAAAGTTAGTATAAATGGACGATCACTCAACTCACAAACCAATCGAGCTCGCGTCTGTTGATTGATCTATCAAACCCACAACAAGCCTTTAGCGGAAAATGAGGAGAGAGGGACGCCAACATGGCATGGTCCGGACCTATACAATCCTCCCCTCTCCATGGAACTCAAGACCCCACTCCAAATTCATAAACAGGCTTGATTCACCTCCCACCGCCGGAATGTTCACCAGAGTACAGCTAAAACCCACCGGCCACTCCAAGTTCACGGGAAAGTGTGGGAGGCCACGGTGCAATGGGTGTCACACGAACCCATGCTGCAAGTCCAAGGACAAGGCCAAAGGAAACCATAAGGTGAGGTCACTTGATGTTGTCTCTAATTACAGGTCTCTATCTTGGAGGGTTGTAGATGGACGACCAGGCTTGAATTTTTCTGGCTTCTCTGCCACCGGGATTTTGGACCATTTGGCTAATGACTATGAGGATGATGATGTTGATGATAGCGTCTTTGAGGATGATGATGGTGGTGGTGACCATGAAGAGTTGATGGAGTCTTCACCCGGAATTGTGATTCAGGAAATCGATGATAATGATGAGGATGAGAATGATAATGGTGGCAATCCCTATATTTCTATTGATCAAGATGATGAAGAAGAAGATGATCATATGAGCTTCTGTGATGTGGGATTGATGTGGGCCCAAGCTGAGCGAGATGATGGTTGGTGTTGGGTGGTAGATTTTGATATTTGATTCTATGATGCGTCTAATATTCATGTTTGCTAGCTTTTTGCATTCACAATCAGAAGAAAGATGTAATCTTTGGAAGCTGAAATTGTGAAAAATACTTCTTTGCAACTAATTTCATTTGTAATATTACGTATTTGCTTATGTTTTCGAAAGAAAAAGTTGCAAGTACTTATCCAAATATTTGAGTACAAGTCATCTCCTACTTGCTGTTGCTAATTTAATCCGAGTCCTTGAAGTGCACGGCACAAATGTAGAGTTGTGATATGTTATTTCTATTCTAACCAAACCTTTGTCTTTTACAATCTTTTCGCCATCAGAGATAACATGCTTTTAATCGGAAATTGAAAAGAAGTTAAAAAGAGTAGTTACACTAACGAGAATGTTAAAAGACTAGTTAATGTATGTCTTATGACACATGGCACGTGCTACCTTTACTTTGATCAATTTCTCATCTTTTGCTCGACGATGTGGAGGATGGAAGCAACTGCTTGATGCATATGGTTTATGCGAAAATGAATGGTTGCTTGAGAAATTCAAAGAGAGAAATGGACAACAACATATGAAGTTCTCAACTACGCGGGTGTTTTACTGCTAACGTGAGAAAGTACTTTAAGCACTATTTGGACACCCTTTCATTTCTCCAGCACACCCTTTCATTTCTCCAGCATCTTGGGAAGCTACCAAGTGATTGGCAATACAAAGGGTTAGAAGCTAATTATGATAGAATCAAAAGTTGCGAGAATGATGGCAGTTGTGAATATGTTGAATGAAGCAAGAGACAAACACACACCACTGATATTTGGATTACTCGAGGAAGAATATGAGACCTGCGTGGACATCCTCAATAACCAGTGCCCTGAAAATGAAGCAGTGTTCGTGTTTTAAGTGAACATAAATGGGCAGCAAAAGAGTACTAGTAAGTTTCAACTTCTCAAAGAAGACAGTTGTCTTTACTCCTATGAAAATTGAGTTCTGTGCAGTCGTGCAGTGAAAGTTCTTGAAGAGGTGGTCGGAAGATGCAAGGATTTCAAGTATTAGACTACTCGGTTCAGCTACCTCAAACTTCTAATTATTCCTGTAGAAAATAGCCATCACCTTTTAAGGGTTAGATGAATTAGTTTAGGTATGCATCCCCTTCATTAGCTTAAAAATTTTCTGTCAATATTGCTGTAACTTTGATAAGAAGGAAGGATAAATGGTCAATTTCAAATGAATTGTCCTTGGAATCTAGCTGAACTTGCATGATATAGTGAAACAGAAGTTTGACCTTTTCTCCCAACTGTTTTACATCAAATGAGGAATCATAATTTCTATGATTTCTACGAGGGACACTGTTATCCAGTTACTTTACAGAATTGATGTTTTAACTACACAATTGACACAGCTACCATTTAAATGGTAGGAGAATATCAAGTTCTCCTGGCAAACCAATGCTTCGGCATATATGGCTTCACCTTACTGGCATCAAACAATTTGAAGTTTGTCATACTTACAAATTGAACTCATCTCCATCACTAGGCGTTTGCTCATTTGCACTGAATATTTGGGCAAGTATTCTCATTAACATTTCCTTTCAGGTGTGAACTTAAAGAACGTGGTCTGTGTACATCCATGGCCTGCTTGGAGCCGGTAGTCTTTGCTGAGGGTGGTCCCCCAAGTAATTGAGGATTCCGTCTTTGTGTCGAGTTGGGATAAGATTTTTCTTCTTGTACTGGTGACTGAAAACGTGTCAATGGTATCTGTAAGGAACAGAAAAGAGCTTCATGACCGATGACAAAGTGTGGTTAAGTATGAGTGCAGAAAATACAGAGCAACAACAGAGATACCGTTTCGTCTATATTTGTTACTGCTCTCTCTTTGTAAAATTTAGGTAGGGGCCTCGCCTTGAAACAAAGGCTTTGACGCAGTCTTTTCAGTTCTGTTTCTGCCTTCTCCTGATCAAAGAGATAGCTGTCGTATGAGTGACTAATTTTCACCATTTAATTGAAATACTAGCTACATTTTAGAGCTACCGTGCTTACAGGTTAGCACAACAAGAAGAAGGGCTTAATCCAAGCGTTAACATTTTCAAGTAGCTGAATTGATAATTTGGTAAGTGAATTTCATACGAATACTACCATCATCCAAAGCCACCATCGTTGTACCAGGTTAAATTTGGGACCTTGTTCTAAGGTTAAAATTTCAGCTTTCTTTTGCCTAGTGGACAGGAATCTAACTCGCGTAGAAATACACTTCAGGCAATTAAAATGGATTGTACCAAGCAAGTTCGAAAAATAGACTTTGCAATGGCATACTTACCTTGAGAGTAGCTTGCAACTGCACTTTTTGCGCTTGCTCAGCATTAAACTTCTCTTCAAGCTTCTGAAATTAGATCGGAAGAAGTGAGAAGCTGTGTAAAATACATTTAACAGTAGAGTTGATTCTCATTCTTTTTTTAAATGAAAAAACTTGCAAAGTGCTTGCCTCCTTTCTTCTCGCAGCTCTCTCTTCAGTTCTAAAGCTGAAAGGTGTAGATAACTTGGGGGATTGAGATTTGTTTCTGCAGCCACTCATAAACTTCGAACAACTGGCATGAACAAATAACAGTCAGAATACTCAAAAATCCATCATAAACGTTTGCATCATGCATCAAGGACACTTGAAAACGCCTTGGTAGCTTGTACACAAAGTTCTACTTAGCTTCAATTAATGATGCCACGTATACATAGAACCAGGCAAACTGTTCGTCTCCTGGTCCTATATGATCAAATTGTGCGATATCAAGCTGTAATTCAGTTACATTTTTCTTAATATGCACGTAATCTGAAAATGAAGTTCAGACCATTGAATCATTGCCTTTATAGTTGCATTCATTCCCTTGCACTTTGTGCATTCTCACACCGCTAGAATACGGGCTCTCACGATGATATTCCAAACCAATGCAACAAACTATACACGTCAGAAACTACATACTCTGTTGGGAAGAAATGCCATTTGGGGCGAACCGTTTTGCTTCCTGATGCTGAGGGGTGAAGAGGTGTCTTTTCCCTGCAATTGCATACAGTAAATAACAAGAAATTTCTGAAGTGAAATCATCGAGTTTGTCTTTGTAACTATAATTCATATACCTTCTGTTTTCTGATAGAGGAGTGGCTATGGGTTGCTTACGGTCCTTAAGAATCGAAACCTGCAATTCAAAAACGAAAGTCGTCGTAATATGCATGAAGATAATAGCAGAGTGACTATCTTTTTATGAATTGTTGTGCTTGCATGCATAGATTTGAAACAGAATTGCAGAAGGAAAAAAAAACAAGAACCCGAGTTGGAGTCCTTACTGGAGTTGCGTAGTTTTTGGATGCTTTACAATTGGAACCAACACTCGAATTATCAATCTTCTGGATAAGTGTTGATGTTATCTTATTAAGCTGTCTAACAGGAGTGAAGTTTATTGATTTCTGAGTTGATTTTATTCTGTCGGACTCTACTGTCGACTTCTTGTTGATTGGAGTGGCAAGATTTTCTTTTCTGAAACGAAGTGGAGCTGCCTGTTTAGCGGGTGAAAACGGCAGCTTTCTTTCTTTAACATAAATCGATGACTTTGAGCCAGAAACAGGTAGTTTCTTCTTGCTTATTGGTGCCAAATCATCCTGCTAAAACAATGAAACATGTCAGCTTCTACCAAGATATGGAATCAAAACAAGATCCACTGAAATAATGGTATTACCTTCAGTAGAGGCGTCTCCATTTGTCTGGACGCACTGAGATCCGTCTCTCTAACTTCCTTCTCTTTATCAACAACTCCAAGCTCGTTTAAAGTTTGCCCCTTGTCACAATTTTGCACAAGAACCCGGCTTTTGGGCGTTGAATCAACTCCTCTAACCTCGGTTCTTTCACCTTCATTACCATAGCTGGTCTGAGTGGCTGCCATCACTTTGACATCTTGTGCCTCACCATTTGCCTCAGAGCTTGGGGTCATCATTTCTGAATCCTGAGGTGTAGTTTCACAAACTTCACTTTTAGTTTCTGGTTCAGCAACATCCTTTCCTGTGACATTTGCTTGCTCAAGTAAAGCTGCAGCCTTTCTTTCAGCTAGATTCTTGTAATGAGCTTCAAAGAAAGCTTTCATCTGTGCAACTGAACCGGGTCGTGAAAATTCCTCGGCCTCTTCAACATATCTGTTGTGAGAGAAAGTTGACCATTTCTCCCAAGATAATGATTCTGACATGAACCTCCCAAAAGAGACAGACTCCTGGCCGAGAGGATGAATTGGCTTACCCTGTGACGTAAGAGCTTGTATAGTAATCTTGGTCTGTAAGAGAACAAGCTAACGAATAGAAAAAGAAAAGGCATAAAAAGTAAATGCTGTAGCGACACTACAGGAATCAAAAGGAAGAATTCAGGCAACCCACTACAAATTTGAAGGAGTTATTACAACCAATCATTAGTTCCCTTGGACGACAAAGATGGTATAAAGAATTCAGTTTCATGAACTCTACCTTGGACGCTTCACTGGAAGGAATTCCTGCAGCATAAGAGAATGGTTGCACGAGACAGGTTGTCTCCCCCATGAGTTTGGCCGTGTTGTAACAGACTTCAATACAATGGAAAAACTAAAAACTCCCCGGTTTTGTTATTAATGTTTTCCAGTTGAACTTTGTAGCTGTGTCTCCTCAAAAACGCAGATACATTGTAATTTTGAATTTCAAAGAAGTGGAAATAGCAGAGCAGGCAGATGATGTAGTACGTTCAAACGATAAAGTGAAAGAGAGGAAGGCGGTGGATTCTTTTATTGTCTGAAGGAAGAGTGGGGTCCACCAACCATCCTTCAAAAAGCTCCAAGCTTTTTAAAGGGTTTTGGGGCCCACGCCTCAACGTCTACTTTGTTAGTTGATTTGAACTGAAGAAGACAACAGATCAAATTTTGGAAAAAAGACTCCGCGTTTGCCTCTAAAATAATATGAAAATGCAGGAGAGGAGAAAGAGAACAGAAGGGAATTGGGTTCTGAAGTTCTTATTACTTTCCAACAAGTGAGATGGCTTACTTTAATAGATAATTGAAGCTTGAGAAAAGGAACACATACAGCACCTGGTCACCTGGAAAAGGCTTTATTCTTACTCACCTATAAAGGCACGCAAGCAACAGCTTGAGAAAACAATGTGCACAACCAATAAGTGGCATTTTAAGGGGAAAAAAAAACTAGTCTGACCTGTTCATTGTTCCTTTGTATCACATTGTTAATGATGAAGACATGATCAACAATAGAAGCTAAGAATAACAGAATCAATGCACAAAACTTAAATAAAATGTAGTATTTTTTCTAGCACAGTTTTCTGGTCTATAAATGTAACTCCCCAAAATTTGCGTCTGAGACTTTCTGAAGTTCTCTGGTATGTCCGGTCCTCTATAAATCTCCGTGATCTTTTGCTGTAAGTTTTAAGGTTATAAAGATGCATCAACACTGTTAGGAGGCCTATCACGTCCACCAGTGTTCAGTAAACCTGAATAAGAATACTTTCTCCTATTTTTGTAACTTTTACTCTTAGTTGCCTTGCTTTTGCGCCTTGAAAACACTGTGCACATGAATGTCAAGAAACCCAAACCAGAAAACACCCATAAAGCCACAACCCATAACCTTAATGAACCAAATAGCCCGTCTGAAGCATCAGGAGATGATTCCTGAGAATGTTTGATCCGCACAGGACTGCTTCTTACAGAATCAGTTCCTTCAAACTTGCCAAATTTCCTTGAACTCCCAATTTCTTTCCTGGCATCCCAAGTTGAGGTGGATATGGAGCCGGGATTGGGACAGTTTCTCTTCTTATGATGAAGGTATAGTGCTTCATTAAGTGCCTTTGCACATTCTATGCTAAGCAGGTCTCTCTGCAGGATGTTGTTATCAGTCCGATCCACTGTTGAAGGATCAGGGGGTTCAGGAAACTTAGCCCAGCATTTGTTGACAACATCAGTATCTCTCCAGTTTGCTTTATCAAAGCTCCAGTTCCCAACTCTAAATTCTAATCCATAGTGAAAAACTCTATAATTTACCCCAGGCACAGGGACATATCCCGGGTATATTAATATCTCCCTGTTGATGATGTGCCGTAGATTCATCTGTGCATATAAAGAATTAATAAACAAGTAAATGAAAGGTAGTAAAACTCATAACTGTTGCAGAATTTAAGCAATTAACGGAATATCAAGTGATGGCATGGGCAAGTAAGAATCCACATGTCAGAAGATAGAGAAATACAAAACCAAAGTTACTGGTGCAAGTCCCATTGTAAAATAAATTATTACTGTTTAAAAGAGAGGGGTCCTAAAGGATATGGAATACCTCTGCGGCACCAAATGAGTAACCATACATCTCACTAATCCAGCCAGATGAGTATATATCGCCCGTAAAGTTAGTAGCATAATGAGCTTTGTCAGCCCGGACCTCCTCAGTTTTATGCAACCATAGTAGAGCAAATTGTTGAAGATCATCTATGTGCATGATTATTACACCCCCAACTTTATCACAAGCATCAGGGTTGCGTGTGTGGATTTTCGCAAGCTCGTTATCACAACCAATAAGGTACCTAACAAGCATAAAGTTATGAACCTTTGTTAGCTGCACATTATTCCCTTATGCTCGTGCACCACAAATATGAAAAAGAGAGATAACCCAGACCAAACGTAATTGCCATTTACTAAACAATGCAAGAGCATAAAACTCTTGGTCTTACTCATAGGGAGTTGAGACAGGCTGGCCACGTGCAGCTTGGAATTCCCATGGAGTGATTGGAGCTCTCAAGATCATGTCAGCATCAAGAATAACTATGAACTCAGCATCAACATCTGCATGGTTAAGCCAATGAACAACTGCAGCAGGTTTATTAATTGCTGGATACCTGAAAAATAGAAAAGTGAAGGAAATTTTAAAAAAAGGATTCCTGTTGCTCTTTAGATCTTTCAGTTAACTAGTTAATCGTGTAGAAAATGCAAAGTCCAAGCCACATAACCACTTTGGCAATGGTTTATGATCCATGTAGGTGACAGAAGTTGTGCACAAAATGGTTAGAACCTAATTAGGTTACATACCCATCTATTTATAATAGTGCACTACTTTTGGCCCCTCGTCCCCTATAAAATAATATCATTAGCTTCCAATGAGAAACATAATAGACATAAAAACTAACAATCCAAAGGTACCAAATTGAGTCGAAAAGACAACACTGGTTCTATCTTTCCCTACCAAGAGTCACTTTAGCACAACTAGCCATTTCTACTAGGGAGATTATACAAGCTTCCAAGTGAAACACATAAATTTCAAACAAATAGCATAATATACAATAATAAATGGAATCAGAGGGACTTTCTGAGTGCTTTTCAGCTGCAAAAATATCTAGGATCCTTCTAACCACAAAATTTAAACATGTCAGTTGATATTAGTCCAAATTCAATTACTGAAAAGAGTATATTGTGTTCGAGATGAAGCAAATGACAAAGTTAACCTCTCAGTTAAACCAAAATGACCAGAAATTCCACAAGCCATAGACAATTCAGTGCTAAACCTGTATAAAGATGAAGATATTACCAATCTCCTGTTAGCGGGTGCCGGCTCATGGAAGGAACATAATGGGTGGGAGCCAGATCGTGTCCTCTGTATTGCTTTAAGTCCTCATCCGTACAGCTGAGAAGGCGTGTGAGATTGCCAGGCTGGCCACTCTGGTGGAAACTGTGTACAAGGCCTACAGTCTGCCAATCAAAGTAAGGTGTACATTCTGTGGAGAATATCGTGTGGATCTTTGGATGAGGCTTTTGAGGTTTATCAACAATCTCCTGCTCTTTTATGGCCTCCTTAGCTTCCATACCCTCATGAGTAAAATATCTTGGACGAGTCAATTCAGCAAAAGTTCTGCTCTTCAAAAAGCTCAAGTATTTTGACCATTTTGGCTTCGGGCATCCATCTGTAGCATGTTGTAAAAGAAGGCCCTCATTCAAAGTGTTTATACACTCTATACTTAACAATAGGCCCCTCCTTTTATTTGAATCAAATGTCATGGCTTGCACCTGCATGAATGAAAGATAGTACCTTTTTCCCTTAGGATTTAGAATTAGCTCATGAAATCTTCTCATTTGATCCTGTTCTTATGTAACAAGCAAAGAATAAAATGCTTCGTAATAGCCAAATTCTTATGCTTTCTGCAATTGAAAGCATGGATAACAATAACTCCTAAAGCAAACTTCCAAATAGTTCGTCTCTTTGTTTTCATACCTCTCTAGGATAAGGAGGCTCATGAAATAGCTGACCACACTCATAGACGATACTATCTTCATGATGGTCTAATTTACTGAAGGACCAATTTCCAACACTAAATGGCAAGCCATAGTGAAGTAGAATAGGCTCCACACCCTCTCGTGGAATATAACCAGGGTAAATCATCAAACCATCATAAATTTTGTGCCGAAGTCCAACCTGAAAATACAAAATTAAGCAGAAGAGTTAATCAACCAATAATGTTGAACTCAGTAAGTGGGCAATAGAAGGTAACTTCGTTTTCGAAACAAAATAGTGCCAATACTTACTTCAGCCGCACCAAATGAGTAGCCATACATCTCACTTATCCATCCTTGGCCGTAGATGTCACCAGTTATGTTGGTTGACCAATGAGCTCTATCTTCCCGCACTTCTTCAGTCTTTGAAAGCCACATGGGCGCTAATGCTCGAAGATCATCTATGTGCATGGCTAGAAGGCCCCCAACTTTATCACATAGCTCAGGATGCTTTGTGTGCAATTGTGCCAAGATGTTATCACATCCAATCAAATACCTGATTATGCATTGTATACATTTTTGCAGTCATAATAAGGAACAACTTAAATGGTGAACAAATGAAGTATATAAGCAAGACATATCATTAAATGACACGAGAAAAAAGTCCAGACAATTGCAAAAGCATGATTGACTTCACCATCCAAAGGTCAAAAAAAGATCTTGTACTTTTAAAAATGTTGATGTTCCACTAGACTTATTCATTACTACATCTGCAGGATTGTGCATAATTATCAAAGTTAAAACATTATGCAATAGTGTTGAAACACCCATTGATGGGTTGGGCTGGTTGAACCCAATAGCAGCTGCATGATAACAAGCAGAACTCGTGCAATGATCATGCAAAACATGCATCAAGGGAGAATTTCCTTCTTTTTTTTTCAGCCAATGCTGAGTAATAAGTAAAACTCTTAAGTACCCATAATATGCTGCAACAGGTTTTCCTTTCTCAGCTCCAAGTTCCCAAGGTATAATTGGACCTCGAATGATCATATCTGCATCTAATATAACCACCCAATCAACATTATCAGCATCTGTACTATGTTTAAGCCAGTGGACAATTCCAGCAGGTTTGTTAATTGCCGGGTACCTGCAGGAGTAAAAATAAGATAGCATTTTACGTCAACTTTTCTATGCTTCAGCGTACAACAGCAGTTCACAGAAAAAGAAGAGATTAATTGCTTGAGCATTTATTCGAGGACATAACAATAGCATAAATGATGCACAATGCGACTGCCAAGTGCGAAGGAATCAACAAAGCAGAATGAAGGGTGAGGGCTGAGGACTGAGGACTGAAATAGGAGAATCTACTCTGACATTGAAGCTAAGGAAAAAATGCAATCTGGGGAAAAAGAAATAGAATTGACTGAATCCGCACCTCTCACAAGCTTTATTTAGTAGAAGAACTTGATATGCATCGAGAATGAAGATGGACCAAAGTAAATCACAAAAAAATGGGCAACTTCAAACAAGGAATAAGCAGTAACTAAAGAACATAATTCTCATCCCACCTTTTGTTAATAGTCGAATTTGTTGCTTTAACTACTAAAAAGGAATAAAAGCTTGTACTATTTCAAGACAGGTGTCTCTTCTGCTTTTCTTTGCGTCATAGATCGATGAATTTGTACAATCTACGCACACGTGCTTCATGAAAAACTTCTATTGAAAAATGTCTCATTTGAGAAGAAAGCAAGGAAATATACTGTTCTGATGAACAAACAATGCAGAGAAACTCACCAGTCGCCAGTTCTGGGGTGTCTGCTCATAGATGGCACCTCAAGAGTGGGAGCCAAATGCATTCCTCTATAATTCTTCTTTTCCTCATTCGTACAACTCAGTAATCGGGTTATAGGTCCTGGTTGTCTGGCTTTTTTGAAGCTATGAAGGAAACCCACGGTCTGCCAATCGAAGTAATTGTGACACTCAACCGAGAACAGAGTGTGGATCCTGCGACCGGTATCCACGCTAGACCCGTCACCAACACATAACAACAACCAGCACGCAGCATAAACCAAAATCAAAACCATGAATTTGGCCATTGGAGCTGGAATTGAAGGCCTGGCTCGAGAAGGGTATGTCTCAAAGATCTAAAATTCATCGACTGTAGAGAGATGCAAGAAGTCAAAGATTGGTTTTTTAGCATTTTAACTAATACTATAATAGAGTTAATAGCACGTACCAGGACTTGGTATTAATTTACTAGCATAGAGATTTTCGACAAAAAGGTAAATCAAAAGAAAGCGGTAAATGAGTTATTGAAGTAGCAGCCAAACTACAATTTAATGGATCCGGACTCGGAATCTTATCATCAACGAAACGCAAAACCTCAGTTGGAAGGTTCGTTTTGTTTGCTATGTTACTCAAAATCTATAAAGGACTCTGTAAAGGTTCTTCGTAACTAATTTTGTCAAAAAGGCGAGCTTATTGCTTGTAATACAGTTTAAATTTTATCGAAAAAAGAAACAACATTTTATTCATGTGAAGCAGCTTAGATCATGTTAAACGACTGCTTAGATGTGATTTCCAAGACAAAGTAAGTTTGTTTACCAAGATGACAAAATTAAGTTTGACAATCATTCATCAGCCGTCACTGCACTGGTGGTAGTGAACTAGTGATCGTGAAAGTCTCCATTAAGATTTTTTTTTTTTGGTTGAACAAGGAAAACAAACAACTCAAACTCTTGGATAAAGCACGCCGGCCGCATCGTGGCGGAGCAGCTCCTGAAGGCCAACAGGCGGGTCCGAAAGCAGGTAAAGCCCCGGACGCAGAAGAATGGCAAACTGGGCCAATCTGTCAGCGCACTGGTTTCCTTCCCGGCAGATATGCTGGAGACGAACCTCCCAAGCCCAGTGCAGCAGCTCCCGAATACCTGTCACTAGAAAGGAAACTTCAGTAAGAACCAAAACCGAATCAGATAGAATATTAATAACCTCAAGGGAGTCGACTTCAGCGATGACCCGGCGATAACCCTTCTCCCAGGGCAACGCAAGGCCTGAATACACACCCCAAAGTTCCGCCGCTAAAGGCGATCCCCTCCCAATACATTGTTGGAACCCCCCACACCAGGTCCCTTGGCAATCTCGAATTAACCCCCCAGTATAGCTCTTGGGCGATCCGTACGGAACGGCGCCGTCCGAATTGACCTTCACCCATCCTGCCGAGGGCTTCATCCAACCCACCAGAGTACCCATAGGGACGCTGTGGTCGGGGATCACACAGGATTCCAGAGCACGAGCTCTAGCGATCCACGCGACATAGTCAAGGATAATCCGAGAACCATATGCAGGCCATACAAACCCCAGCTCAAACAGACTACTGTTCCGCCACTTCCAAAGGAACCAGCAAGTGACTCCAAAGATGACGGCCCACACTTCCTGAACCCGAGTGGACGTAGCGAGGTTAGTCTGCAGCCACGTTGACGCGTCCTGTATGAAAAATCGCTCGCCGAGCCCCGCCCTAGGGAACTGGCGCCAGAGAGCTACCACCCGGGGACAATCCCGAAGAACATGGATAGTAGTCTCCTCTTGGCCACAAGTCGGACAAGTTCCGTCAAGGGCTATGTGACGCGCCACTTGTTGCTGATTCGTCAGAAGTTTGTTCTTAGCAGAAAGCCAGAGGAAGGACTGAATCCGTTGGGGGCCCGGCCATCGCCAAATCAGCTTCCAGGGGTTATGATCGGTCCCCCGGGTATCACCTTCAATCAGATCATAAGCAGACGAAACCGTGAAATCGCCAGAAGGAGACGGAGCCCAGACCACCCTGTCTACCCCCTGGCTATCCTCACTAGGGCAATAGTGGGTAAGCTCGAGGCAGACCTCAGCCGGAAGAAAGTGTTGAAAAACGGTCCAACGCCAGTGACCCTGGGCGTCCGTAAGCGACGCGACTGTGGCAAATCGAAGATGCTCTGGAACCGGAGAGGTGGCAGCGAGAATAAGAGGTCCCCAATCAGCCAACCAAGGGTCCAACCAGAATAAAATGCGGCGCCCATTACCCAAAGCCCATCTGAGTCCTTGACGCACTACCTGCCAAGATGCTGAGATACCGCGCCAGATCACCGAAGCCCTATGCCGGGCAAGCGTACTGGGAAGCGGGGAGTCAGTAAACCGATACTTAGCCCGAAGGACCTGGACCCATAAAGCAGTCGGCTGAGTGATGAGAGCCCAACCCAGTTTAGCCAGTAACGCGTCATTGGTAGACCGAATTCGGCGTAGACCCAAACCCCCTGCCGATTTAGGTTGACACACAGAGTCCCAATTGACGAGATGAAATTTTCGATGATCGCAGGAGGACCCCCAGATGAAATCCCGCATAATTTTTTCGAGATCGTCGCACAGTTGTCGGGGGAGGCGAACCGTCTGCATAGTGAAAACAGGTAAGGACGAGAGGACCGATTGGGTTAAGGTAATCCGCCCCGCCAGAGACAGCAGTTTGGTACGCCAACCGGAAAGCTGCTGTTGAGCCGTATCCAACACATGTTGATACGTGAGCCTCGATGTCCGGTCGTGAATCAGCGGAACCCCTAAGTACCGACCTAAGTTGTGCGTACGGGTCACCTGGAGGGCCTGACTAATTCGACACGCAACCGTCGGGGGAACATTCTTAGAGAAATAAATGCGAGTCTTAGCGTGACTAACCTGTTGACCAGAGGCCCGACAGAAAGTCTCAAGAGTCCGCGCTATGACCCAGGATTGCGTGTCATTCGCTTCGGCAAACAACACGAGGTCATCTGCAAAAAACAAATGGGAGAGAGGGGGGCCCCGTCGGCCCAGGGTGATAGGCTTCCACGCCCCACTTCCCACCTCTTGGGCTATAAGATGCCCAAGTCGTTGCAAACATAGAACGAACAAGTAAGGAGAGAGATGATCGCCCTGGCGGAGACCCCGCAAAGGCTGAAAAGAGTCAGTGACCGTACCTTGCCAAGAAATTTGCATTGTAGTAGTCGTGACACACTGCATAATCACCCAGATAACAGGCGCAGGGAGACCAATCTCGACCAGGGTATCCTGAAGGAACTGCCAGTTAAGACGGTCATAAGCTTTCTCTAAGTCCACCTTCAAAGCCAAGGAGCCAGTTTTGCCTGTCCTTTTCCGCATAGAATGGATAACCTCCTGCGCGATAATAATGTTGTTAGTGATATGACGACCCCGAATGAAACTACATTGGGTTGCTGCCGTTAAGTGACCCATATGCGCTTGCAACCGTTGCACCAGAACTTTAGAGATAACCTTGTAGAGGACATTACAAAGGCTAATCGGCCGGAATTGCGAGACCTGAAGGGGGGAGGGAACCTTAGGGATGAGCACCAGGAGAGTCCGGTTTAAAGCATGGTCCCACTGCTCCATACGAAAAATTGATTGGACAAAAGACACGACCTGGGGTCCAATCACGGCCCACTGGGATTGGAAGAAGACAGCATTATACCCATCCACGCCCGGGGCCTTGTTCGGATTGATGGCAAAGACCGCTCGCCAGATCTCCTCCGCTTGGACAGGGAGGGAAAGCTGCTGAAGTTGTTCCCCGGTAAGGGGTGGGAAGGCCCCCGTGAGGGGAAAACGAGGGGCGGGCCCCTCGACCGGACAATAGAGCTGAACGAAATACTGTTGGACCAAGCTACACATCTGATCCGGATCTGTGACGATTTGCCCTGTAGGGTCGTGAAGACGCGCTACTCGAAGCTTCTGACGCTTGGCCATGGTCACGGTATGGTAATATTTAGTGTTTCTATCGCCTTTAGAAAGCCACTCGCATCGTGCACGCTGGTGCCAAAAAAGCTCCTCCTCACACAGGACGTGCAATAACTCGCCGCTCAGATGGTCCTCCAAAGCTAAAAGCGAGGCTCGAGAATCCACCGTCAAAGCCCGCTGGACCCCGCGCAGCCTAGCAAGCAGCCTCTTTTTCCGCGAGAAGATATTACCGAATTTGCTTTGGTTCCAGTTCGAAAGTTGAGAGGCTTACAGGGCTAAGTGGCTACTCATATTCCCCGCTACAGGGGTCCAGTGCTGGGCCACTAAGTCCGGAAAATCAGAGCTAGTGAGCCAGGCATTCTGGAATCGAAAAGGTCGGGGCCTGTCATCCACGTCACCAGCAAACAAGGCAGCACGAGGACTACATCCCACGTGGCAAGTTCTCGAGTTCTTTTGGTTCCATTTCCAATCAATTGCTTGGCGAGTGTGAGATGTGAGTTACCTTTTTTCCTCTTTCTTTCTTGTTAAGCTTTCTACCGTTGAGAAGAGCTTCCTTCTCCTCTTCCTCTTGGCCTGAGCTTCCTTCTCAAGAAACAACAAAAGAACGGCCTTGAGGTGTATTGTTCAAGAGCAAGGAGCGGTGCGGCGTGGAAAATAGTAGGTGAGTTCATGGTGATTTCAGAATCATCAAATTATACTGTAGGAGAATTAAAAGGGCTTGATAGTTACTATAATTCCAGATTGACATATCCAACCTGGTTTCTACCATGCCCGTAATCTTAATTGTAAAAGGAGAGAGATAATTACGAGCAACTTTGACGAAAGAGATGTTTGTTGTCAATTTTGCAAACAGAAATGTTGATTGAACACTTTGATTTGAAAGAAAACATCTGCATATATTCATTTGAGTATGCTTCTATTGTAGTCAATTTCTACCACTTTGCTAGTAATGCTTACTTTAGGAACGGTAATGTACAAGACCCCGTCTTTGACTTCCACCTTTATCTTGTCATACTCTATGTATGACAAGATACATAGAGTATCTTGTAGCTGCGATCCTACAGCTGTACTTGCCGTAGCTCTTGATTGGCCAGTCTTCCTCACCAATACCATCTGAACCATTTACACCAGTATCTTGAGCCTGTCTCGGAACCTTCTCTGCATTAAGCACAAGCATTTTCTCTTCAATCCATACTTTAACGTCATCCTTGGTCATGCCAGGCATATCAAACCTCATCTTGTAGTCTTTTCCTCCTTCCTTAATTGCCCACGGAGTCCTGCCCTTGTCGTATCCATTTCTCCGCTCAGAGGAGCTGTCGTCCAAGTGCTATCATACGCAAAAGGATCCTCCATCATACTCTCCATTGTATCCATCATTTGTTGCACTGTCCTTGCGGTTGGAAATCTGTCCCATAAACCTGTAAATAGAAAATCAAACTTAAGTCACTTTGGTTTCGTTCTTGGATAAGCAACACCTTCCGAGCTTTTGCGACTCCTGGAGTTGAAGTGCTTCCAGTGGCGAAGCCAGGAATTTATTTCAGGGGGGGCAATGTATATATATATTGTTTCAGGGGGGGCAACGATATTCTTTTAAGTGGGGAAGGCAACCTCTATATGCATATAGTATATATATATTCTTTTTTTAAAAAAAAATTGAGGGTGGGCATTTGCCCACCCTCCCAATGCTGTAGCTTCGCTACTGAGTGCTTCCATAGTTCCAAGTTCCAAGGGCTACTTACTTGTTGGGGGAGCAACTTGTGGTGCTTTTTGCTGTTGACTTTGCCGCGGGGTTGTTTTAAGATAGAGTAGAATAGAAAATCGATAATGCAAGAGGTAATAGGTAATTTATTAATGAGTCGTACTTTATATTAACATTGAAGACCTAAACATATAAGCAATGAAATAACAAACTTAGCTAGTATTTATATAAAGATTAAACAAACGAATTAAAAATTTTAAATTCTAACAGATAATAACTTTATCGTAATAGATAAAATTTTATCTTTTAACAAATAACATATCTTATCTTCACTATTTTCTAAATTTTATCTTTAAACAAAGACTTAATTTTTAACAATTTTGAATCATTCTCCAACATTCCCTTTTAATTAAAAGTTGTAAGAATTTTTTAATTTGATGATACTTCCCATCACCCTTCTATAGTTGGAGCAGCTCTCCCCACAATTCTTTTCTTTGGAGCACTTTTCTTTATTTTTCAACATGAGCACTTCTCTCATCACTTATCTCAATAGAGCACTTCTCTCTATGATACGTCTTGGGGCACTTCTCACCAACTAGAAGATGTTGTCTTCTTCAATTACTTACACTATATTTGTTTATTCTTCATTGTTAAGCTAGCAATCCTTTTTCATAAAGCATCGAGACTTCCCCTTATACCAACAATCTTTCTCTTCATGACCAAACTTCTTGGCCACATTGAGGAATGTTTCCTTTCTTTTTTGATGGTGAAACATTTGCTAGATAGGCTCCCTTTATCATCTTTTCACTTTCTTGGTTTCTCATTGCCCTTCTTTGCTCTTGAGCTTGTAAAGCATTACTCACTCATAGGTCCCTCAAGATCTTTGAGAGTTCTGATACTATGTTGGATTTATGCCAGAGGCAATTTATTGATGAGTTGCACTTTACATTGATATTGAAGACCTAAATATATAAGTAATGAAGTAACAAACTTGGCTAATATCTAGATAAAGATTAAGCAAACAAATCAAAAATTTAAAAGTTTAAATCCTAACAGATAATAACTTTATCTTAATAGATAAAATTTTATCTTTTAACAAATAACATATCTTATCTTTACTACTTTCGGAATTTTATCTTTAAACAAAGACTTCATTTTCAACAACTTTGAATCATTCTCCAACAAGTTGGTGCTCTGTGCAATTGATCAAGATTGTTCCTTTTTTCTGCAACAGCTTTTTTCTGCAACAGCCTTAACAATGCCAGGAAAACCTTTCCTTTTTTTCAATGGAGGCGTAAATTTAGAGCAGGGAAATTTTGCGAGTGATCTCTTAGATGGAAGAGGAGCGTACAAATTGACGTGTGATGCTGCCATATCAGGTAAGTTTTTAGTGATCGACGCTAATCTTTACAGGGTACAATGTTAAAAGAACACACACTAAGAGCAGGAGCTTCATCATTCTCCTATGAAGACTCACTCAGAGCTACGACACTCTCAAATGAGGAAGTCAAAGGAGACACTTCTGTCTTTTATCTGGGATCCATGAGCTAAGTAGGACAAGGCCCACCTTTTCTCATCATGGTATCACAGCTCTTCTACATTCAGCCAGAATGGGTATCCATCTCGGCTGCTATTTTTTTAGTTTTTTTTAGCCTTTAAGTCCTTTTTAAATTTCGTTGTTATGCATCTCGTGCCTTTTGGTCCCCTTCATCTTCAATATGTCGGGAGGGCCATTTTATGTCAGTATTACAGGTAATCAAAATCAAAACAATGTTAGACCAGACAACCACCCAACTTCCCCATAATATCTTCGTCCTAATGAAAACCCGTCTCTCATCTTAGTGTCCTCTCCATTAATCGGACCAAATTACCATTCATGGTCTAGGTCAATGAGAATGGCACTGTTATCAAAAAATAAATTGAGATTCATTAATGGTAGTATCATTATGCCAAACATAAATTACCCTATATGTGCCTATTGGGAATGATGTAATACAATGGTGCTATCATGGTCAATGCGTTCTGTAAGTGATTCTATTGTCCAAAATATTATTTAGCTAGATTATGCTGCTGAGGTTTGGAAGGACCTACAAGACAAATTCGCTTAAGCAAACTCTTTCTGTATTTCAGACCTTCAAGAAGAAATTTATTCACTAAAGCAGGGAAACCTCTCAGTATCCGACTACTATACAAACCTTAAAATGCTCTAGGATGAGTTTTCCAACCTAAGGCCACTACCCCGATATAGGTGTCAACCTCAATGCACATGTGATGTCCAGACTATCATCAAGTCATACCAAGATAATGATAGTGTTATACGGTTTCTAATAGGCTTAAATGACTCATATACTATGGTACGATCTTAGATTATGTTGATGGAAACATTATCTGACATTAAGAAAGTTTTCTCTATGGTGGCACAACATGAGAGACAGCTAATTTCCTCTTATTCTCACACTGACACTCATTCAAAAGTGTTAAGTGACCGTTTCACCACAATAGCTTAAGCTGTTGTGTGAGGCCAACTTAACTGGTTTTATATATTCACTAACACACCCCCTCAAGTGAAAGCTTTTTGGGCTTGAAACTTGCATAGGCCCACTCTACCTTGTGTTGAATAATAGGTGGGTGGTAGGATTTGAACTCACGACCACTTGGTCATAAAGGCTTTGATACCATATTGAATTTTTTAATATGGGCAGAGTGTAGAGTTCATTAACAAGAATTGAGCTTGGGCCAACTATCGTCCAAATAACTAGAACTAGTTGTTTGGATAGTTGACCCTTACCACTTATAAACCCTTTAATATTTTCATGTCTAGGAAATATGGGACACTCTAACAATGATAAGGAGTGTCACAAAGCGTTAGGCTAGGGGAGAAAAGGTGGGCCTTGTCCTACTTAGCTCATGGATCCTAGATAAAAGCTAGAAGTTTCTCTTTTGACTTCCTCGTTTGAGAGTGTCGTAGCTTTGAGTGAGTCTTCATGGGAAGACAATGAAGCTCCTACTCCTGGTGTGTGTTCTTTTGACAGGCCCTACTGAGCTAGAGTATGCACATCATGTATACCCAGCTTAAGCAAGAGTGTCTTGAATGGGCCTCTAAAGAACACTTTCATAAAGATGTCGGCCAATTGTGAGTGAGAAGCGACTGGGAGAAGGTGGACGACCCCTTCTTCGACCTTGGTACGTTTGAGATGATAGTCGATCTCTATGTGCTTGGTGCGTTCATGGAAGATGGGGTTTTCGGCAATATAAACGGCCGATTTGTTATCATAATAGAGGTAAGCTGCTCCTTTATGCGTAAAGCTGAAGTCTTTTAGTAGATAGACTAACCACTGAAGCTCGTAGGTTGTAGCAGCTAAGGCTCGATACTCTACTTCTAAGGAGCTGCAGGAGATGGTGGCTTGTTTCTTTGATTTCCAAAAAATCAAGGCAGAACCAAGGAACACGCAAAAACCAGTGACCAATTTGTTAGAGTCAGGACACGTTGTCCAGTCGGAGTTTGAGAAGGTGCAAAGGTGTGCTGATGAGCTCTTTAGGAATAAAAGGCCTTAACTAATAGCCTTTTTAAGGTACCTTAACACACGGTTGACGGCTTGTAGATGTTCGTTGGTTGGTCTGTTAAGAAACCGGGATAACTGTTAGACAGGAAAGCTGATATCCAGTCTTGTAATGGTAAGGTAAAGCAACTTTCCTATTATGCTCCGACATTTGCTGACGTCTGTGTAGGGTTCACCAGAGGCTGTCAAGTGCATGTTTGGAGCCATAAGTGTTGAAGCTGGTTTGCAGTGGAGAAATCTAGAGTCTTTCAGGAGATCCAAGGTGTATATTTGTTATGACAAATTCATGCCAATGGAGGATCGCACCAGCTCCAGTCTGAGGAATAACTTTGCTGGTCCAAGGTCCTTAATCTGGAAGGTACCATTTAGAAACTTTTTCGTTGTTTCAATTAGTGAAAGGTAGGTGTTTGCTAGAAGAACATCGTCTACATAAATCAGTAGAATGATAACCTAACAATCTTGTCTTTTGGTGAACATGGCATGATCGGAGACAGACTGGGAGAAGTGGTCAGAAATCAGTGCAAATGTCAATTTGGCATGCCATTGACGACTGGCCTGCTTGAGTCCATACATGCTTTTTTTTAAGTTTGCAGACCATCTTGGGTTCAAGCAGGAAAAGACCAGGAGGAAGCTTCATGTAGACCTCTTCATAGAGGTCTCTGTGGAGGAATACATTATTAATGTCTAGCTAATGGAGATGCCAGCTTTGGGAGGCTGTGAGAGCAAGTAGAACCCAAATTATAGTGTGCTTTATAACTGGGGAGAAGGTTTCTGTATAGTCCAACCCTACTTGTTGTATGAAGCCTTATACAACCAGTCTGCTCTTACAGCGGTGAAAAGAGCCATCCTGATTATATTTAAGCTTATGCACCCACTTGCAATCGATGGTGGTCTTGCCTAGTGGTAAGTAGGTAAGATCCCACGTTTGATTTTTTTCAAAGCTTGTAATTCTTCCTGTATTGCATTTTGCCATTTGATGTGTTTTATTGCTTTAGTGTAAGTGGAAGGGACTTTAGAAGTGTTAATGGCCATAGAGAGGGATTTGTGCTAAGGGGATAGATGTTGGTAAGATAAGATAGACGAAACTATGTGCGATGAGGTATGTGGTAGAGTATGATAGCCATAATCCCTTAGATGGGAAGGTGGTTTTGAGTGTCTAGTCAAACAGCATAGTTCAGTGGTGGGAAAGGTAGGTCTGGTAGAGATTTATTTGAATCAGATGTGGTTTATAAGTGGTCAAAGAAGGGAGAGTTTGAAAGAGTAGGTAAGACTGGACTAGGGACAGAAGGGAAAAGTGTCTTCATAAAACAACACATCTCTAGATAGGAAGAACTGTCTTGTCTCCAAGTTCAATAACTTGTACCCTTTGGCTCTTGTTGAAAAACCTAGAAAAACAGATTTTCTTGCTCTGCTGTCTGGTTTGCCTCTGTTTGCTTCCTTAGTTGAGGCAAAACAAAGGCAACTGAACACTTTTAGGTGAGCAAGATTAGGATTAGTGCCAAACAGAATTAAATAAGGTGATTTATGTGACAAGAGTGGTGAAGGAATTCGATTGATGAGAAAAACTGCATGTAGAACACATTCTGACCAATATTTAGTAGGAAGATTTGCTTGCATTTTTAGAGCTCTTGCCACACAAAAGATATGTTGGTGTTTCCTTTTAGCCTTCCCATTTTGCTGGGGCTCTTTATGCATGTGGTTTCATCTAGAATTCCATTTATGGAGAAGAAATCAATCATCGAAAATTTAGCCCCTTGATCGCTTCTGATGCATTTTATCTATTTTGCAAATTGTCTTTCCACATGGGCAAAAAATTCTAATTAAGTCCCTAGTTTTGGATTTGTGCTTCATTAAATGTACCCAGGTCATACGGATATGGTTATCTACTATGGTTAAGAAGAATCTGTGTCTATGAATATATGCAGTATGGTAAGGTCCCCATATGTCAACATGGATGATATCAAAGCAAGCAGAAGCCATATAAGTGCTCAATTTGAAAGGTAAACGTTTTTGTTTTGAAAAATGACATATATCACATTGTGTAACATGCTGGAAATGAATAGATGAATCTATAGAAGACAATAGTTTCAATCTAGAGTTGGACAAGTGTCCTAATGGATGATGCCAAATGCGACTTGATTAAAAGAAGATTGTGTTGGCTTGATGTGTGGGTCCTAGGTAATAGAGTCCATCAAGTTGTTTAGCAAAACCAATCGTCTTCGAGGTTTTGGTATCCTGAATGTCACAAGAGCGATTTGTAAAGGTTAGATTGCAAAGAGAAGAATTTGTAAGCTGACTGATAAAAATGAGATTAAGTGAGAAGATAGGAACATAGAGAACATTAGTCAATATTAGACCAAAGATATGAACTGTTCCTATATGCGTAACAAGTACTTGTTGGCCATTGGGGAGCCTCACTGTCAAATTACTGGCATTTGTATACTCATAAAATAATTCTAAACTGCATAATGTGATTCGTGGCACTTGAGTCCAAGATCCAAATGGATGAAGGTAAACATGGTTTGACATGTGAGTATGTACCTTTATCATCTTTGTGCGTGTATTTATTTGCGGTACCAAGGCCGGACTGGTCATAGGAACTTTTCCATTATGCAGTAATTCCTTCAGTTGGTAGTACTCTTCTTGAGTTAGATTGTAGTTAGCACTCGGTTGTGTGCTTTCTTTCTAATCTTCTGAGGTGCAAAAGGTGCTGTCTGAAAAGTTGTCGAGGTGCATTTCGACTTGGTTGGCAGCTCTGAATCTAGACCTGTAGGCATCTTTGGATTGGTAAGTAGTTAATTTATTGTTGTTGATTGCAAAGTTGGGAGGAAATCCGTGTTTCCTGTAACTCTTATCTTCCATATGCCCTATGAGTCCATAATAACTGCATACAAGTTTTTTTGTTGACTGAAATATTTTTCTTGTATTTGTCTTGGTATAGAATGCTTGAAATTAAGGACCTTTTTGTTAAATTTTTAATATGGGTAGAGTGTAGAGTCCACTAACAAAAATTGGGCTTGGGTCAACCATTGTCCAAATAACTAGAACTAGTTGTTTGGATAGTTGACCCTTACCACTTATAAACC
>JAOSBP010000008.1:9401718-9422451 GCA_027563825.1 Erythroxylum mucronatum | reverse complement strand
AACACTATCTTATTCTTTTAAAGTCTAACACCTTATTAAAATACACTCTAATTTAACTAAATTCCTTCAATTTATAATTATTACTTAAGCACTAAAATCCCAAATTATTCTAACTAAAAGGACTTATTAATCTAAACCTCAAAATAAATAAAACATGCTAAATACGAATCGGGGCCCAACACAAAGGGCTTTCACTTGAGGGGGTATGTTAGAAAATATATAAAACCAATTAAATTGGCCTCATACAACAGTTTAAGCTATTGTGATGAAATGGTCACTTAACATGCAATTCAATAATCATTGCCTTGTTATTCTAGATGCTTCTCTATTTCTCTTATTCTCCTTTCGTCTGCAAGCTTGCCTATATAAAGGCATCTATTGTTCAATAAATGATGAGGCAAAAGATTAATTTTTAGTTTTACCTCCGTTAGTTTTATCATAAAATGTTATGAAACAACCTAGTAGACATGTCATATTCTAAGTCGGAATATATAAAGAGCAGTGGATACTTCTGGACTCGAATGTAGGTGTTGTAATCTTGTGATTTGTATTGTCTCATTGGTTCCAAATTCTAGACTTCTCTCCAATATTTTGATGGGCCAGGTGATGCCGAGGCCTTGTGAAATCTATATGGACCTGATAATTCAATCTTTTTACACTGCATAGAAGTGGATGTTAATGAACCTGAAGAGTTCTGTTTGAATGTAGTGCATTTCCACATCCATCTCATAAGCTTAATTTTCATTGAAGATTTTGTTTCTAATTTCTTTTGGTAAATACAACAAGAGTTTTGGCTCAATGGTTCAAGTACCTGAAAAAGGAATCTAATCTATAGGTTTTTTATAAAGGGGAGAAGACGAAAACAAACTAAGTAACAAAACGGGGGGCAACAGTGGCCCGATAAATCCTCGAGGAGGATCAAGTGGCACCCGATGGGTGTGGTAGCAAAATAGGTAACTCCCGGGGTTAGCTGCCCAGCGTAAGTGGCCAGCTAATCAGCACTCCTGTTGCTCTCTCGAAAGACAAAGCGATGAATAACAGTCCAGTTCCTAGTGAGCAGAACATGTATACGCCGGATGAGGGGATTAAGGGCCCTGGAACGACGATCAGAGGAAGAGAGGATATCGAAAATCGCTTTAGCATCAATCTCCAGCTCGATATGTCAAAAACCCTAGGACCAGGCTAAGCTAAGCCCGATATAGATACCCCAGAGTTCCGCTGTCCACGCTGTGCACCATCTAAGCTTTTGGGCGAACCCACCGAGCCAGCAGCCCTCACTATCGCGAAACAGTCCTCCTGTAGTGGCGAAGGGAGGTGATCGCCTGCTGGAACCGTCCGTATTAACCTTGATCCACCCGGTGGGGGGGGCGCCACTGAATGAGTTGTGCCTGCCGCACGCTATTCCTCCCAGAGATGTCACGCTGGGGCCCACCTGTGGAATCCTAAAGGTGACCTGCATAAGACAAAATAACATCACGGGGTGAGGAAGGCCATGTAAAATCACCATCGAAAAGGGTCCGGTTCTGTCATTGCCAGAGGAACCAGCAGGAAATGCCAAACAAGGTGGCCCAAGCATGGCCGTGAAGGCAACAACGAGGCTGGAGGTTGTAGATCAGCCAGTCCCGAGTAGGTAAGGCAAAGAAATCAGTCTGAGTCATGTGCTGAGGGAACATGCTCCAAACTTGGCGGGCTTTGCTGCAATCCCGGACTACATGCAGAGAATCTTCCTCGAAGCCGCAAAAGTAGCAGGAGGCATCGGAAGTACAATGAGTACGAACCCGATGCTGGTTGGTGGGGAGCTAATCGTGGCCTAAAAGCCAAAGAAAGGATCGAATGCGTTGGGGGCCCGGCCAGGACCAAATGGGCTTCCAAACCGCATGACCCGGATTGTCATCATGACCCGGATCGTCGTCATGACCCATACTCATGTTGTACGTGGAAGCAACTGAGAAATGCCCAGTAAATGTCCTGCCCCAAACAAGTTGATTGAGGCCGAAGTTCGGGTGGGGAGGGAACGCGTCGGTAATCATATGGGAAATATTAAGCGAAAGGTAGGGTTGGAAGTCGTTAGCCAGCCAGTTCCCGTCGAAGCCGAGATAGTGTCTGTTCCGAAGATGCAAAATGGAGTCGGGAAGTGGGAGAATAGCCTAGAATTGAAGGGGGCCGATTCCCTCCAACCAAGGATCTAACCAGAATCGTATACGGCTACCATCGTCGATCAACCATTGAATGCCTTGCAGCACTCGAGGCCAAGTAGCTTGTATGCTTCGCCATATCATGGAGCCTCCTGATGTGCCAAGGGAAGTGGGGAGAGTAGCGACATCAGCGTGATACTTGGAAGCGAGAACTTGCACCTATAAGGCCTGAGGCTAGGTAAGCAGCGTCCAGCCTAATTTGGTGAGAAACGCATCGTTAGTTTCCCGAAGATGCCGGAGGCCGAGGCCGCCTAACTCTTTAAACTTGCAAACGGTCTCCCAGCTTACGAGGTGAAGCTTCTTTGTCTCCTAGGTGGACCCCCAGACAAATTTCCTCATAAGCTTTTCCAACTCGTCACAAAGGCGGCGGAGAAGGCGAACGGTTTGCATTGTATAGCTAGGCAGCACAGCTATAACAGATTGGGCTAGAGTAATGCGGCCCGCCAAAGAGAGTATACGAGCCGACCAGCCGGTGAGTCGTTGATGGACCAGATCCAGAATATGTTGATAGGTGCGATGGTTGACACGGTCATGCAGGAGAGGGACGCCAAGGTACCGACCAAGGTCATGGGTCTGCGGATAGCCCAGGCCACTGCTTAAACTATGAGTCATCTGAGAGGAGAGGTTTCGGGAAAAGAAACAGCGAGATTTAGCAGGATTGATACGTTGGCCAGAGGCCTGGCAAAAACCTTGTAACACTTCCGTAATGACAGCCACCTGAGGGAGGGAGGCCTCATAAAAAAGGATAAGGTCACCCGCAAAGAATAAGTGGGAAAGGGGGGGACCCTGTCTGCTTAGACGGATAGGCGACCAACACCTGGAGGAAACCGCGCTTGAAATGGCATGCCCTAACCTTTCCATGCAGAGCACAAAGAGGTAAGGGAAAAAAGGGTCGCCCTGACGGATACCACGGGAGATGGAGAACTCCTCGCTCAGCTCACCACGCCATTGCACTTGGAGGGAGACACTGGTAACACATTTCATGATTAGACTAATAAAAGAAGCCGGAAGGCCGACATCAAGAAGAGTGTCGTGGAGGAACTCCCAGGAAAGCCTATCGTATGCTTTCTCCAGATCCACTTTTAAGGCCATAAACCCTTTGCGCCCAGTTTTCCATCGCATGGAATGGATGACTTCTTGGGTGATAATGATATTATCAGTGATAAGGCGCCCAGGGACAAAGCTGCACTGGGTAGGGGCGACCAGGGTAGCAAGATAGGGTTGCAGACGTTGAACAATGATCTTAGTAGTAGCTTTATAAAGCACAGAGCATAAGGCAATGGGCCAAAATTGCGTGATCGAGGTAGGGGACGGAGATTTAGGAATAAGAACCATAATGGTGCGATTAAGAGCAGTCTCCCAGGTCTCGTGGCGGAAAATTTGGTGAAGGAAGGTAGACATCGAGGGGCCGACAGTATCCCATTGAGACTGGTAAAAAAGAGCTGTATACCCGTCAAACCCTGGGGCCTTGTTAGGGGCCATACTAAAGAAAGCAGCCTTGATCTCCTCAGGTCGAAGGGGCTGGCTTAGATCCTCTGAGGCATGCTGGGGAAGGGCGGGGAAGTGACCCCGGAGTCCCCAAGCGTGGGGCTGATGAGGCTCAGCCCTATACAGGAGCTCAAGGTAGTGGGTGGCATGCTGTTTGAGGTCCTCTGGGTCGGAGAGAATCGTTCCGTCAGGAGCAACCAGGGAAGCAACGCGGCCCTATCGGTGGCGGGATTTAGTGATCGCGTGGAAATAGTTGGTGTTCCGTTCGCCATGCAGGAACCATTAGCTCCGAGAGTGCTGATGCCAGTAGAGCTCTTCTTAATACAACACCTGTTCCAAGTCAGACTGGAGCTCCGCCTCCAGAGCCCGAAGATAAAGCGAGTCCGAATCGTCCAACCGGCATTGAAGGCCCTCCAGGCAGGCGAGAAGCCTTCGCTTGCAGTGGAAGATATGGCCAAAAATGCTAGTGTTCCAGGACTGTAACCGGACAACGAAATCACGAAGGGCGGTACTAAATTCTTGCGAAGGCGGCAGCCAGTTATCAGTCACAAAGTGATTAAAACGAGGGTGAGTAAGCCAGGCCGTCTGGAACCGGAACGAGCAAGGAGACGGAGGGTGGGAGGGAGGGGGCAGAAAGAAATAAGAATGGGCCGATGATCAGACTTCAGAAAGGGAAGGTGGTGGACGGTGGTGGCGGGGAACAAATCATGCCAGGAATTCGTACAAAAAGCGCGGTCAAGCCGAGCAACGATTAGGCCCCTACGCCAAGTGAATTGGGGGCCGAAAAATCTGAGATCCAACAGGTGGCAATTGTAGATGCAATCACGAAAAGAGGGATTAACAATAGACCGAGAGCGAGACCCCTCTCTTTTATCGCAACTTTCCAACTTAGCATTGAAGTCCCCCCCAGGAGCCAAGGTTTGTGAGTGAGCGAGGCAATTTGAGGCAGGTAATGCCACGAGAACTTTTGCAGCGAATAGGTCGGGCTCGTGTAGATGGCCGTGAAGTCAAAAACTCGATGCCCCCAGGAAATAGTAGTGTGAATAAATTGCCGGTGCGCGATCAAAACCCGAACAACAAAATCCTCCCGCCAAAGGAGCCAGATGCAACTGGAAAAGCCTGCAGCTTCCACGCGGAAGGAGTGGTCGAAGCCCAAACCGCGGATGACCCTATGAGCCCGGGAGCCACTAATACGGGGTTCAACGAGGACAACCATAAGAGATTTATGGAGACGGATATGATTTTTGAGAACAGTCTTGAAGGTCCGACCCCCAGCCCCTTGACAATTCCAGATTAAAATCATCATAAGCACGAATAACGTCAGCCCGTCTAGGTAACTCGCGAGGAGATGGGTCCGTCAGTCTGCGCCAGCGCCTGGCGATCCAAGGGGGTGGGGGGTGATTCCTCCATAGGAGTGTCAGACGCAATATCAGGTCCGAGGGGTGGGGTGGAAGGTAGGCCCGGGTCCGGAGGGCGCGATGGGGGAGGCAACGGGGGTGGAAGGAGAACGGAAGATTCGGCGGTAGGGCCAGGATCCATGGTATCAGTGTCCATATCCCGGCCATCGACAAAGGGCGGATCGGGGAGACGGATGCATGAGTCTCGAATGTAGATGGCCTGATGGGTAGGAAGCGAGATGGCCGCATGAGTCAGAGACGGGCTGTGGGGGGTGTGGGCAGGGGCCGGGCCTGGAAGGGGGCCCGAACTGGGCCCAACAGGGGCTAGAGGCTGTAATGGGCTGGAGGGGAGAGGTCGGACTACAGGGTCTGAGGAGGCTGGGCTGGTTTGGGGGGTTCTGTGGCCCAACTCGGGGCCCTAGAGGTCGAAAGGAGCATGGGCGTGGGGGGATGGGCCGGTTGAAGACCCTTCTATGTGCGAACGGTGCGCGAACGATGGGCCAAGCGATTTGTTCGTCCGTTGGCCTCTGACCATCGAGCCGTTGGAGACAGGTGATTGACGTGAAGCAGACGGCGATGGATGAGAAGGGACCGTTGGAAGGACAGGCGGGTCGAGACCCTCCAGCGCGGTGAACCGTGAGCCCTGGAGGCTCGCGTGGCCGGTGGTGGGAGTAGACTGGGACCGGGGTGATGGAGAAGGGTGCGGGGGTCGGCACATCCGGCGTTGAACCTGCATCCAAGGTCCAAAGGTGGAGTGGTTGGGAGCTTCGACGGTAGCCGAGTCGCAACTGGGAGGAGGGCTCGGTGGTGGCGGGTCCGCAGCTGGGTGCGAGGGGTCAGACGGAGCTGGGGGTCGGGAAGGGCAGTGGAGAGAGTTATGGCTGAAAAATTCGCACTTAAGGCAAATGGTTGGAAGGCCTTCATAGGCAACTTTTATCGGTTCTCCGTCGAGTTCAACAAACACCCGGAGTGGGGAGCTGAGATCCAGATCCACCGCGACCCTAGCAAACTTACCCCGTTGGGTGGATTGGGTGGTGCTATCTATTTTCACCGTGCGGCCCACGAGGTTGCCCAAAGCCGTGAGGAGGGGAGGATGATAACGAGCTACAGATAGCTCTGGGAACTGCACCCATGCCACAACGTGAGTGATCTTGCCCGTGGATGGGCGGAAGTCGGCATACCACGGTTGAACGGAGAGAGCTTGGCTGGCAATGATCCATGGGCCCTGGGTCAGAATGTTGACATAGTCGTCCGGTTCCAGGTCGACTAATTTCACGGGCCCGATTGGTTTCCATATTGCCATGAGTTTCGCTTGGAGGATGGTGAAACTGAGTTTCCTGCCCAACAATTTGATGATCACCGCATGCTCCCAAGCCTTGTCTAGCTTGCCCCGATAAGTATTGAAAAGTTCCAGTCCGAGCCCATAGGTGCCCTGAATGACGGCGATATCGCCTTCTTCTAGTTCAATGATGTTGTCGTCCGGCCAATCCAGGACCCTGGTGCCGGAGCCAGTTGCATTTGCGCCAGTAACCATGGAACTGTAACTCATTGGGATGGGGTGTAAATCCGGAGGTGGAGGGGGAGGATCTTCCTCTCGCTCCCTGAGCCGAACTTTCTTAGCTGTATGAGTATTCGTACGTAAGGAGTTGAGAGCGTTTTCAGACATTAATCTAATCTATAGTTACCCACAGGTTCTGCATGTAAACAGTCAAAAGTCAACAGCTCTCGCTTTACACTCTGTATATATATTGGAAACTTCCACTAAATAATTACAATTTTTTAGTTAAAAAGTATTAGAATTTTTTTTTCTTACGTCAACTTTATTAGCCTCTTGTTTGTTTCACTTTTTCTTATACCAAAATTAGTTTAGCCCTAATCTTTGTACAGTCGATTTCTTTTCGTTTATTCCATTTTTTAAAAGTTTACTATCTCAACTTCATATTTTTAAATAAGTACAAAACTTTTTTCGTTTGTTTTAATGAAAGATTTAGTTAGAGAATTCCATTTCAAGATATTTATCAAAAGTAAAGATTTATACAAACATATTGACGATGATAATCTTATTTCGAGTAAAAACAAGATGCTCAAATCACGAGATATGTTAAGTACAATATCTTTAATCCTTTAAGCTATATTTGGTTTGACGTAAGGTTTTTAATGAAATAGAATAGAATAATTTATAATGGATGTAATATAGAAAAATTGTTATTTGGGAGGGACAGAAGGGTTCATAATATAATATAGTGAAATGTTATTTATCATTTTACATTCCATCATAAACTCCCAAAGTCAAAGGTAACTTATTTATACTGTTTATGATAAAATATGATATAATGTTAAACGCTCTCATTTCTTCTTATTCTATTATGTTATGTTATAAACATTCATCCTAAACAATAGAATAATATTACATTCCATTAATAATCACCTAACTAAATATAGCATTAAGAAATCGAAATGTGGTCTTATTTAAAAAGGGACGACTCTACAATTTTAACTAAAACAAGAATTAGTCACTTCCGCTCTATTTATGAATTTTATAGCATCATTAGTCACTCGGAAGGGACCATTTTTTTTGTTGAATATGTTCATGAAACTACTAACAATGACCATTCTTATGAGTCTAAAATTAGAATTTAAAGGGACTAAGTCTAATCTTATGAATCAAGATCCAATCTCTTGTTTATATGCATTGTTGGGTTATAACCATTTCAGGTGAATCTATTTCTTGCATTATAACGATAACGTGTTTTTTTTAAAAAAGATTTTTCTGGCATATGTTAAGAGTTTAAGACTCAATTTCCTACAAATACCAAAATCCTTCGTTCCAACTCATTTATTTAAGGAATTCCTAACAACTAATTGGATAATCTCTCAAAAATAAAATCCTCATAATAAATTAAGAGCATATCAAAGGATTTCAAGATTATTGATTTATTTCCGTCTTCGAAGCACTTTTCTTACTCGGAACTCGGAAGATCAAATTTGTAACATTAAAATGAATATATTTAGGACATCAACAAGAATTAATTTTTTTAAAATTTGTCATATCTTTTAATAATCTATTTTTATATTTGGTTATGATATTAAATCTCAACTTCATAGATACTTATTTTTGCTCTTTCTTTCCTTCATTAAATTTATTTTTCTCTCTGAGGCAATACATTTAGATTTTCGAATCATTTTTTTATCGGTAAATGCATAGTACAGTATATTATTCTTTACAATGATTCATTTTATTTATAAATGAATACTAATAATTGCTTAGTATTAACATTGTATTTAAATATATTGGTTTATTATATGTCATACTTAAGAATTATTATTTATATTAAAATATAATAATAATAATGTGAAATACTAATTAATAAATAAAATAAAAATTATTATATTTGTCAGTTATTAAAATAAATTTATTAGTTTAATATAATTGAAGATTAAAATTTTATTTATTATATAATAATACTAACAAATAAGATAGTAATTGTTATTTTATTTAAAATATATAATATATAGTTAATTAGTTTGATGAGTTTTTTATTAGTAAATTATAAAACTTTTAGTATTTTGTTGATTTGTTACATTTGCATCTCATTGTGTATATTAAAAGGTATAAACATATTGATATGTAACATTAATTCATCTTAATTATTGATAATTATTAGTTATAATAAATAATAAATTAATCAATTTAACCAAATACTAAAATTTTTCATAAAATTTATAATTTAATATTTAAAAAGTAAGATAATCAATTTCTCACATTATATTATAATCATATTTTTAATATTGATTAACTTATATGTTGTAACAATTTCCTAAAGTTAATATAATACTAGTTAATTTTTCTTATCATCTCATCTTTCAAACTCGGTTTAATTATAAAATAATGCAAGTAAGAATAATTATTACTATAAACAAAATAATTAATAAATTTATATTTTTAACAAATATGTGAAATAACTTATTTATAGATAACACTAAGTAATTTCCATAAAAAAGATAAATATTATTATATAATCACTAAAAATAAATAAAATACATAATTATAAATTATTTTAACATATTAATCATCTTATTTTTAGTATTATTATATAATAAAAATAATAAGGGACTTAATTTATTATCATTTAAGACTTACATAATTAATATAAATTAAATAATTAATATATTATTAAATATTAATATAAATAAATAAAATTATACATTAGTTATTTTAATTCTTTTTATATAAGTAATATGTGTGAAGTATATAAATTAATAAAATGATAATTTTTTAATAATTATATCTATTAACAACAAAAATCATTCACATTAATTATTAATCGTTTATAAAATTATATTATAGATTATAAGAAAACGATAAAGTGATCATCTTATTTATTTTTAACATTACATAATAAACAAATATGTAATGAAGAACTTAATGTATTATTATACTAAATTAATAAACACATTATTAACAATTAAAATATAATTAATTATTGTTACATATTAATTATTATTATTATGTTCACAATTTTTGATCTATCAACATTTTTAAGGAAAAAAAGTTAATCAAGGGCAAGCATAAAGAATTTTAAATAAGTACGAGTATACAAAATAATAGATTGGATTAGGTCTTTTAAATAGCTTAAATCTAATTGAATTTTATAAAAAGTAAATAGCTCGAATTTTAATCTTTTTTTTAATTTTTAATCGAGTCTTTCAAATTTAAATATGAAGTAAATTTTAATATAATTTAAACTATAGGCCAATTTAAGATTTGGCCAAATAGTCATCTTTAATTATGAGAATTTTTCATAAAATTTTTAAAAACATAAAAATAATAAGAGAGGAAGTTAACGTTATTATTCTCAGAAAGTAATGTCCCTTCAAAATTCAAAGATATATTATTATATGTATGATCATAAGCATCGTGATGGCCACTTGTTCATCTCCTATATATAATAGTACCCATTCTTCTTTTCTTTACTTTTGTGAATGCTGTATGTTCATGGAAGTTTCCCGTGTTTACACCTTGTTGTTGCCTCATATTAATTGTGAAGCTTTAGATTTGACCGTTTAAGTATTTGGAATATTGTGTTATAGAAATTGAATAAAAATAAAATAATAAATGGGAAACTACGATTAAAAACCTATTACCGTATAAATCTCACACCAACCCGTGAATTAGTAGTTAATTAGCCCGTTAAAAATATGACTTAATAGAAGCAAGGACTTTATTTTATTGGTTAACTACTCTTAAATCAGGATGATAAACATTGCAGTGGTACAATTTTGTCAATTTCTTGACGAATGTATAGTACTTGTAATGAATTTAAAATTTATAGATTAAATTAGGACTTCTGTTAGTCTTAGGGGGTTCATATATATAATATATTCGATTCAATGTAAGTGTGTATATTAAGTTGAAGTCGTGGTGTTGGAATCTCAAGATTCAAACCACGAGCTATCTCTGAAATCCAACTAGGGGAGTGTCTTCTTGACAAATAAAATTCAAACCATTAGTCTTCCTTTTCGCTTGGTTATGAGAGAACTATACTTTATATAGAGCTTACGTTATGTCTATGATACTGTAGATCATGCAATAAGCTTCAAATAATTGGAATAACGACATAATCACTTCGGTTATCCCTTTAGGAAGCGAACAATTTGCTACAATAATCAAGGTTATACCTTTGAGAAATGAATCAACTTGGGAATATTCAACACCACCAATTCCAAGTGGGCTATTGAATCTTCTCTAATTGGGTTGTCATTCGCCTATCATAGAAAATTTTTGAGGTGTGGACAAAAGCAAATTGCAACTTATGTTGTGAAAAGTACGTGCCAACAGTAAGCCTTGTCGACGGCAACTTTAGTTTACCAACAGCTAAGATATCATTGTCAACAAGTTCTTATACGTTGAAATAAGTATGTACTATCAATTAACTCATCAACTGTCTGGATGCATGTCAAATTGTAACAATCTGTACATTTTCCGTTGGAAGAACCTGTAATGGCCTGAAATTGGCCACTGTTGGTAATTTTAAGACGAGCGATTCGTGATTGAAACTTGTGGGTAAATAGTGGAATTCTAGAGGTGAATGATCGTTGGACAGAGATATGAAACCGACAATGACCTTGTACCATTGCCGAACTCGTGATATCATTTTCGAGAACACAAATAAATAGAGTTTTAGTGTTATTATGTAATCGTGAAAATACAATTTTAGTGACCTTAAAATACTGTAAAAATAAAATTTCATTATATATTTAAACTTTTTTCATATAACTCTATATTATAAGTACTTTTTTTTGGTTACATATATTATAAGTACTTTAACAAGAATCTTATAAGGTAGAATCTTTGGGAGATTGAATTGTTGTCATCTAATTTTCTTGTATCATCCTTTTTACAATAATAAAATTGGTTTGATTTGTGTGATAATTGGTATTAAACCATAAGTTCTGCTGTCAATATGTCTCTTTTCAAGTTCGATATTAATAAATTCAATTGATTGAATTATTTCACTTTATGAAATGTGAAGATGAGAGTGAATCCTTGTCCAATATGGATGCACATAAGTGTTGGAAGAAGAAGAAAAACCATCAGAAAAATTTTGAAGCATCAAAGAGATTTCATCAAAGAGCACAACATAATACTATTGAGTTTGGGTGATGATGTCTTGAGAGAAAGGATTGGTGGAACAATCGTTATTTCATTATGGAAACATCTTGAAATTAAGTAGTATCAAGTCATGTATATCAAAATCATCATTTGTACTTTAAGGATGACCTTAAATACACATGTGCAAGTTCACATTGACAATTTTAATTGTGTCATATTAGATTTAAAAGGTGTCGAGGTTACAATACGAGGATGAGGATCAAGCCATAATCTTTATGTTTCTTGTACAATTCATATGAGAATTTTGTTGATACCATATTTACTGTATAATAAAGTAACTATTTACGTCAGTGATGTAAAGGATACTCCACAATTTAAAGAATTAAAAAAAAGGTCTCTAATACGCAAAGGTAGATCAGGTGTGGATCTAATTCTTAGTATAAATAAAGTAACAAGGAAAATGATACTAAAAATAATAATAAGTCATGATCCAACTCGAAGGTTAAAATTGTTTGATGCTTTGACTACAAAGAAAAGAAAAGAACTTTAAGAAGGATTGCCCACAATAGAACAATGAAAACAAAAAAAGGGAAATAAATGGAAATGCAAGTGTTGCTATAGTCTAAGAGAGTTTTGATGAAGAAGATAGAAAAGTAAGTAATGTTTTAACTATGAGTACTTTTGATTATGTAAATTGGTGTATGTTATACATTGGTGTGTCTTAGCATATGACTTTTAATAAGGATTGGTTCAGTTCTTTCAAAGAATGGAATGGTATTTGTTAGAATGAGTGATGATGAAGAGCTTATTATCAAAGATAGTGGTTCAGTGCATAACAAATTGTACGATGGAATTATTAGAACATGGAATACCTAATATGCTGTAGCAACGACGGATCCAAGATTTTAGTCTTGGAGAGACAAGGGCAAAATTTTTTAGTCTTGAGGAGAAGGACAAAATTTTTTAGTCTTGGAGAAGAGGGGCTGGGTTTTAGTTAACAAAGCATTCCTAACAAATTTTTTTGTCTTTAGGGGGGGCGGGGGCTATAGCCCCTACTAGCTCCTCCTGAATCTGTCGCTGTGCTCTAGAATATCGAAATATTTTCATTTTTGTGGGTACACCGGATAATCAAATATATAATTTTCTAGTGATAGTGCACAAGATAAAGTGATAAAGGATGCATTAATTGTGATAAAAGAAAAATTACATTATAATATTTATGTTTTGATATTAAAAAAAAGGCAATAATAGGATCAATTACTATTTTTAAACCTTTAGGACTAAAAGATGATAGTATCGTGGGATGGTAAATAAGGTGAGTCTTTTTTTTTTTTTTTTGGATTTTAGACCAGGATATCCACCGGCGAACCCAGTGACTAATCCCTTCGCTGATTTGTAGGCACCTCACAGGGTGAGACAGCTGGCCCAAGGATTTAAGACTGCTTCATACCTAAAGTCAGGGATCAAACCCCTGACCTTTGGTTAAGATGAGTCATTTTAGTGAGTAAGAGATGATAGAACTTTGTAAGGGGAACTTATTGAAGGATAATTTTAAGGAAGACTATTGTAGTGCATTAGGGTTTACCATTATGAAAATTATCAAATTAATGAACTAAATATTTGTTTTAAGAAAAATAAATCAACTCTGCAATGAAGTGCATTCATGAGAATGGTGACCATCTTTACGTTTCCTTTTATAACTTACTTCTTTCCTAACTGAAGGCAGGTCCTGAAAAGAAAAGCGTCTTCTTCGGTTATTTTCCAGACAAGAAAACAAAAGAGAGAGAGAGCAGCAATTTTGTGATGATGAGAGGTATGACATCCGTGGAAATTTTACAGTTCTATAGGAGACAACAGAAGTCTGAGCCCAACAGTACGTACTTTGGGTGAATGATCATAGCTTTGTCGCCCCACAAGTCAGATGTGGCTGTCTCTTTATTTTATCCTTTGACAGTGAAAGGAAACGAGAACTTGTTAATCTCTACACTTCTGAAGTAAGAAAAACATGGGCTTAAGTGCTTCAAATGTTTGTGACAGTAACATAGACAAATTGTTTGACGAGAGATGGGGTTTATATAACTACATAACGTAAGTAGTATCCTTGGGAAGAATAAATTCTCTGTTTTAATCCCTTCCCTTGAAAGATACGTAGAAACAATGTTAAGTAAGATGAGCTTGGTCATGTTCCAAGAAGAGAAAATCTTCATCTAGATTATAGAAGCAGTCCCAGGAGAGAATACCATCCACATTGTCAACCCATTGGTTGAAGGAGTTATCCTCTTGAATAATGGAAGATGATTCGCCAACGGAAGGATTGTTATTGTTAGTTTCTTCCGTGGATAGTGCCGAAGAGCTGTCAGATGTGGAAGTATTGGTTTCGGGATTAAACAACGACTCCACATGCGAGCCTCCTGATAACTTATCATAGTTCCTCAGAAGTTCATTTGCTGTCTGATCCAATATAAGTTCGCCTAGCTCTTCAACTTTAACAGAATCAAGATTGTTCTTGGCTTCACTATTCTGTGATTGTGACCGAACTTCAGAGCTTTCTTCTTGGTCTTTTGAAGAACTTGAATCTGGGATTGTCTCACTTTTCTCTTCGATGCTGATGGCATGTTTTTGGGTCGTCGAATACTGTTCAATGGGCTGGTGTGTCACAGGGTCAAATCCAAGGAGCTTTAGCTTCTTCTTTATTCGAGTATTCCAGTGGTTCTTTATTTCATTGTCTGTGCGACCAGGAAAATGTGAAGCAATCTTGGACCACCTGCGTAAAAAAATGATATCAGATGCGTTAGCTATGGACCTATGGTAACACATTAAGAACTACAAAAAAAAAGATGTCATGAGAAGATGACACTTTGCTAAGGAATCTAGAGAGAACTAGATTACCTGTTACCGAGGCGTGCGTGAAGCTGAATAATCTGATTCTCTTCCATTTCTGTGAAGCCACCTCTCTTAAGATCTGGCCTCAAATAATTAATCCATCTTAGCCTGCAACTTTTTCCACATCTTAACAAACCTGGTAAAAAGAAAAAGAACACCACTGCTATAGTCTCACAAAAGATATAAGATGACAGGAATGAAACCGAGCTTGAAAAAGACCTGCAAGCTTGGGAACCATTCGCCAGCACTGAATGCCGTTGTTCAAGATGAAGTTCATGAGCTTGTGATCCTCGTCGATAGTCCATGGACCGCGTTTTAATCCCACCTTGTCACAGCAAGGTTGTCTCCCCATAGAATTTTCCAATTATGAAAACAATATTGACTAGAAGAAACTGCTAGATAGCAAGTTCTAGCAGAAAGCAGAAAGTAATGCTTTTATAGGACCCTTATCATCCAAGCAAAGATGCTGCCAGTTCATTCATACATTATAAAAGGGGAAGCGTGTTGTTTATAGAGGGAGATTCATGATGAATGAAAAAAGCATCTCTAGTTGATAGCCCGCGAAAAGCAGAGAAGAGTCTGTGATACGAGTAAAAAGAATTTGTGTTGGAGACAATGGAATTGGTCTTATTATAAGCAGCGAAGTTGTACAGGAAAGAGGAATCATTCATGTATATATAATCTTCTTCGTTGACAAGCATTTATTTTCTTGTTTAATAATACATGCCTAAAAGTCTATGCTTTTTATTGATTCCAGTTATGGGTAACCACGAAACTATAGAAAAAACTTGTTGGATCCTTTGTTCCCTCGAGCTGGAGTGTTCGTAGTTGGGGGAACTCCTCCTTTCTCGACAGAGAGAGATGCCTTCTCTGTAACATCCACACTTGCATGAACTTTTGGATAGAGCTACAGATAAATATCTTACTGACTGAGCATGGAGAACTTATCCTCATTTCCTTTCTGAAGTAGTTTAAGAATGATAACAATGAAATGTGTGCATAATGGGTAAAAACTTATTAATGATTATATATATCTACCAATTTAGTTAACTTTTTTCTTCTTGTATTAAACAGTGAAAAATCCAATTAATTAACTGGCAATATAATTGAACACTTGGCAACTTGTAATTATTAATATGGGAAGAAACTATGACATAAGTGAGAACACAAACATTGAAAAAGACCGCATAAAACAAAATCTTTCTTGTTCCAACGCCTCCTAATCTTGAATATTTGATTGTTAATGTTTCTATAAACATCATGAAGTCGTTGTTTAATAATATCGCGGATAGAGTCTATAGACTATAGTTGATTGTTCAACTCAATGACTCAACCCTTATAACATCATTATAAAGTAAAGCCATTACTGATCTTATAATTCAGTATGATAGTACTTCATATCTGTAATTGTCTAAAAACATAGGAAATCCTGTGCTGCGGAAACCAAGCTGTATGTCTTCCCTGTCCGGAACCATAAAGCAGGAGAAGCTGAGAGAAGCAAATAATAAAGCAACTCCAAGATAATGTCCAAATTAAGGGGCAGACAGGAGGGGTCACATGGGAATATGATGATTTTGAGTATCAAGCCTTAAAAGCGCGCAAATAATAAGATTATATATACTTCTGTTGTTTGCTTCAAGCGCAAGGAATATAGAAGAGCCATGTTTGCAATTGAATGTCGCTTGTCAAATTCCTAAACTTCAATGTCAGCAGGCCAAATTTACAAATCTTAATTCTCGCCAAAAGTCTGCTTTGTATTACTCTTATACAAATGTCAACAATAAAAATGTCTTGTACAAACCTAGCAATGATTGGAACCCACTAAATGGTTTCGTGGAATCACAAGCGGAACCTACCCTATATGTCCAACTATATAAAAAATTAAAAACCACGATAAGTACTTGTACACGCATAAACATATTTATTCTCATTGGACCTGCATGCATCTTCTAGCATATAATATGGAACAACCAAGAAATATTTTACTATAAAGAAAAGGCAATTATAGCAATTTGCTTGGTTCATGAACACACAAGAATATTCCCCTTACAATCTCTTGGGATCGAACAGAAAATGTTTTTTGGCAGTTGTCGGGGTTGAAAAACATATTTTGTTCGGTGATCGTATAATGTTTTCTGACAACCGTAAGTTTCAGCGTATTTGAATATATATATATATATATATATATCGCGGGGAAGAAGCAATCGAAGAAGCAATCTTTCCCGAGAAAACCAGACCCTACACTATTAACAGGATTCAAATTATGTTTCATGGTTTCTTGCATGTCATTACGGTCCTGAGAATCCTGATCAAGACTAGGTGAGCCCCACTTAAGGTTCTCATGAGACTTATGCACAAGCAAAGAAGATAAACTGTTCCTAGCAGTCGAGAAGAAATTAGTTAGTTTCAGCAAGCAAGATTGCCTTATATTTTATACCTACTAGTACACGACCTGCTTGAAAATTCAACTGCATAACATGACCAAAATAACGAACGAGGCCAAGCTGATATCAAATGGGTACAAAAGGGACAAACAAAATGAGGACAGTAACGATGCTACTCTAAATTTCCTTTCTTGAGCTCGCGATGGAAAAAAAGATAGGAACAGCCGCCTATCATGCTTAGTCAGAATTCACAAATGATGCATCCAATTCAATGTCTTTCAATCGAAGGATTTACGTTAGAAACTGTTAAGATATATGGTATATATCTTATTATTTGCTTTTGACATTTTTCGATTGTTAGAAACTTTGAGTAGTTTATGTAATATCTTTAGAACTAATGATGTATTTGCTTGGATTTGAATTTTGTAGAAATGAAAGTTTGCAAGAAAAATAAATGAGGCATAAGATTTACTTGGTTCGATAGCACAAAGCTATCTACGTCCAAGGGTCAATGACACACACCAGATTTTCACTAGCTTCAAGAAAGAATACAAGAGATTGGGTATTATCACACAACACCTGCAAGAGTTCTCTCAAATTCCCTAATAGCCTCAGTATGTACTCTAGCACTTTCTGTTGTTTCTCTCTTGATTTACAGAATTGTATGTTAACCATAGCTTGTAATGGTTTTTTTTTCCTTTTATAGTTGGAAAAAACAGTTACTCTTGGATGGGTCTGCATAAACCAGATGAATGCCATGTGCCCCTCACATGAGTTTTAATGAGTCAGCGTCTGACTTGCATGGACCGGACGAATGCTTCCAGACGAATGCCATATGCCTCCCACGTGACTCATTAATGAACCATCTTCTGCTGTGCGTATTATGTTGTATTGCACGCATCTGTGTTTTGTATAATATTCATGTGTGTATTGTCTTAACTTAACACATCTCTATAGACGATCCATTCGAACATTCGAGAGCTCTCCTTTTCTTCTCTTGGTATGCTTCAGATACTCCTCTTATTTTCTCCGTTGATTCCTCATCTATGTCCTTGGTTTGAAGTGATTATGTGAGGGTTTATGGAGAATCTCGTGTGTTTCTTCACATTCTTCCCTCCTTCTTCATAAATCCTCACTTAATCCTTCAATTCGTGATGATTTCAGAAAATCCGAAACCCTAATTTTTCTTCCGAGGTTGTGAGATCAACGGGTAAGCTTTAATCTTTTTCTTTCAAGGTGCTTCATTTATCTGTAGAAACTCTCTACAGAAAATGAACTTCTTTATTAGAACTACTTTTGTCCCAAAATCTGATGGGTTTTGATCTCCTCTTATCTTCTTCAGGTCGACTTCTCCGCTGTTGACCTTGTCTCTGATGAAATGGAGTCAAACATCAATATGCTTCGATCTCTTGTGCAAGACTAGGTCCTTACTCAGGTAAAGAGCACTTTGACTTTCTGTGTGTATAGCTGCTTCTGAGATTTGAGCTTTAATTTTTGACAGTAGTCGCTTAAGCCATATTAGCTCCTTTAGGCCTTTTGTAATTGCATAGAACTCTGCTTTTGTTGTAGATAATGACACCACTAATTGTTGTTGTACTTTACAGTTTACTGTGTTGCCTGAAAATGTAAAGTAGTATGCTGAAAGTGATTTGCGTGTGTCATTATCTGCTGCATAGTCTGCATCTACATAGCCATTTAAGCTTATATTTTTAAGGAATTCTAGGTTAGATTTAGTAAAACATAGACTATGATTTAGGGTTCCCTTAAGTATCTAAGTACTATTTAAAAACCCAACCAATGTTCTAGACCTGGATTAGCCATGAATCTACTAAGTAGATTGATTGCATGTGTTAAGTCAGGTCTAGTACAAATTATATGTTTAATGTTTACTTGTAAGAGTTGTTTAACAGCAAAGCAACAACCATTAATTTTTGTTGTGACCCCTCTAAGGGCAGGTTACCTCTAATGGATAATAGATTTCAAACCAGTGACATAGAGTTCTTTTTGTAATTATTTTTGAATGAAAAGGTAAGCATTTGAATTAATGAATTGACAAAAATATTATCTTACAATTTTTTTACTAATTTCAAATTTTTATCATCCACCTTCTATCTTTTTAGTAAATTATATCTTATATATATGTATCTAAAAGTTGTGACGTTTATAACTATAAAGTTTTATATCATTAACTTATCATGTGTGCTTATTCATTACTTAGGACCAACTACGCAAAAGGCTTACAACAAACCTTAATTTTCATTTACAAAATTTGGCTTCGATTACGTACAAGCGATACACATAATAAAGGGTTTTCAATGTTATAGGTATTGGTTGTGCCATACTTTAGTGACACAATTATTTAAATGTATTATTTATCTTATATATGCTCAGATGTATATGATAAAGTTTATTGGATAAATACACATTTGTTATTACAAACGAAATTATAATGACATTCATATTACATTTATGTATTATTCATAAATTACTCCTAAGCAAGGAAGTAATCAATCTCATAGACTTATAGAAATATTTAAACAAACATGTGAGTACTTGTTAGATAATACATTCACTTAATTGACTTCATATGAAAATTTTATTTGAAATATTACTTGTATGTCTATAAAAATTCTCATTGTGATGATTATATAAGTGATCATTTGACTTGAGATCACCAAAATATCTCATATAGAGATTTCTATATTTTGATACTATTTATGATATACTCTAATCAATAGTAGCTCAGTCAATGGTTATTCGATATAACATGAACAATATTAAGGTAGTTGAGTGATCAATATATAATTCATCATCCTAAAGTAATCAAGGAGAATGCTATGTTGTTTTCAATTATTATTTATTCGAGAAATCCTTAGCTAATGTGAAAAGACACTTTGAAAATAGTTTTCAAATGTCATTAATGGGATGGATTACTAATGGTAGAGAACTAATATGATTGAACTCAAATAGAATAAATTTCATTCTTCATGTCTAATCAAAACATAATATGATAAAATAATTGAATTATACAGAAAAATCATGCACAAAAAGATTCGTCAAAATCACCACATTCCTAAATATTGGAGTACTTATGATGTGTTGTTAAATGTCAATATTGATTTATGAATATAAGTTGTTTAATCGAATAATTAAAGCTAAGGCACTTTTGTTTTTTATTGTAGTTTTTAGTTTTAATTTTTCTTTCAAATAAAAATAAAAACTTGTTCAATTGTTAATGTCAATGTATTTATTTTTTATTATTGATGATAATTACAATTTTATCAAATTTAAAGATAAATTTTTATTTAATTAATTAAATCTGTTTTAATCTCTTATATAATATTTATTAATAAATTATCAACAAAATATTTTTATTTTATTAAAATATATTTAAAATAAAATTTAATTTATGTATATATTTCGAAGATGTTTTAATTTAATTATATTTATTAATAATAATTAAATGAATTTAATTTAATTTATTTATAAACATTAAATAAAATTTTAATTAAAAAATACTCATAATTTTAATTAATAATTAATTTTAATTAAATAAATATATAAATATTAAACCAAATTATTCATAATTCTTATTAATAAATAATATATTAAATAATATATATGTAGTTAATAGTAAATCAGATTATCAAAAATCATAAATAACAGACAAAATTTTTTTCGCTTTTCATAAATTTTGAAAACCGAAAGAACCAAAACCAAAAACTCAAACAAACACTTTTTTAACTAAATTGAAAACAAAAACAAAAAATCAA
>JAOSBP010000008.1:9344556-9377095 GCA_027563825.1 Erythroxylum mucronatum | reverse complement strand
CTAGAAGCTATTTTTGGCCTGGAGCTTCTTCTCAGCTGGGATGACTCTCGTTGTACTGCGTTGTCCATAACAATACCTGCATTGTCCATAATTTATCTCAATCTTCTATTGATAATCCTTTCAATCTTTAATATGTATAAGCCTAATTCTATTTATATATAGGTTCTTTCGATCATTTCTATATATAGTTTTAAATCAAATAAAAGTTATCACTTGTATATGATCAACATAAAGATTTATTCATATAAATCTCAAACATAAAATTCTTTAATGGAAAAACTAGATCAAAGTAAACAAGAACCATTAAGATTTGATCCAACCCAAATATGGAAGTTATTAGCCTACAGTCATCCTTAAAATAATGAAAACAACAATTAAAAGGAGAGAAGAACTCACACTAAGGTATCTCTGGATGAATATCCCGATCCTATTATGATTATCCTTTCCATAAGTGTGTGCGCGCACGCGCCTAAGTCAATTTATATATATATATTTACCATTTCTATATCTATATTTGAATCAAACATAAGTTATCACTTATATGTGATTAGCATTAAGATTAACACTTATAAATCTCATACATAAAAACCCTTATCATAAAAACTAAATCAAAGCATACAAGAACCAATTTAAATATAAAAGTTATTAGCCTACAATCATCCTTAAAATAACGAAACAATAGTTGAAAGGAAAGAACTCATGCTAAGGTATCTTTTTGATGAAATGTCGATCCTCTAATGATAATCCTTCCAACCATTAATATATTTGTGCCTGAGTTATTTTATACATAGGCTCTTCTAGCCATGTCTATATGTAGATTTGAAAGTTACCAACTGTATAAAATCTGCATTAAGATTAACTCATCTAACTATCAAATATAAAAATCTTTATTGGAAAAACTAAATTAAAGCATACAAGAATCCATTAGGATTCCTTCCAATCCAATATAAAAGTTATTAGTCTATAATCATCCTTAAAATAATGAAAACAATAGTTGAATGGGAAAAACTCTTGCTAATAAAAATCTCAATCCGATGATAATTGCTTCTCTAAAATGACTATCAATCTCACCCTACTGAAAATGGCTTTTGATTGTGTTCTTAGACTTGTTTTGGTGGGCAATAGCTAACTATAATGAAAACTAAAGAATGAAGCAAAAGAAAGTGAAAAGTCTTTCTCAGGATTTTGTTACTTTTTAAATATAATGTACATTAAAATTAGGTTTAGGACACAGTTGTATCTCAAATCTTAATTCTTTCTACTTTTTTGCAAAGGAACACGAGCTCTGACAATTTATATCCTTGGCAGGATATCCTTATGTAATTTTTTAGGGTTTAACACACAAATTTTTTTTAGGCAAACATCTTAAGCCATTAAAATTGCTGAAGCCATAACTGAAATCTTTCCAATGCGCCTCTGATGAGGGAAAATTTTCATTGATAAATTGTGTTCAGGAGCATAGTACACAAGAAAATAGAAACAATCGAGAAACGGCCAAATGCAGCACATTACTCGAATAAGAAGATAATCTATCTCACCAAATAGAAGCTTCATATCTTACAAAAGGATGCACAACAGGGCAAGGTCTATATGACGGGAAGTGAGGAAGAGCCACTTCCCACATTCAATAAGAAACATGTGGCAAAAAAAAGCCTCCTGTCCACAGAACCCTACATAGCAGCGCAGCTCAATTCGTCTCTTGCCTATTGTGTTACAGGAAATAACCACTGAAATCTTCCGCTGTGACTCCTGACTTTAGTATCTACTCAGTAAGAAAACTCATGTCCTCGGAGTGAGATGTACTTCTTAACCCAGATAGCAACATCTTCAGCACATGCCTGCGCCTGAGGTGTTTTCAACAGCATGTCAAGGGTTGCAAATTCATGAACGGCATCCTTGTACTCCAGAACAGGTGCATCAACATTCACCTTTCTCAACTCCTCAGAGTAAGCAATGGCTCGGTCTCTCATCCAGTCATGCTCTGCCACTACTGTCAGTGTTGGGGGCATAAGCTTCAGAGGAGGACCCCTATCAGGTAAAAGAGGATTAGCAGCCACGTGGTCAAGGCTAAACTCTTCCTCTCGCAAAAATAGTTTCCATGCAAGTAAGCACATCGCCTTGTCATAGAAATAGGAGTTTGCCAACTTTATCTCAGAGTGTGTAGGAACACTACCGATGAAGAATGGGTACATCAAGACCTGTGCCACAACCTTAACAGGGTCCAGAAGCTTGCCTGCTTCCACAGCTTTACGAGCCACATAATCAGCAATATTTGCACCGCAACTCACTCCAAGTAGAACACATCTGTTTAAATTGGCCATCAGTCAAAGATTAGTAGACACATAACACTATCATCCTTAGGATTAATTTGCTATTAGGGGATTGGTAATGTTTATGTAATGCATTCCCTTTGCAGATAGATTTGCAGACTAAACAAACCAAAATAATAACTTCAGTAAGTTAACTGACTATATAGTACACGAACATTTTGAAGAGGAAAATGACAAATAATTTACCCCACAACGTGAACATGTTAGATGTAAAGCATAGATGAACGCATTCCTAGAAGAGAAGAAAGGCATAGATGGTGAAAAATAATATGTATTGTCTGTTAAACGTGTCTAAGAATCACAGAGGAGAATACCACCCACAAATTTGTCCTCTTTTCAGCTTGGCTCTTCTTGGGAATGTTTCTCACGATGAAATATCACAATGAAACAAATATATCATGAAATATAATCCCCACACTAAACTGTAATGGTTCTTCCATTCTCAACTCTTCATTCCCAGTTAACAAAGCACGAGGCACTGCAAGCTCTATGTTAACAATTCCAAAACCACACATTATCAACATAATAACAATAATATCACCATCATGAACTCCAAAGTTGCAACTCAATGGCTGAACCAATTTTTCCTACCATTCAAATTAAAAGAAAAAAGCTAAAATATAAGTTGACACAAACGAAAACATTGAGTTCATTGTTGAAGATCGAAGGCTTCATAACAAGCAAGTTGCTACACAAAAATTACATAATAGCACCTCCCCCATCGGCCGAATTTAACATGTGCCAACAGCATAGAACTGTTTTGGTGTAAATCTACATGTGTCATTCACCCTTTGACCTAAATCTCTGTGAAGTTCATTTTTACCCTAGCTCTCGACATTATTATTTCAATCACATCTTGGTGAAACAAAATCATAAATGTCATAAGAATCTAGTTGACACCACGTAGAAACAGTTTCCACTAGGTTATCAGAAGATAGAAATCAGCAATAAACGGAAGCTTGTTGACTTGTTTTTGTTAACCATCTCTTAAACAGCATAATCACAATTTACCTACTCCCATTTGAATGCAGTCCCTAAACAAGCCTCAGCTATAACTTACATAACAAACAAGAGAATTTCCCAACCCATTTCAGCTCAGTTGGTTAATTAGACAATAATGTACTGCACAAACAATGCATATTACAACTTCAGTCCCAAATTCCGATGTTGCACAACTACAATAGCGCACCATCTTTCAGTTCAAACTTAAACTATTTCTAAGAGAAAGAAAGAAACCTGGAAGGATCTCCATGAGCAGCCAACCAAGGCTCAACCATAGAAGCTCCAAAAGTATCCACAATATGCCTATGAACATCACCCTTCTTAAACTCCGTCCCGCTCTTACCACTGTTCCCCAGAGACTTGCTACACTCAGCCAAATTCGCCTGCTTTCCCAACCAATTCAAGACCTTCAACCCATCCTCAAACGCTGCCGGATACCGATTCTCGGGCGCCAACCTATACCCCACAGCCAGAACAATCACATCACACAATTTAGCAATCCTCCGGCAGAAGAAATCATTCGCCACCGAGTCACTGCTCCCGCTCACCCACCCTCCGCCGTGAAACTGTAACATCACCGGCAACCTCCTCGAATTATCTCTCGCGGGAGAATACCCTCTGTACACTTCATTCACGCCCTGCGATTTCAAATTTAAGGCATCCATCTCATTGCTGGAACTGTAACTACTCCTTCTGGACTCTTCCTTTGTTGCGACGCCGCCACGAACGGGAGGCCCCACGCTGTTCCGTCGAGGATGGTGGTAAACGGAGACGGCGGCGTCTAACGAAAGATTAATTTTTGATTTGGTTTTGGAGAGGGCGGATTTGGAATCGGGTTCAGGCGGGTTGAGAGCGGATTCGGGGAGGAAGATCCGTACAGAGAGAGAGGTGAAGGGGTCGATGTGGATGTCCTTGGTGGCGACGCCGTCGGAGAAGGAAGGGTTGGCGGCGGCGACGGATTCCTCTGGCCGAGTCGTGACTCCGAAAGGATCGGAATCGAGTGGGGTTTGGATCCGATTTTGCAATCTGTGCTTCAAGAGGAACTTGAAGAACACACTGTATAACTTGACAGTCACGCTCGGCATATCCCTCTCCGTTCCTCTCTCTCTGTCCCCCTCTACCTCTCTTGTCTCTGTAGAAAAACTCCCAAATTTTGTTGCTTGCTCCTCTTTCTTTCTTTAGATAATTGTGGGATAGGTGGTGGAGAGAGGGAATGGAGGGAAATTGTGGTTGGATTATGCTTAAAAACAGTCAATGTTTTCTGGTGAAATTTGAAGGGTTTGGAATTTTTTTAGGGAATCACATGGGATTTGATCAGATTGTAGGGTTTTGTCAGTCGAAAGATTGAATCTTCAACGGAATGGAGGGGAATAATATATTACTAAAGATTGAATCTTTGCTGGCGATAAAGAGCTAGGGAGAGAGAGACTAATGCTGACGATACGGGTTGATGTGGGTGATTATTTACATGCAATGCATAGCTGCTTGTGGGGGTTTTTGAGTTTGGAGCTTTCGTGTAATACAAGGCCTAGGACTCTGGAGTCTGGAGAGTGTGTATGTGGGATTTGTCTGTGTGCGTGGTTTACATGTGACCATGCCCTGTTGTTAGTAATCATGGATTATTGCCTATATAAAGACATGACATTTAATATTTATGAATGCTTAATTGCCCTTCTGTATTTAGATGATTAATTTCAATTTGAGCTTTGGCAAAATAAAAAATGGGAAGAAGTTTTCTGAAACACGAGGAGACTACAAAAGGCCAAAAAGGATTGGTTAATATCTTCAAAGGTTAGCCGACAGGCTGATGTCGGGCAGCCATATGTTTACTTATTTATTTTTGGTATAAGGGAAAAAGAAACTACACGAAAAAGTTAATTAACGCAATGTTTGCGATACAAAAGCCCATGTTGATCACGGAGCAGGAGAACTCTGACTAGCATCGGAGGCTCTTGGAGAAAATGGAGGCCGGGATTGGCCGACGCGGCAAGAGCAGCCAGACAATCTGCGCTCTGGTTGCCTTCTCTGTAGATATGCTGAAACTTCACCTCCCAAGTGTGTCGCAGAAGACCCTGGATACCTGTCAGCAAAAAAGTGTAGTCAGTTCCAGGAAGGCAGGACGATGATAGAATATTTACCACCACTAAAGAGTCGACTTCAAAGAGAATTCGTCGATAACCAAGAGCCCAAGCCAGCCGCAACCCCGAATAGACGCCCCAAAGTTTGGCCTCTAACGACGAGCCCCGCCTTATGTGATGGAGAAAACCACCACACCACTGTCCATGACAATATGTAATCAAACCCCCAGCGGAAGGCAGCCATATGTTTATAGTTATCTTAAACATATTTATTTTCTGTTTCTAGACAAAGCTATTTCGAATTTTAGCCTCATCTATTTCTATTTTTTTCATACTTTTTAATTTTAAATTTTAACTTTTCTTTTAAATAAAAATAATATTATATTTGATTATTAATATTAATATTGTTATATTTTTATTACCGATGATAATTACATATTAAATAAAAACAATGATACATTATTTTTAATTAATTAAATTTACTTTAATTTTAAAGATGGTAAATGAGACTTGGGTTGTTTAACCTAGCTAGACTTCAACTTGGGTTGATCAAGCCACGAGCTGAGATTGCTTGGGCCACCCGTGGCTCGTCCTCCAGCCGGTTAGCCTATGGTCCAATCGGGGCATTATTTAATTTCTTATAAAATATTTATTAATAAATGATATATTTTAATTACAAAAATTAAATCAATTATTAAAAATTGAAATATTTATTAATTAAATATAATTTTAAATTAAAACTTGTATAATTCTTATTAATAATATTATACTCTTTTTAATAAAATCTTGCAAAAGATGTTTTGCATATTTACAGATACTTGTTTCACCGCTCTGAAGTGCTGCCACTGATTGAGTTTACTATGTTATCTTATATTATTTAAGTTTCAAAACCTCGACCTCTGTCTGTCTCCCATACAAGCGCGCACAAAATAGAAAACTTTACATGGTAGTAAAGAGCTCCCACTTCATATTGTTTGGTCTAATTTGTGCCAGCATCGGCTTGCATACCTTACTACTATTGTCCTATTCAGTGTTTACCTTATAAACTGCTTTGATACTTTCAATGGTAGTAAATTTGAAGACTTCTCCTCTCCGTGGACTTCTCGCATAATAGCATGGATTTTTTAGTGGAGATATGATCATATTACTCTTATGTGACTTCATGCATTGTAAAGAAGTATTCCATGATGTTCACTGGCGGTTCTACATTCATTGTGGTGACCGGTAGTTCTATTTTAACTTGGAACCAAAGGCATTTCAAATTCAATACCTGTGTTATATAGCACCGTGCTTTCCAAATTCCTTTTTGGATAGTTAGTTAATGATATGACCAGCCCTTGCAAATTATTTTACTAGAATCCTGAGAATTGTCCTGCTATGGGAAGTTAGTAGATGGCATCCTAAACAGTAACGAAGTGATAGATAGAACTCTTAATACGTAGTGGGAGCTTTATTATGTACTCCGGATCTACATGAAAAAATAAAAAACGAAGGTAATGCAGAATACCTAGATTTCGGTTCCATCTCTATTTCCGATGTCGATTCCGAGCTCCAAACGTCTCTGAATCTTCCGAGATCTTTAGTGGGAAGTGCTTACCGACTCACAGGTTAGGTCTTTCTACAGTTTTCTCAATTCACGAGCTTTCTTAACAGGTCAAAGAACCTTATGCTCGTGAAGCTCTCTTGAGTAACTGCAGGAGACCTTAACTTTTATATAACTTCCATATCGGGCTTCTCCATCACAAGGCTGATATAGACCGGTCCGCACTAATCGAGACTCATTTTTCACCCGGACTTCGACCCATTGATCTAGATCATTTATTCGGCCACTTTATTATCTTTGTCAGGATCAAATGGCGTAACTTAACCGATAATTTATTTAAAAACTAAAATTGCAATTAATATTGTCCAAATTTACGAGACATGGACAAAATTGTTCCCGAGGACAAAAAAGTCTAACAAGAACTCCATGTTGGTCCCTGGAATTCTCTATAAGTTCATTTTGTTGGCAACGAATGGTAATAGTAGAGATTATCTTGTTACGAAGCTTCCTAATTGTATCAACGGAATCCATTCATAGGATGTGTTATTTGAATTAGTACGGAAATTTAATGACTTGTTATTTTTTAGATTGAAATGTATATCCATGGAATCAAATTAGTCAATGCATTGCAATGAAGTGTTCTTCATTACTAGTTACCACTTTGAAACGACATTAACAATTTATCTAGTTTAATTCCTTAACATTAGTGAATATACCAAGTTTTTCTGTTAAAAATTTATCATCTACATCACCTATTTATAAAGAGATCTGTTCCTCACTTATGCTTCATTTTGTTTAACTCTAGCTTCAGTTTTGGATTCGGGCTATGTTTAAAGAGTAGTTTGTTATTTTTACTTTCAAAATTTTATAAAAGAAAAAAGAGGTTAGGGTTTCATACAATATGATAGAATTAAATAGATATTTGAAGGAATATTGTGTGGTCAAAGTTAAAGGGGTACAATTCGATGTATTATTACTATAGAAGAGTTGTAGAAATAATTTTTCAGTCGTGCAACTAATTGCACGAGATTTATTAACAATTTCATAATCCATCGTTGCTTTGGAGCCTGCTTTAAGCACTAGTGCTCAGGTTATTAGTCCTCATCTTGCTCAACTTTATCCTCGTAGTATAGAAGTCCTTATGTGTGCCCGAAGTTGGTTAGATGATAAAAATATTAAGAGTGAATTCTTTTTTTGATAAATCAATTTCATATATTTTTATATTATCTTACCTAATATTTTTTTAAAAAAATTTATATTACTACAGCCACAGGTATTAATGCAGAGGTGATTACTCATACTCATCGATTAAGTGGACATTATTTTGATAAAATATTTGAAGATTAATGTATATTTAATTATTTATTAATTATTACCATGTATTTACTATTCCTTTAATTTTAATGTTACTTTACCAAATATAACTGTTGTACATAAAGATGAAGTTATGCAAACTATTGACCATCATAACTTCAATAATTAACTTTTCTGTTGGTCTATTTAGTCTTTACCCTCTCCAATTTCCATTATGATTTTATCTTGATTTTTTGTAAATTGCATCATTTTTTAAAAATGATTTGGATAATCATTTTTGTACAATTAAGATTACTATAATTAATGAATTTAGTTTAATCATTTTCGTACAATTAAGATTACTATAATTAATGAATTTAGTTTAATCTTATTCATTTTATCACTATATGGAAGTTTTTATATATTTATTCATTTTAAAATCTCAAATTTTTTATTTTATTAATCAATTAAAATTTGTAACTGTAATTAATTGAATTGATCATTTCAATTATAATCTTTTTCTTTCATTTCCTATAATCATATCCTCCTTTATTAATGAATTTGATTTTATCTTATTCATTTTATTGCTATATGTAAGTTTTCATATATTCATTCATTATAAAATATCAATATTTCTTACTCAGTTGAAATTCATAACTATAACTAATTGAATTGATCACTTCAATTATAATCTTTTTCTTTCGTATCCTATAATCATATCATCCTTTATTAATGAATTTGATTTCATCTTATTCTTTTTATCACTATATGTAAATTTTTATGTATTCGTTCATTATAAAATATAAAATTTTCTTAATCAATTGAAATTTGTAACTATAATTAATTGAAATGATCACTTCAAGTATAATTTTTCTCTTTCATTTCCTATAATCATATCCTCCTTTATTAATGAATTTGGTTTCATATTATTCATTTTATCAATATATTTTTATATATTTTTTCATAATCTCAAATATTTTTAATCAGTTAAAATTTGTAATTGTAATTAATTGAATTAATCACTTCAATTATAATAATTTTCTTTCATTTCTTATAATCATATCCTTCTTTATTAATAATTTTGGTTTAATCTTACTTATTTTATCACTATATGTAAGTTTTTATATATTTTTCTATTATAAAATTTCAAAAAAGTTTAATCAATTGAAATTCGTAACTATAATTATTTGAATTGATCACTTCAATTATAATTTTTTCATCAATTCCTATAATCATATCTCTTTCATTAACGAATTTGGTTTTATTTTATTCATTTACCACAATATATAAGTTTTTATATATTCATTCGTTATAAAACTTCAAATTTTTTATTTTATTAATCAATTAAAATTTGTAACTTTAATTGATTGAATTGAACGCTTTATTTTAAATTTTTTCATTGCCTATGATTTTATCATCAATTATTAGTTAATTTAATTTTAAAATTTTTTAAAAATTTAAAAATCAAACCTGCCGAGCTTGATTTGACCCGAGCCTTGGGCCCAATTGGGACTTGGGCAATTTCTCCACTTGGCCAGAGTTAAGCCCAAAGCCTGATCTGGTTCGAGCCCTGGGCCTGACTAATTTGGTCTGATTGGCCTCATACCATTTTCTACCTACCCGAATCCAACCCAGCCTACTACCATCCCCACTCATTTCCCTCGTTCCCGCAACCAATGATCCTGTGGTACAAGACAAAGGTATACTCAATGAAATTGACGAGCTACTTCCGTTGATAAACACCACAACTTAGCCAGTCGGTGATGTAACTTGAGAGGTACAGGAACTCTCCAGATCAAAGGCTAAAGGCAGTGTACATCGAGGAGTTGAAATAAAATTAACAGTCTCGTCAGGATACGAGGAGGGTTTCGGACCAGTAACAAGAAGAGCGCTTGAGGACGTTCTTTCCTCCTAATAAAGGAAGAGAAATCATAGACGAGCAAATTCATCTCAAATAGCTTACTGAAGAGAAAACTCAAGCAGTTGCTTGCTAAGCAGATGAATAGACTCACCAAATCCAAGTCCAACGACGCCCCTATTCATCTTGACAAATATGCAAGTCCTGGTTATCATCAATAATACCAAATAGCTAGTGGATCGGCTGTTTTCCTACTCGTTACCTCCTACCCTCACCTTCCCAGAAAACAAACATATCGGTGATACAAGAAGTTTTGTTACAAATCTGGTAGGAAGATAATCTCCCAGGGAACTAAAGAAAGATCTATTTGTCATTACCGATGGCCAGCATAAGCCAATCAAGGACTATATGGCATAATAACCTGCGCCTTAATAAAATTAAAACATATAATACTTATTGTAAGTGCTTAATTTTGTCACATATCATGTTTCTTATTCGCAGGACAGAGCAAAAGTCAAGTTACTGTTGCATCCATAAAAATTCCAAACTTGAAATACTAATGTAACTGAAGCCTTGGAACAAAATATTCACTAACTGAAAATCAATATACAAAGAAAAAGTACACATTTGCAAGTATTTCTAGTCACCCTTACCAGAACCCCCAATTTGACCATTAAAAAAGAGGGGAGACAGGCTCAGCGGTGTGAAGTCTGAGTCCAACCACCAACCAATCTGCTACATGTAGTCCACAAGCACAACAAAAGTGAGGAATTACTGTATTAAACCATAAAACCTCGATCCAATGCGTGGTAATACATGGCAAACCAACCATCGTAAAGGAAAAACAACCAAGCAATCAGACACTAACCCAATGTTCCACCTCTTAGCACATCTCAACTCACGGTCCGCCAACAGGCAACCCAATGTTCCACCTCTTAGCACATCTCAACTCACGGTCAGCCAACAGGCAACAGGTGTCTCCTATTTCCATACTATAGTAATCAAGGTAGTCTCCCAACTCTCTAGCCAGATGATGTACGCATTGTGGTTTTAGGTGAGACGAGTACCGGTTCGTTACTTGTAGCTTTCATTGCAGCAATCTCTTCTAAGCGTTTCCATGTGGCTTCACGTTTTGACTTAATCTCATTCTCCCGAGTTTCATCTTCTTGGTATTTAAGTAAACACTCTTCAAAGAGTTCTGGGTCAACATCAGAGAAGATCTTACGAACATTTACAGTCAAACTCTGTACTACCTGATTCCAGTGTTGACTTGAATTTCTCTCCAAGGCAGGGAATATGATTGGTAGTATAACTTTACGGTTCTGCTTAATTAGGTTCTCAATGTGATCATTGTTCCATAAGAATAAGGCCCTCTCTGCCACCTGCAGATATCAAAGTTAGGGAACTTATATGCCTATCATGAGCAGGGATCAAAGGAGCTAAAAGTTAAACGGTCACACTAAAATATGATCGCTCAAAGGAGAATTGCAATCCATCTTATCACCAACATAAACGTAATCTTATACAAAGAACCAACATCTTCTAATGTTTAGCCACCAGAAAACCTTTATTAGTAAAGAAAACATAATAACCTATACATTTATACCTATCACGAGATAATAACCTTGGAATTTGCTTATACATCTCCTAAACTCTTTGTTTAGAAGAGACTTGAGTGATATCCGTACAAGATGCTGATATCGCATGTGAATGTCCAAAGAACCTAAAAGCAACTTGGAAACTTTGACCATAATTCCATAAAAGCATATAAGGAGAAGGACTAAAGGGGCAACTGATTCTAGCTGACACTAATTGAAAAGAAACTAAAATCCAATCAAGAATGCTATAAATTATTTCTCATTCGGGAGAAAATATTCCTTTCTTTCATTTGTAAATTATGCCACAAAAGGGAAAAGAACAGACAACAGCTGAGAAAACAATGACCAAGCCAGGCATCTTGGTGGTCTTGCAATGGAAAGATTATAGGCTTAAAACACGGAGAATGAAATAAAATACTTTGGAAGATGTACAATGCCTCACCGATTGAGGGAAGACAATAAAACAGATGAATTAAGGGACCTACTCGGCCTTATGAAACAACAATTTTACAAACCTGAAAATGTGAACTGCTCAAGCAACGGCCAATTTGGCGGAACAAGGGCAACATGCAACGCTGGAATTCTGGGAGCTGTGTTGCTTCTAAAACTTCCTCCAACTCACCTAAGAACATGACCTCTTTTGAACTGTTTGTAATTGGCCAATATTTCAGCATCCCTCGTATTACAGTGTCTGCTAATTTGCAGTCTTTCTCCACAAATTGTGTGATGCAGTAAGATAATTGTTGGTGGTACATAGGTAAGCATTTTGGTTTGTGAAGGGGAATGAGTGCTCGAACAAGAAAGAGCTTGTGCTCTTCTTTTAGTGGCAAAGCAAACCCATTGATTATGCTTCCCAGAATCTCTAACAGTTCTGCAATTCCATTATGCTTCTCAGTCTCAAATATAAAACGATAGAAGATGTTGTTTATTGCTTTCCTAATAAAAGGCCGATGTACCATGAATTTCCCATAGATACGATGCAGAACTGTTTTCAAATATTCCCTCTCCCTAGGGTCTTCAGAATCAAAAAGATCCAACAGCCTGAGAACAAAAGAGTGATCAATGTATCTCTTAGCCAGCTTGGCATCAGTTTCCGGAGACTGCACAAACCTTAAAAGAAATTCATACACAACTTGCAAATGAGGCCATGCAGGGTCCATTGACGGCTCTTCCTCTTCCAAATCATATGCCTCCAAAATTTTATTCTCACGTGGTGGTGAAGAGAGTGTCCGAAACAAATTTACAGACACCATCTTAACAATTTCTTGCATCACAGTTTCTGGAAACTTCCCATTGACTGAAGCAACATAATCCACAAGCTCCAACAATGTTTGGCGCTTGACCTCCTTCTCTTTGAGATTCTTTGTTGCATCACTAAAGTCAAATATGACACAGCATAAGTTCACCTTTTTAATGAACAAGTTTTGCCTCTCAGAACTAGGAACATCTCTAAAGCTCGGCAAGGCCTCATACTGAGTAGCAGACTGGTTCCCATTAAGCTTTGAATTCACAGTTTGAGCAAGCTTATTGCCATAATATGATCCTACATTTGGCATAGAGTTGCCACCAGGTAGAGATGGATTCCCCAGGTTTCCATGTCGGTTATTCGATAAATCATTATTTCTCGAGCTGGTAGAAGCATTCGACGTGGATGTAGAAGTTCCCCCTCCCTCGCGGTTTTCAGCTGACTTAGACTGCTTCTTTGGGAGTCTATTAAGTATCTGTTTGATCATAACTTATATGCCAATAGAGTGTCTGTTTCTCTGCCACAAACAGTTTCAACACATATAGGCAGTCCTTTAAAGCATAAACAACTATAATAACAGAGAACAAGCACAATTCAGTCATGCAAGAGCAAGATGCGAAAAATAATTACTCAAGCAAAACAAACGTAATTCACCACATCACGAAAAAAAAATCCAACTTGAGGGATCCATTTATACATTAAAAATAGTTTTAAACTCCTTAAGAAAATGAAAAGCACTGAACTTAAGCATCTTGTCAAGCCCGAACCTTCCTTATGAATTTGTAAAGCAGTTTATTCAAACAAAACCCATTTCAAATTCTTGCATATGTAATTCCACTTCCGCAATAAACCTGCCAAGGGTGGAAAAATAAACGGTCTTTTGGCTTGTAATAAGAAACCCAGACGCATTCGACACTGAAGAAACTATAACTGCCACTATTTCCCAGAGTTAACGATGGAGCAATCAACTCGAGAGCCTTTGACCTCTCTCTACAATTACTTAAAAACTGAAAGAAGTAAACGGATATTACCAGTATCTCTCCTCCTATATCTATTTCAGCGTCTCCAGGATTGACAAATAATTCGAGTGGATCAAAAGCTAAGAAGATCTGGGTAGTACGATCCGAACAAACAAAAGAACATCTTCCAACCTCCGCTCAGGAAAACCAAACAACAAATGACCCATTAACCCAATATTAAGAATTCATACAGGCAAACACAGATTCACCAGAAAAAAGGGCATAAGTGCAGATAGAAACAGGAGCAAAGACAAAGTAACCACGGAAAAAGGAAAAAATGATTGTCAATTCATACCTAGGAGAGAGAAAGTTCAATTCTTGATTTCTCTCCCTTTGTGTGTGTGTGTGAGGGAGAGAAGGGGGTAAGGGTGTGTGGATCAAGAAGGGAATGAAAGGAAAAGATTCAAGGAAACATCAGTTATGGTTGTTGTTAATGTTGTTGATGTCGAAGTTGTAGTTGCTGCCTCTTAGTTTTTGTTGGCTAACTAAAAAAAAATTACTGATTCTTGTTCATTTGCTTTATGCTTTCTTTTTTTTTTTCTATTTTACAAAAAAAAAAAACTCTTTCCTTTCCTTTTTTTTTTTTTCCAGTGACTTCTATTTCAGATTTCAACTTTTAAACTGTTTTGTTCTTCCTAAACTTTATTTCAAAGATTCAATAATCATCTCTAGAATCTTAAACCAAAACAACTTATCTACTACCTAAATCAGAATAAGGTTACGTATCATTTTAGCAAAATTGTTATTCATATTATTTTTACAATTTTAAATTAATTTATATTTTTTTACCAAAACATCCCTGAGAGCCAATGCCAGCTTTTACTGCCTTGTCAAAAATCCCTGTCTCTGGAATTGGGAACAAAAACGAGGGTAAAAAGGGAAATTACATACAAAGATCAATTTACAGTTGCACGCGCCAATGACCTTCGTCTGGGCATTTGTCAGACTCGAAGCAAAGGACCATGTTCCTCTTGGTCGTGGGGCTCAAATCAGTCCTTCCATTTTCATGCTTCTATCCTATTTTACGGGGTTCTGTTTTTGTTTTTGTTTCAGTTATTAGACAAATCAATATTCACAGAAGAACATGACGATGAGAACAGATGATTAGTATGAATTTGGGAATGGAGTAACTTTAAATTTTTGGACCAGCTATCTCATTCTGTGAGGTGCCTACAAATCAGCGAGGGAATTAATCACTAGATCCGCCGGTAAATATCCTAATCTAAGACCAAAAGAAGAACGTGACAATGAGATATGATGATTTAGCTTGAAGTTAGAAGGATGACTTAAATTACCAAAGATTTGGATTAAATTTGAATTTTTATCAAATTTTTTCAGATTTTAAGTTTAGTATAAGTCAAAATTTAAATATATTAAATAAATGGTACTATTTTAAATAAAGCAATATTATTTTTTAATTTTAAATTAAAATAATTAAACTTAATTTAATCTTAATTAATTCTTAATTAAATTCAAACTCAAACGTAACCTTTTAAATTAACCCACCTAATTCCTAACCCAATAGAAAGCCTACCTTACTCTAGAAGATAGAATCAAGTCAACAAACATACTATTTACTCGGAATATTTGTAAGGTTATTATTACCTCGGCGAAAACAACAACAACTCAGTAAAAAAAGAAACAGATTGATCAGTAGACAAACTTATTTAACCGATAAAAATATCGTTTATGAAATTTGTGAGATTATTACAACGCGTAAATAAGATGCTTTAATAACTGTTTTACTGTTAGGTTTCCGCAAGTTCCAGAGAGTTTGTTGGTTCTTCGTGTATCTACTTCTAAATAATAACTTGGCTGAGGCGTAGCAATAGTTTATTTAATTTGTACCTAATTAATTACGGACATATTTTTAATTGTTTAAGTTTTTAAATTTTTATATAGGTAAAGTACAAGTAACATAGTATTTAATTATATCTATATCCAAATATTATTTATATAATTTTAGAATAATTATTTTATTCAATTTATATTTAAATTCTTTTTTATAATTTTCTTGTATATCTTAGACTTATATTTGGGTTATAATACGCCGACAATAAAGAAAAAGCTTTAGAAAAACTCATGAAAGCTATAATTATAAAGAAATTGTAACAACAAATCAATAAATTACAATCACTGAACTCAAAAAATTCTTAAAATTTTGTATACAACTTATCAAGTTTCACGTATAAATGTTTATAACTCTATAATTTATATGATTATTAATTTAGGGTTAATTACTAAAAAACACTCAAACTTTTCCCTAAAAAAAAGCTCAAACTTTTTTCAATTTTTCAATTATAGTCTAAAATTTAAAAAGCAACAATAAAACGTTCAAACTTTTAATTTTTTTCAATTCTAATCCGATATTAACTTCATCGTTATCTTTGTTGACGTAGTACTGCCACTTGCCAAGGAACCCTCATTAATCAGACACCTTAACGTCATTAGGAGAAGTGAGTTAAATTATTAAAACGACTTTGTTTCTTGATGATACTAAAATTCTAAGAGAAAATACAATACAACATAATCAAAAAAAAAAAATGACATGTGTTTCATGAGAAACTAAAGATATTTCTTATTTATCATCTTTTGGTTTATGTCTCTTCCTGTTGTCTCTTCTTGGACTATCCCCTAAAAATGATGAGAACACACTTATTTATGTCATTAAACCTCACAAAGATCTTTTTTCATAAAAAGGGAGTCTATAGTCCTCTATGCATGAATTCCTTATCAAAACTATAAGCTGAAAAGCTACAAATACCTAAAGCATTTTGCAGAGAAGATAGAGTTCACAAGGTACTGGTAATACAGATATTTCCCATCAACTGAAATATCCCAGCAACAATCTGTGGCCAAGCACTAAATGATCATAATAGAAAGTGTTTGCCAAGAAAACACTTTTCTTGAATTTGTTAATTAGATGAATTTTTTCCCTATATTTTAAGGCAAATTTAATATTGGATATGTGAATTTTAATGGAGATTTCATATTAGCTACAAGAAAAACATGGAAAAAAAAGTAGAAAAATGAAGGGAATTGGAAAGGAAAGAGAGTAGAGGAAACAAATGTGGGGCTCTTAATTTCCTCTATCAAGCATATAATTTTCCCAGCATATCTTGTTACTTTCCTTGTTTTCAAATGCAAAACACAACAAGAAGAGAGAGAAAGCAAGTCTAACGGGCCAATTCATTAAGCTGAATCAAAACAAACCAAATTCAAATTAAACCAATAGGCTCATCCTAAGAAGAAGAAGAAAACGTTTCATTATCTAAGAGAGACATTGACAACAAGCCTAACACTAACTCTGTCCAACCTCTTGACCATAGCAACAACTTTCAAATTACTCTCTTGCCATAACGCCTCCACCATCCTCCCTCCAACACTCTTACCTCTTTCCTCATTATCTATTACATCCATGGCCATGGGCCCCACCCTACTTATAGTACACCTAAAAGTTCCGGCCTCCATAGCCGCCTTCTTGACCACTTCCATCCCCAGAGTCAACGGCGCTCTTTTGGACTCCACGATCTTATCGGCCAATAACGTCTTTTCTAACCCCAGTAAATCCCCTTCCAGTATGGATGCCATCAATGCCCCGGCTTGACTGCAATTTCACATATGGTGTGACATCCCTAGTTATGTTGGCAACGTCGCCCTCATTTTCTTAGTGGGTGGCTGCCTCACGTTAGGGCTAACCAGCATAAAGATCAAATCTTTTTATGTTCTAAGAGTATCATCAAGAGACGACATAGTTTCAATAATATAACTCATTTCTCCTAATGACACTGAGGTGTCTGATTAATGAGGCTCCCGTGACACATGACAATGCCACATAAGCAAAGATAACGGTGAAACTAACGTCGGGCTAGAATTGAAAAAAATTGGAAGTTTGGACATTTTATTAATACTTTTTAAAGTCTGGATTATAATTGAAAAATTGATGAAAGTTTGGGTTTTTTTAGTTATTAACCCATTAATTTATTATTTGTCTTTTTAAGATAATGACAAACTTAAGTTATTATTATGAAAATCAATGTCTATATTTATAGCTATCCTTAATTATAATAATGAGAAATATAAATTGTTATAACTTTATTATACAATTATATTTTGTTTAAAATAGGTTTTTTCCCATAAATGTAAAGATAATTAAAGGGATATCCAAGTATCTAAAACTAAAGGGAAAGTCATATAGTTGTTTATAAGGTTTTTTTTCCAAAATGAAGAGATGCATAAAGGGATATTTATGAATTTCAAACTATACTAGGAAGTCTTATAGTAGTGGGTTTTTCTTAAAAGAAAGAGATATTTTGAGGGATATGACGGATCTCAAAAACTAAAAGGGAAATTCCTATAATACTTTTTAAGGTTTTCCCAAAAACAAAGAGATACGTATAAGGATATTAAGGAATTTACAACTAAACGATCAAAGTCCTAAATGTAAAGTCTTTCTTAAAATGAGGAGATACCTTAAGGGATATCCATGAATTTAAAATTAAATTAGAAATTCATTGAGTATCTTTTAATGTATTTACCAACTTAAAGAGATACTTAGAGAGATATCTATAAATTTAGAACTAAATGGAAGAGTTATATATTGATTTCTAAGATTTTTCCAAAATGAAGACATACCTATAAGGATATCAAGAAATTTACAACTAAACAATGGAAGTCCTAACAAGTTTTTCTTTTCCAAAATGAAGAGATATCTTAAAGGATATCAATGAATTTATAACCAAGTTGGAAAGCCTTAAAGTAGTTTTTAATTTTTTACGAAAGATGCCTAAAGAGATATCCAAAAATTTACAACTAAACATGGAAGCTTTAGAGTTGTATCTAAAATTTTCACAAAATGAAGAGATACTTAAAGGGATATTGAGGAATTTGAAACTAATAACAAAGTCTTAAAGTGTTATATAGGTTTTTTTACAAAACAAAAAGATATCTTAAGGACAATTAGAAATTTATAACTAAACAGATAACTCCTAAAGTGGTATATAGATTTTTCTAAAAATAAAAAATTATCTAAATGAATATTAAGGAATTTATAAATAAATTCTTATAGTGATTTTAGTGTTAGGATATCTAGGAATTTAAAACTACAAAATAAAGAAGGGTTAATTACCAAAAAAAGCCCGAACTTTCCTCAATTTTTCAATTATAGCCCGAACTTTAAAAAGTATCAATAAAATGCACAAACTTTTAATTTGTTTCAATTCTAGCCCAATGTTAGCCTCACCGTTATCTATGCTAACGTGATACTATCATGTGTTAATGGACCTCACTGATCAGACATGTCAATATCATCAAGAGGAGGTTATCTGATTAGAGAAATGACGTCTTTTTAATTTCACTATGAAATGACGTCGTTTGGATTTTGGAGAAAACTTCTTCGCCACTCTCACACCCTAAATCCCTAAGTCTATAATTTCTTCTAAAAATTTCGCTAAGTTTTGAACCCAGAAAATTAGAAACCTAGAAGTCCCAAAAACTCAATATGGAATAATCACATGCTTATGGTTAGGTATTGAGTTTTGCCTTCTGAATAACCTAAACCAAGAACGTAGAGAAACCAAATGGGTGTTGGTCTTGTTTTTGTTTTGTTTCTGGATTGTGAACTTGAGCAATTATAAGGCGGGTCACATTACAAAGATGGAGTCAATATTAAGAGATTATTCATTGAGAATTTCTAAATCTCGCTAGATTCCAACTTTAAAGGCTCTTACACGGAATAAGAGCAAGATTGGTTATTGAACAAAACAACGTGAAATAAGCAAAAGGAGCCTATGATTTGCACCAGATGGTGCGAACATGCCTGCGGTAGCTGTGCGTGTGTGAGAACTACAGACGCCATCCAGTGACAATATAAGGTGACATGAATAGAAGTCTTTGTGGCTTTGTTCGCAACACATAAAACAGCCCAAAAAATGCAACCAACACAAAGAAAACCCAATCACAAATAACCAGAAATCAGACAAAAACAACTGACATCGATGGGCATCTCCATACCGCACACACAACGCCACAACTACTTTCCAGTTTTTCAAATATCACATATGTAGCGCCTCCTTACCGCAGAGTACGCACCAGGACGCCCGGATGTCATTTCGGTACATATCCTACGATAAAGGCGAACTACGATCGATCACTACAGTCACTTCATGGCATCATATTATTATTTGCTTATATCCTACACATACAAAAACAACATATGAACATGAAGTTGCATCATCCAAGACACCTACAAAATTCTTGCAATATCAAAGCAACATAACTCAAATTACTAATCATTTTAGCTTCAAATGAACCATATCAAGACATTAAAAGCAAAACTCACTTGATTAAGCTTCAAACTCTTCAAACTTTCACAACACCCTAGTTCCTAAGCATCCTATGTTCTTCATCTTCAAGAGATCAAGCTAGGTTTTTCTTATGGCAACTTGAAGGAACAACAAGATGGAAGTAGAGAGTAAAAGATGGAGCAAGGTTTCAAGTAGGTAAATCACCAAATCAAGAAGGAGATGAAGAGAGCGAGATGAGCCACGAAAATGGAGAGAAAAGAACACAAAACAAAGCTCCAAAGGTTACTTAAGAGATAAGTATCGTGAGAGGGAGTAAATGGGTTCAAACTTAAATACATCGCTATTAATAAGACATGGCTTGGCAAGTGACACTTGTCACTTGCCACATGTCCAAATTCTAAAACATCCCCTTTTTCTACTCTAATTAATTAATCCATTTAAACACAATCCCAATTCTAATAATCCCCTAATTAATGACAAGTCATGTATCCAAACATTCCAATGCGATTTAACAATAAATTCTACTGTCATTTCTTAATTGGTCTGCCACTCGGCATTTTTCCTAGTCCAAAATTTACCCCGAAAAATTTCAGAAAAATTTCTTAAAATTCTCCAAAATTACTAAATCACTAATTTCACTCTCCAAATAAATTTTTAATACCAATAATCCAAAAGTCTCAAAACAATCACATTTATGACCAAATATACCGGGAATGTTAATGAATGCATGTACAAGAATTTCATGTGCAATAAATTCATTTTTCACAATATATGTATGTTACATAATGCATGAACATGCAATTACATTACTAAGCTCTCACTGCTCACTTACATTTCCTATTTTACCCTTCCCATAGGTACCAAGATGCTACAACATCGTTTCATCTGCGCCTATGTATGGGGTTTATTAACACCCATCACCAGTGGCATTTTGCCACTGGCAAACCAGTAGCCATTAGTGACAAAGAAGCTTTGTCCAAAATCCAAACGACGTCGTTTCAATTTCATTATGAAACGACGTCATTTCACTAATTAGGTAACCTCTTCTTAATGATGCTGACATGTCTAATTAGGGGGTCCATTGACACATGGCAGTGCCACGTCAGCATAGATAACAGTGAGGCTAACGTCAAGCTAGAATTGAAAAGAAATAAAAGTTTATACATTTTATTGCCACTTTTTAAAGTTTGAGCTATAATTAAAATTTTGAGAAAAGTTTAGGTTTTTTTAGTAATTAGCCCAAAAACGAAATACCTTAATGGATATCCAAGAATTTAAAACTAAATGAAAAAGCCCTACAATGATTTCAAGGGTTTTCAAAACTCGAGAGATATCTATAGAGTTATCTAAGATTTTTTAATTAAATAGAGAAGTCCTAGAGTGATATATAAGATTTTTGAAAATAAAGAAATACCTTGAGGGATATCCTAAAATTTAAAACTAAACTAAAAAATCCTAGAGTAATTGTTAAAGTTTTTTTTCAAAAATAAAGAGATACCTAGAGTGATATATTAGAATTTAAAACTAAACTGGAAAGCCTTATAATTGTTTCTAGGTTTTCTTTTCTTAAAATGAAGAAATACCTAGGGGATATCTGTAAATTTACATCTAAACGAAAAAGCACTATAGTGGTGTATAGGCTTCTTTTTTTTCTAAAATGAAGAAATGTCTAAAGGGATATTCAGAAATTTACAACTAAACATAGAAGTCCTAAAGTGATATATAAAGAGAGACTTAAAGAGATATTGAGGAATTTAAAAATAAACAAGAAAATCCTAACGTGGTATATAAGATTTTTCTAAAATAAAGAGAAGATATGAGGTATATCTAGGAATTTAAAATTAAAAAGAAATATCATATAATATTTTCAAGGACTTTCCCAAAATGAAAAGATATCAAGAGGGATTTCGAAGATTTTAAAACTAAACTAAGAAGTCTTAGAGTGGTATATATGGTTTGTCACAAAATGAAGAGATAAATTAAGGGATAAACAGGAATTTAAAACTAATGGAGGATTCAATTGTCATTATTCTTATATCATCAAATGAGATCCTCACATAAAGCTCCTAATAGAGGACTCAAATGCCATTACCCTTATATAATCATCAATCATGATGGAATGAAGAGATAAATTAAGGGATAAACAGGAATTTAAAACTAATGGAGGATTCAACTGCCATTATCCTTATATCATCAAATGAGATCCTCACATAAAGCTCTTAATAGAGGACTTAAGTGTCATTATCCTTATATAATCATCAATCATGATGGCCTCCTCTCCTATCAACATGACAGTCTCTTTTATCTCTCTAGATTATGCATCCTCGACATCCCCCTCTTTGATTGGCTCCTTAGAATCTTTAGGCTGATCAAGTACGACTTCATCATCCTTTAGAATTGCTGGTTGGTTCTCCATCTCATCCTACGTAAATGGCTCCTTAGGCCGCACCAGTAAAGGTATAATTTCCACTTCTAAATACTGCACAATCTGTAATATGGTGTCACTTAGCTAATGCATATATGTCTCCATGTAAGTAAGATTAGCTGGTTAGGCTGTTAGGACAGTTGGTGGTGGTGAAGGTGGACTTGAACTTGGAGCTCTCTTCAATTCTACAATCGATTCCTTTTGGATTGGTGCCTACTTACGAGTGCAAAGTAATACTCTCAATTTCTTATCCTAAGATTAACCATCTAAATTGCTCTAAGAATCTTTATAGTAACCGGCATAGGAGTAGCCCCCACTGTCATTTTTGTACCATCTAGTGATAATCAAAGTCCTCATGCCCATTATGTATTAACTGAGCCACTGCCATTGCTCTTGAAGTTAGCCCGTTTAGGTACCCATGACCTAGCTATATAAAAATGATGTTAAAGTGCATCCTCTATCTCTATCATATACAGTAAATTAGGAATAAATCCTTCATACTAACTACATCAGTGCTCTCCCTCCTTAAACACAATAAATGCATTAAGAGATTCTACAAGAATTGCACTTATGAGAATCTGAACCCAAACTCCTTGGATTTTATGGGATGGTATAGTATATCAACTATCAATAGTTTAATGAGTCCATACCTAGATGGTCCTAATCAAGGGAGATCATGTTTGATGTTAGTATCTCTAAGTGCTCCTTTGTATCGAACTCAGTGTGAATTATAAATTGTTTGTAGTTTAGGCTATAGTTCACACCTCCCATCCTGAACTTGAGGACTAATGCATCCTTTCATGACATCTTGGTGTCGTCAGCCTCCAATATACTCATGAAATTTAGGATGAGCTCTCTGTAGACTGGGTCCTGAAATTCGAACATGTCTAACCACCATCAAAAGATATGAGCTCTTTTACTTTATTATTGAGATCCACTTACTTGAGTTGCCTCATGTAAAAGATCTTATACCTCCTCTATTCCATCTTCATCCAAAGTGTAGCAACAAATAATTTGACTGCTCCTATGTATCTACTATAGGTTACAAGTTTACTAGAAGTGGTGGTGCCTACTTTGGCCTCTACTACCTCTTTGGAGCATTGTTCTCGAGGTAGTAATGTAAGAAGTAAAGGCGATGATGTCTACATCTTACGCAGTAGTGGCTATGTGGGTCTTTTAAATGGTGTGAATGATTCTTAAGTCCTTGCCGTACTATGATATTTGAAAGAAAGTATGAATGAGCTCTTGAAAAACAACAATCAATATCACATACATATATGAAAGTAGAGTATATCGTAATAAAATACAAAACAAGAAAATGAACCATTAAACAAGATACCTATGTAACCTATATATTTGTGTTTTCATTATGCATGCATAATATAACTGTCACTGATATCCTATAATGTTAAAATATCAATTTTCATATCCCTTAATCTAATTTATAACCTAAACAAACCAAACCCGGTTAAACTTGCTAAAGTAGCTAGGTAATTCACATAAACATCTTCACCATATAAAACATATAAAAAACAGGTTAGGTAAGCCTTATATACCACAATTTATGACCTTTACACGAGACCACGTAGGTGTTGTGTAGTACTTAAACATAGGTACTTGTTGACAAATATAGGGGCAGGTTATTTGAATTAAATACGAAGGAAGAAATAAAAAAGGCAAGGTAAAAACATAGGGCTTACATGGGACCATATAGGTATCGTGTTTGAAAGATATATTATGTTTCATTTTGACTCCAAGACATACGGTACAATATGAGAATGTGTATAGTTACCTTGTTTTCGTACTCTCAGCATGAGTTAGACAACTTGTCGTGTAGGGTTTATGTTAAAAAGTCACTTATTCTATAAATTTTTGGTCCTTTCCTATAAGTAAACACGAGTTTAACCTTAAAGAAATATTAAGGCGTGTGTGGCAATACAACCCCAACATAATGTCATATAGGTATCACATTTTATTTCTTCTAGTGTGTCAATATGGAAACATGTTGGTCTTGTGTTGGCCTAAAAACTCGTAAAAATCAAGAATACACTAATTTTAAACACTTAATATGAGATTTTAACCAAGATTCAACAAAGCAAGACTAAGAAAATAATAATGATACTAACAAAATAAACAAATAATAACCTAAACAATGAAAACACTAAATGATACTAACAAATAAACAAATAATAACCTAAACAACAAAAACACTAAATGATAATAAAAAGATAAACAAATAATAACCTAGACAACAAAAACACTAAAGTTTAAAACATAAAGGGTAAAAAGTATTAGGTTGCCTCCCAATAAGTGATTGTTTTTGGTCATAATCTTGACCTTACTGTTAACACTTTTTCAACCTAGATTTATCATCAACAACTTGGCTCTGTTAGAAAGTAAAAAGTGTCTCCATAATTTACGGAGAAATGTTGGGAGAGAATTTGGGCTTTTATGCCTCTATATTTGTACACATCTGATGAATGAAAATATACCGAAAAATTAAAACCAAATTCATCTCATTTCTAAGTGGCTCTACTCATGTTTCTAAAAACAAGATTCATTAGCCTATAAATAGGTAAGATATTGAAGTATAATAAGGACATATGACGTCAAATTAATAAAACCAATTAAATATGCTAATGCCCTTTTTGGTAGTAAACCGTCAATATAGTAAAGAATCATAGAACTCCTTTGTTCTTCTATTGATTGTGGCTATTTGCTCTGTGGGAAGTAGTAGCCCTTTATATTTAAGATGACTTTTGATAATTCCTTGACATCCTTCTTCTTTGGCTTCTCTTTTTCATCTTCCACCTTCTCCTCTTCTTCTATCTCTTTTTGAACTACAGTTTCCTCATTCTCTTAAAACTTTAGCTCGTTTTCACTTTTTAAGGTTGTTTCATTTGAAAATGATGTGTTATAGAAAAGGGTCATAGCCTCATCGGCCTTTTAACTTCTTAAATGCTTGCCACGCTTATAGCAATGACTTTAATATGGAGCTCTTCGAGGGTTTGATCCTAATCTTATTCTTGTTTGTAAAAATTTGAGTGAATTAATAATTTTATACAAATTCGAAATAATTGCTCCATTATGGATTACAAGTATTGTTATAAAGGATGATTTAAAGCTAGTTTTCTATACAAATCGCTTGCTTCTACATATAGTCTGTTGTCTGAAATTCATGATTGAGGTGGCTAACATTATAAATGTCATCACTGATAATAATCGAACTTCCAAATACATATTACCTTGCCTCACATCCAAGTTTCTAATATTATCATAAGCGATGACATATTATAATCTTTCACATAATACTTTTGTTTCCACCCCTCCATTATGCTTGGTAGTTATAACACTAGGTACCTAAATTCTAAAAGTATGCCACAAATACATAATCATGAAGGAGAGTTTAAAAAAGAAAAAAGGAAAAAAGAAAATAAACAAAAAAAGATCCTTGTCTAATCAATTTGTAAAGCTATGAATATTAACCCCTAGTCCTTGGCAACTACACTAAAAATTTGATTGTGTATTACCACAAGTTGCTTAACATAACTATGATTAGCATAGGTAAGTATAAATTGATCCCATGAGAACTGTTGGTTAACTACTTGCTATTTACAAACTTATTAGGATAGACAAACAATTATAAATGATTGAATAAGGAAGTAAAATAATTAACAAATGTAAATGCTAAAATAATGCAATAATTGAGAATAAATAAATCTATGACAAAACTAAATTTAGCCCAAGTTTCTTTTAAGACTTTACTATATCCAATTTTCTCTTGGTTTAATAAATACATATGTTTTTTTTGGACCAGTGAGAGTTTATAACTTAAATCATATTCTCTCTTGAAATATATAATCCATATTCATAGGTTAATAAACTAAAATTTCTTTCAAACTAGACAACCTAAGAATGCTCTAATTCATTTTATAAACTCTCTTGAGATATTTTACCCTAACCTAAAAGGATCTTGTGGCTTTCTCTTAAATAGCTCACGTTTATCCCTCTTTATCAATACTATGACCTAAACACACATCTTGTCTCTCAAATCTTGACGCATGAATCAAGTATTAAATCTTTCACTTTTGCTCTTTTAATTCAATCAGTATAAATATATATATATATATATATATAATACATGATACAACTAGAATTTCATTAAACCAAAGAAAAAAATCAAAGTATATCACATCTTAGGTTCATTTTACCTAAACCTATATCCAATATAATTTATAATCAAACAAAGGATATCAACATAAAAGCAATAAATAAAATAAGATAAAGGAATTATTGTTCTTGAATCTTGAATATTGAATCTTCAAAAAATTATTTATGAAATCTTGTTCTATCTTCAAAGAATGATGTAATCTTGATCAAGACTACTGGTTTAGAACAATTTCAAAGTAACTTCTTGATGTTTCTTGGCCAAAGGAACCCCTTCTTTTCTTTAAATCCAAAACCTAAATTTTTAATTGCCCATGTTATTTTAGAAATTCTCTGAAAATCTTTATTGCCAACATGAGACCTACATAAGACTCTGTAAAGTGTGGTATTCTTCATCCAAAGAGTAATACAGGGATATAAGCTTGTGCAAGAGAAACAAAAGAGACTACCTTTGAACACAACCCTTAACACGATAACATGTAGGTGTCTTACTCATGGGTTCTTCCTAGTTCTTTCAAAATTGCTCCAATTTAGTCTGATTCTTCTCTAATTTTGCTCATTTCCCTTATAAGACTTGAAATGATAATACTTCTCAAATTAAGTATTAAATTCTTTAAAAATCACCTAAAATACAAGTAATATGTCGTGAAAATAGCAACAAAACTAATTTATTTCTAACATACATCAAATATCTAGAAATTTAAACTAAATAAGAAAGCATTAAACTGGTATATAAATTTTTTTGTCCAACTCAAAACACAAAGCACGAGGGATATCCAAGAATTCACAATTAATTGGAGTGGTATATAGAGTTTTTCTTAAAATTAAGAGATACATAAAAGGATACTTAGAAATTTTAAATTAAACAGGAAAAATAGATAGAATTTCTCTTAAAATGAAAAGATCTCTATATGAATATCTAAGAATTTAAAATTCCATTTATCCTTAGAAGGAATAGAAAGTTACAAGATGACCATAATTGGCAAAACTTGATAGTGAGATTATTGTGTTCTCCGCAGCAAAAGTACATTTCTTTTCGCCTTTGCAATGAAAAATATACCGTTTTCAGTTCATTTCCGTTTGATTAATCTTAAAAAAAACAATAAGTAGACAAGACGGTGCTACTGCTTTTCACTAGAAACAAAGAAATTAGTCAGGACAAGTATATCATATAAAGTTATGCAAAGGATCTCTTAAATGGCATTTGGAGACTTTTTACAACTCGAACGGGTTCACGGAGTTTTCTTCATTTGGAGGTATCCCAATTGACAAGTGCAGGAATGATAGTCTCTTGACAATTGTACATTTTTACCTTCAGACCATGCATGATACAAGTTTGTAATTTCTCCCTTGTTTCTATCATAACCTGCCGCCTTTTTAGAGCATGGAGTTGTAGGTTCTTGTTATAACCAAGAGGTATCAGGTACTCGTCCATACTTAACTAAAGATCAGGGGATTCGATCAGGGATTCGATCCTTAATTTTAGGTATAGAACAGTCTTAAATTCTTAGGCCAGCTGTCTCACCCTATGAGGTGCCTACAAACCAACGAGGGATTTTGTTATTTAATCTCCAAAAAATATAGTAAAGAATCTTTGAAAGTTTTATATATATATATATATAGTTAAATATTTATCTAAATTATTTTAATACAAATTGACATATAATTAAGTGTAACTATGTTTACATAAATATACATAACAGTCAATTATATTTCATTTCGATTATATAACCATTTGTAACCTTTTTGTATTAATTCAAAACAATAATAATAATTTTGGAATGCTAAAACTAAAAAACTTTATAATTATCGAGTAAGAACCACTTCACAGTTTTGACATTTTTAATTAATACTAGCATTGAGGTTGCTTTAAATTTGTTTACAGTACATAACTGTAAGTTTGATAATAATTGTAATTTTAAATATTAGTTTAAATTATTACAGTTCCTTATTAGATTATGTAAATAATAAAACCAAATATTTAGACTCTATCGATCCATTCGATTAACTTGATAGCTTCTATATAATTCTATTAATAAAATACTCCAATCTATTACTTAACAGCGTAGGCCTAATAGTATGATTCCCAACCTTACCTTTTGGGTTGGGATCAATACGCAAGCCGATTCCAAGCACATAAAGGGTTTTATGAACATTCAACACTGGTACCGACAATCCAAAAAGCTGCACTATATCAAAGAGTAATGAGATCAGAATACCGCAATTAAGCAAACTATATCAGAAGCCGCTGCTGCTTGATCAATAGATGGAGGTAGTTTCCATCACACAATAGAGCTTCAAGTTATCACAGAAAGGTATAAGAGAATGGCGAAAGTCGGCAGATTTGTATCAATCCTACCCAGCTTACTTTTATAAAGAAATATATGCTATACAACAGTGTCAAAAGAATACAACCAGAAGCACAGAATCACAATTTTGTTCCAAATCCAAATTGATTGTTACACGTACCTGTCACATACATTAAAGAATCAGCCATCTAGCAATCAATCTTCAATTACCTGGAGTTGTACACTGGAGCAACAACATGCCGCTTATGATTGGCATCATTGGCAGTTGCTTTGATGAAAGCATTCACGTTGGCAGATAGCCTTTGTGATGCGAACTGATATATCAGATGTTATAGCGCCGTGGATTCTAAACAACTTTAAGCTCACCATACTGCCAAGCAGTCTATCATTTCCACTAAACAAACATTTATACCAAAAGCGATGCCAGAAATGTGAAGAACGAAAAGTGCATAGAAGTTAGCTGTCACAAGGAATATCCCAACAACTAACATGAATCGTCAAATTGTTCCCTCCACTTCCTAAGCAACACGACTACAAAATTTCAGTTTCAATGTTCCATCAAAGCAGTCTCTGTTTCTGACAGTGGGGCTGCAAAATAACAAAGTTTAGATCAGTGACATTTTTCAGCCTTAGTTGTTAAATATAGCACGTTAAGAAAGAGCATACATAAAGAAGTAAGAGCAAAAGCCATTTCTTAAGCTACAACCTCTAGTTAGCTCTGAAAAGGTAAAGATGAGCAAAATTACTGTGGGATATTGCCAGGGTCAATACTGCAGGTCTTACGACACAACATTTAAACCTGCCTAGAGAGTGAAGACATACACTGAAAAGCACATTACTTGCAATATAGGGAAAGTTGCTTAACATTGTTAATCTATGACTGAACAAGATCTATAAGCTAGGCTGTAAGCTTGTAGCTTGGCATGCACAACTATGCATCTTGTGTTTGAAGCCCTGAATTTTAATGGTTCACGGAAATTGCACCACATAAGGGATAGGAAACATAAATGCCCCCATCAACAAATAATTTGCTGCCAGATCAACATACCAAGTAGATCCTCATAAGAATCTGCTAAAAGTGATGTGTCCATTAAAAAAGGAGGAGAGAAGGCCTCATCCCTAGGTTCTTCGATGTCATAAAATGTCTGTCCATCAGATATTGCCCCATTAGAGCCATCAGCAGATAGGAAGCCATTTGCAGGTTCATATTCAGTGAGTGAATCCATCTCGCTTAAGAGATCTGGTAAATTGCCATAATTGCCGACAATATGACCATCGTAAGCATGATTCTCAAGCAAGACAGAATCCATCTGAGATGTAAAAGATCGTTTACTTTTTGTTGAAGCCACTTTCTTCTCTGGGGACAGTCGAGAAAATCCGTTCACATCAAGAGGCAAGAAGAAATGTTCGGTTGTTTCATCTGAATGACTCTCTCTAGATGACTCCAAATTGGAGGATTGCATAGACAAAGCTGCTTCTCTTACAGATTTCTTTAGGTTTTGCACATAAAAATAGTCACTATCTGCAAATAGCGAAACTAGAAATGAAAGCCTCTCCAAAAGTTGTTAAATACCAAAACGAATACACTGATAAAGGAACAAGCTTATAGACATGCAGAACATGAAGTTGATATTAAAGAGAAGAACCAAACCTTGCAGGGGACTATATAAGCGGTTATTTGAAAATGGCTGGTCCAGAGAATCCTTTTCTGACATATTTTCCATCCTGTTCACTTCAGAAGATACTTGTCTCCTCTGTACATTTCCACTCTTTCCTGAAGAATTTGGGGTCAAACTGAACAACTGTGGTAACTTTAAAGCTGGGGGACTGGCAGAAATCTTGTCGAGCTGAACAACGGACATTTTTGAAGTCAAATCTGCAACATCATCTGAGCTACTCTCCTAATTTTATATGAAAAGAAAACTTATGTAAGGAATGATTCAAAAGTATGTAATTTGTAATTCTAATATCACATATAATTACCAATGTCCTTCCACTACTCTGAGCGTGCATAGGTGATGTTGCTCGACCACGAAGCCTATTCAAGGTTGGCAGGTTGGATTGAATATTATTCACCTTTTCTGTACATTCTTCAATTGAGTTTTGTATTGCTGGAGCAACTTCCTTAAGTTGGTTAATAAGAACCTGAGCAGAAAAGTTTCAGGCAATTAAAAGCTTCAGCAAAGGGAAGCAAAGTGAGTGCCTACATTGGTTTGAGCACAGGCCTGAATTCTTCACCCTGTAACTATAATGCACCAGGGACTCTCATAATATCGTATTTGATAAATTCTATACAAACCGCTCAACCACATATACAGCACATTAAAATTAACTAACTTCTTATAAAATACAAGAATAGACCTCATCCAGCACAGATATAAAATGGGACGGAGAAAATAGAAAGGTAATAGAAGCTAAGGTTCAGAAAGAATAGAGAGAGAAGTAGGAGAAACGATGTTTCCCAATTTTTAATAAAACCCTTGAATAGTAATGGGATAACAGCAACAACAGATTTATAGGAAAGTAAAGGGCAACCTAAGAAATTTCATAAAGATATCCTAAATTCCTAACAGAAGAATAAAATAAGTGTCCCAAATTTCATCCTGACGTAACTACATCTTAAGTCACTAAACCAGGAACTGAATCAAGGGCTTCCTCTTCTTTCTTTTTTTTTTTTTTTGATAAATAGCTTCCTCTTCTTTTAGCAAAACCATAACTACAAGTTTGAGAGAATCAGCCACAAAAATGGATCCAAACCAAAATGCTTATTAAATTATTGCCACAAAAACAAACTGAAGTAGCAATTGAAGTTCATATTTGGAGAATATTAGCCTACAAAGCAAGTTGATATCCTATGTAAAAATACTAATTCTTTACCTGGAAACTGGCTAAATGTTGTTGATGTTCTGCAAGAGTCGCAGCCAAAGATTCAGCATGGCCACTTGTACCACCATCATCTGAACTTCGTAATATATCCGGACCTTCTCCATCATTAGCTTTTGCCTATATAACCACCAGTAAGCAAAAAAACACTTCACTACACCACCAAATAAGCTTTTGCTTATTCGATCTCAATCTTAATACCAATAGCTATACAAGCTTGTTAAGTGAATTCGTCAATCATGCTCTTGTTAAGGGAGACAATATGTACGCTACAGTTTAGTCATTCTCTCAACTACTCTCGTGAAAGACCACTTTTGACAAATTTTTAGATTGTGTACTTGGGAAAATGATAGGGACCAGAAAAGAAGGAAAATAGAAGTAACTGAATAATAGAACTTTATTAATGAATTTGAGAGCAAGAATCTTAAACTCCCAAGTCAGTCCGTATGGAGAGGACTAAACTCCAAAACAAAGGAATTAATT
>JAOSBP010000008.1:9318524-9343174 GCA_027563825.1 Erythroxylum mucronatum | reverse complement strand
AAAGCTTTGGACAACTCCTGCCAATTGTTTATCGAACCAGGTGGTAACGAATGGAGCCAATCCTTAGCCCGATCTCTTACAGAAAAAGGAAACAATCGAAGCCTAAAATAAAACAGAGAAGTTGACATAAAAACAATTTCTATATGTATATTTACTAACCATGTGAAGCATCATCGGCATCTACATACCAACTTCCTCTGCCTTTGCCTTATGTTTTCCTCTGTATTGCGCTTTCTACAGAAGATATAAAGTTGTAATTCTTTACGAATTTTCCATAAATTACAGTTGTGAAAGGTTAAAGATGGTAAAGAAATGCGTTGCAAAGAATGCGTCCAATGCCTAATAACTTCAACTACATCAACAGTGGGGTGGGATCTCCCACCTATATCGTCAACTCGAGAATGTGTGTCATCAATTATTTGACCATGGGAATCTTGTTCTGTCTCATCCATATGTGCATCAGAATAAGGGACCTCAGAGCTCTGATCCATAGTTGAGAGCAAAGCTGATCTAAAAACGCGGTACCTGTGAAAGAAGATTAGGCATGAAAATAAAATAGAAAGATGGTATCTTCAGCATAAGAAAACAATATCTAATTCTCCAACTTGCTAATCTTCATCTGAAAAGATATTAAGTGCTTGGAAAAACTGTCTAGTGTTCCCACAGATAAAAATATGGCATTGGAATATGGAAACAAGAAGGGTTGTTTCAACAGGAAAAATTAATATAATCACAAAGGTCTGTTGGATAGCCAATTATGTCGTTCTGTTCACGAGAAGAATAGAGGTATTGATCAACATGCATATCATCATTTACTCTCCTCATATAAAAAATGACGAGTTGTAAAAGATGGTAAGCACATACAACCAATTCAGAAAAATTTACAGTATCCCATCTACTTGCTATGTAGTTGAAACCATGTAAGAATTAAGAAGATAGTCTTTAAATGTACATACACCTGTTTCCATGTTTTGATCAACTTCATTATCAGGAGTTAGTGGTTTGGTTCATGTTTTAACATAATTTATTATAAACCATTACAGGATACATTAAAATTTGAGTTACCTTTGTTACAGGAAGCAAAGTAGCTGCATGTTGAAAGATGACATCAGTTAATGAAGCAGGCAATGGATTTGAAGCCACATCAGTTGCAAATGTTTGTCTATGAACTTCTCGTAAAGCATGCAAAGAAAGTTGCCATAGAAGTTCAACAAATCTGCAGAATTATCAGAAGCTTCTTCAATGAGTATTCACAATCGGCATCTTCTAAGTTCATATCTAATGACAAATGCTAACAAACTCCTTACAAAATAATAATCAACTAGCAAAAATAACAAAAAGAAAACTGAAAATTCAGTGGCAATGAATTTCTACTCCTACATTATTAATCAAGTCTTCCTGTTGCCCTTCCACACTGAATCAACGCTTAATGAAGACACTGAACTTTTCAGTTATGACCAGCAGATGAAAACTCTCTCTACTGTCTTGAACCCAATTGGCTAAGTTCACAACAAACATGACAATAATCAAAGAAGACACTGAACATGTCAATTATGACCAGAAGAAGTTACTCTCACTACTACTGAGTTGAACCCAATTGGCTCGATTCATATCAAGCATTACAGTAATCTTTCTCAGCTTCTTTTCTAAGCAATCAGATGATAGCTCCCTAATACGGTAGGAAAAGTTGAAAAAACAAAAGAACTTGCCTGGGTCCACAACAAGTAGCAAGTGAGGAAACCCTTGAATTGCTCCTGGGAAGCGCACCCTGTGATTCAAGCTCACTAATAATGCCTTGCACAACCTGAAACACCAGATATTTTCCGATTCGAAATTCACAGTTTCAAACGATTCGTGTCCAAAATTAAACCAAATCAAATTTAAATCAAGCCCAATCCAAATTCCGTAATTTAAAAAAGATTTACCTTTCGAAAATCGCGAGACTGCGCCGAATCAAAAATCGGCCAAACCTTATCGAAATCCTGAAAGATCGTCAAACAAGAAACCAAAACCAAAGTGTAAATTCAATCAATCAATCACAAACATTTAATACAAATTTACATTTAACAAATTTATTTATTTATATATAAACGAATTAGGATACTTTAGCCGACTGAAAGGGGCCGCGAAGAGAGGAGAGGATGAAGTAGAGGAGCTGTTCTCCCAATTTCGGGTTGGAGTGGCGGAAGAGTCCCACGCGAGGAGAAGAGTTGGAGGGTCCGAGTCCGATGATAGTCGGATCCATACCTAGGAGCAAGCAATTGGTGTACATTGCGCTCTCTAGTTCTATCTCTCTCTCCTTCTCTCTATCCATCGTCATCCAACACACACACACACACACACTCTGTCTCTCTCCTCCTCTGCTGTTAAGCCTTTGCTCTTTTCTCTTGATCTTTGATTCTCTCTGTTTCTGGTTGGGCTTCTCGTTTCCTGATAATAATTTGTACAATTTTTCAAAACGGAAGTCCCTGTAGTGTGCGGTAATTGTGAAATGAACCCCAAACAGAAAGAATTCAAAGATAGAAATGATTGGTAAATAATTATAACTTGTACATTTATAATTTTTCTTCATGTAATATTTTATATTTTTACTTTTTGTGATAAAATCACAAATTCAAACTCTATAAAATGTTGAAAAAAAGAAAAATAAATTTGAAATATAAATAATCTTGTCTATTTATTTTTATTGAAACGTAATAATTTAAAATATATTAGAAATTGATAAATTAATAATTTTATATCATAATAATTTTAAAAGTTTCTTTAAATTAATTTAATCTTTAATTAATAAATATTAAAATGATTTAACATTATTAGTTTACAAAATTTTACCATACAAACAAACTGTTAATTTGTACTTAAATTTGTAAATAATAAAATTGCAAGTTGAGCTGCTTTGTTTGGTGGCAAAATTAGTAATAACAAAGCTATAAGGGCTAGAATTTTAAATAACATTTGAAAATGGGCCCAGGAGGGATGAAGGCCGTCACGTTGTAATTTCAAATGTGAGGAAAGGAGGCTAACGTGTACCGGTTGGAACTGTTAAAGCTGCCGGCTAACTTCAAACGATTAGGTGTCATCATCTGGTTGCTTGCTGTAGTTGTTGCTTACTTCGATCTTCACGGTAGCAACTATGCTCCTTCACTCCCGTCCGAATGTAAGTACAAAGCATAGAATGTAATACAATATGAGAAAGTTTTATATTTGAATATAATGAAATGAGATAAAACAAAATTCGTTTTATATTACATTTCATTTTATCTTAAATGATAAAAATAGAAAACTTTTAATTTAAAAGTTTAAAATGTAACGTAAAATAATAAATAAATTTATACTATATTATATTATAAAATTTTCTTTTAAATAATATTTTATTATATTATATTATAAACTTCTCGGCCAAACATAAGCTTTAACTCGCGTACGGAACTAAGGCACTACACTACACTCAAGGTATAAGCAGAAGGCAAGTTGATGAGTGAAGGCAAAGGGAAGACAGGCCCAAAAACATATATGTTTATGCCAAGGTAGGAATGGAACATTGTCGTCTCGGACAGCACTCTTTGGTCATCGCAGGTTGTTCCTGTATCTTCGCTGACCGCCCAATTATGATGCCATCTCTGCTATATATATATATGGAGCTGTTAGAGAAAGAATCGAATTTAATGTTGGAGTGTCTTATAATGCTATTTCTATTTCTATTTTTCCTTTAGTTATTTGGGAATGTATTATGAATGATAATAAGATCCGAATATGATGTCATGCTCTAACTTGGGACATACCCATTTGGAATCAATCATTGGGGCACTTAAGCTCCCACCCACTCGAAGGTGACTTACTAAAGGAGAAAGGATATATTCTTATGTCTTAAGAAATGGTTTAAGTCACATGTAGGGTTCTTAATTAATTCAAATGACAAACATCTTTGAGTTCTCATGTGGACCGGGCTATCGTGGCCCAGGGTCAGATCCAACCCAGCTCAACCGGACCCGACCTGACTCCAACACATCTCTTTGAACTTTTAAGTATTTCAAAGTGGTAGAAATGTGTCGGATTCAACGTTGAGAAGGTTCTTAAAGGCTTATTTTCTTAAGTTTCAATTTTGAGCGAGTAACGACACGTCATTCATAACCACTTCCTTTATACAAATATCTTTCAACCACTAACAATAAGGAAATAAGTGTACACTAACCACTAATATGTTGAAAATTAATGAAAGGAACTAACTAACTAAGTTAGCTTTATAATTCATAATCAACAAATCAAATTGGTTCGTGGGTCGAGTGGTTGGGCCTTTTTAATAGACCTTCATTATCTAATAATTCATCCACATTCGGAATAAGAAGTTAGTCCCAAAAAGTTGTAGCATTTAGAACGTTACAATCTGTTCAGAACTTCCAAATTGACAAGGTTTGGCTGGACTTAATAATCCCCTCCCAAATGTCATTAATGGGTTCAAACATAATCTCCTTTTGATAGTGGGGATAATAGTACTGTTAAACATTTGTGAGTTTAGAAATGGGAAGAAGGTAAACGTGGTGGCTATAGGTCAATTGAGCGAAACCATAGTTGGGTCTTGGAATATATGAGCAAATTGATCTATAAAGGCTTATAATTTTGAATAGGTGGATGTGGCTTATACAGGTAGAGTTGGAGGAAGGTGGTTGGGTTCATAAGTGATAGCATGGAAAGAAGCAACTGAGCCAATTTTGGAAGAGTCTAACTATCTAGTGTGAAGAAGCCGTGGAGAGTGTAGGGGCACTTGTAAGATGCAATAGAGAGCCATTAGCAATCCACTAGAATAAGGCCTACAGTATGGAGCCATTGGATTCCCTAGGTTGCCGTCGTATAAAAGTAGAGCTGGATTCGAGAGGAACGACTAATCTATATTCATCCTCGGCTAAGTGTATTATGTCTCTTAATTCATTAGTTCTGGGCATTAAAGAACTGTTTAATTGTAATTGAGTTGTTGTAACTTAACATATCTATAAGGAAGATAATCAATATGCTGACTGGCTCGCTAACTATGCAGACTAGTTCGCTATAAGGGTTGTCATTTTTGAGATCCCACCTAAGGGATGCCTTTCAATCCTATTAGAAAATATATCAGATTTTTGTCGCCCTAAACTTACAATGTAATACGTAGTATTTTTCTCTCCGTTTCATTTATAAAAATCCATAGTTCTGAAGGCTCAATGAAATATCCCTATGGTGCCTTTGGCATTTTAGGTACTTATCATTCCCTACCATCACTATAAAGATGGAAACTGAAATGACTAGTAAGTTTAAGTAACTGTGCCACATGGAGTTGCACATTGTTATGCAGCCTTCCCCAATCAATAAGCACCATGTAGGTATGAGTGCCCTTTGAGTTTGATGGTGCGCTAGGATGGCAGCCCAAAGTAAATGCGTAGAAAAAGATAGAATTTCAGTGGACTGGTCAATTGTGAGATGCAGAATGCACGCATTAGGGGTTTTGTGGTCCAAGGCTGATGTCCTTGTCGAGCAGTCATAAAAGAGTTACAAAGGGCTCTGGGTGATTTTTATTAATAGTTTGGTTTGGTTACCTTCTTTTATTTTTAATGCTTTAGATTACAACATTTTTTTAAGGGTGTCATTTAAGAGTTTTTCAAATTATTTAATCTTTAAAATTCTCGTAAAAATTCTATGTAGTTTTCATTTTTTTTTAAAAAATGACTTATCTTATACTTTAGATAAAAAATAAAGATGAAATAAGTGCAAAATAAACATTTCAATTGAACAAAATTTTAAACTCGAATTAAACTATTTAAATTTGATCAAATTAAATTATCAATTTAATTCAGGTTTAATTAATTTAGATTATATTGAAGAGTTAAATTAAGTTAATGTACAAGTAACATTTGATTAGTCTTAATCAATGTATTATGTTTATACCAAGTATATTTAGTTGTTATTTTTGACTAAAATTTAAAAAAGACATTTATAAAAAATTAAAAATTAGAAAAGAAAATTTTAAAAATTTAAAAATTAGGAAGTTTTTCTAAAGTTTCTTAAATTTCAGAGATTAAGGATGTCAATTTTGTCCCGAGTTGACCTAACCATAGGCCAAAAGTGATCAGTCCAACCTAACCATAGGTTCTTTTTGACATTTTAAAAAATATATATATAAGGCAGGCTGACCCGGCCCATTGACATTCTTATCGGAGATTATATCTCTTTTACTCCTTTCAATCTAAGGCTATAAGGGCATATTATACTTTTCAGAACCCCTCGAGTGATAGCCCAAAATCTTTATAGCATTGATTAAAACTAAATCTCTGTTTGATTGGGCTTATACCAATAGAATTTTTGTCAGTATAGCTTTTTTTCTGTAGATCTTTTTTGAGAAGAACTTTTCTAAGAAACTAGTTAACTGTTTGACTGTCATTTAACAAAGAGCTTCATATAGTAGACTGTTTGGTAACATAAAAATAAAAAATACTTTTAATTTTAATTATATTATATTTTATAATAAATATCATTTACGCATATAAATATTATTTAAAGTATATTAAAAAATTTACAAAGCACAATATATTAATTATTATATAATTTTAAACCATATGAAACATAAATCAAAATATATCTAACCAAATCTTTTATATAGATTATAACAAAAGTAAACTAATATAAAAAATAAATAATAAAACATATAAAAAGTCAAATAATATTATATAAATCTCAAAATAAATATCCAAGTTGAGTAAATAGTTTTTTTTTCTTCTAAATGTTAACGTATGCGCTCAGCGCATATTATTGATATCCATAGATAAAACATCACACAGAAAGAAAGGAGGGCATACCCCCCCCCCCATCCAAAACCAAGCATAGAACTAGCTGCCCTAGCTATTATATGAGCAACTTGATTCGCTGGCTTTCTAATAAAAGCGGAAGTAATAAACTGAAGCTCATTAATTAGAGCTTTACAATCCTAAATAGTCATTGAAAAATAAGAAGAGAACATGCGTAGATGTTAAAAAGTCGGTAACGACCTGACAATTCGTTTCCACGTATATTGGGAAGAAAGATAAAGTTTTGATCCAACTCAAACCTTCCCGAAAACAAAGGGCTTCTCCTACTTGTGGATCTCGCCATCCTGATAAAGTCATTAGTTTTCAGCATAATTTTGGCATTGAGAGTTACGAATTATCATGCCAAGCCAATAAAAACCATTCTCCAATAAAGCAACATCAATATTACATTTAAAACGATTCGCAGGTAGAGCCACCCATCTAGATTCAAGGCTTTGGTTTTGTCGAATTGATAGATTACTTTTCATCTTCACTGCTTTCCATTAAAAAAGAACTGCTCTTGCTCGACTGATAATAAAATGTTGATGATGAAATTTTTGCTGCCATACTACCTCATTACGATAGCCCCATAAACTCCATATTATCATGAAAACCTCCTCCTTTTGTGAATTCGTGCAGGAAGATACAATAGCCGCAAGCCATTCATGTAAACATGTAACAGGAGTCCATCCCACAGAGGATAAAAGCCAAATCGACTGAGCAAATTCACAGTAATAAAACACATACTGTGTAGTTTCCATATTCTTACCATAAATAAGACAAGTTTCATCTAACTCTATATGTCTCCTTCATAAGTTTGCTCTACATGGAAGAGTATCACGTAAAATATGCCAAATCAGAATCTGCACTTTACCAAGAACCTGAACCTGCCAAAGTTTTTCCCATGGGAAACTAGTTACAGTTAAGTTTTCATTAGCCATCTCTATACTGAGCCGGTATCCTTCTTTTACTAGATATTCTCCTTTTTTGTTTATAGTCCATATCCAATCATCCTTAATAGTTGAAAGACCTAGTGGAATCTGTAGAATGAGATCTGCATCACGTGTAATGAAGAAATTTCGAATCAAGGGTTCATTCCATTGATGTCCCGCCATGAGATCAGCGACCATATTTAGATTCAACTCCTCTATGAATTCTGTCTGAATAGTAGGATCCATATCATCTATTAACCAGGAATCATGCCATATATTGATGGTATGACCAACACCAACATGTTTTCGACATCCCTGAATTAATATAGATCTGGCTTGACAAATACTTCTCCAAATCTGACTTGGATTGTTGTCTATCCCTGCTGTAAAAAATTCAGAATTAGGAAAGTATCTTGATTTCATAATTTTTGTAGCAAAGGAATTTGCATATTTAATCAACCTCCAACCTTGCTTTGCTAATAAAGCAAGATTAAATTGTCTCAAGTCACGATATCCTAAACCCTTATGAATCTTTGGAATTGCCATACGTTTCCATCGAAGCCATCTTATGCCCTTATTCTCTGCTCCTCCATTATGCCAAAAGAAACCATTCATTAAATTTTCCAACTCCTTACAAGTATCTACGGGTAATAAGAAAAGGGACATTATGTAATTCGGCATAGCTTGGGTCACAGTTCTCAACAAAACGTCCTTACCCGCCTTTGATAATAATTTAGCTTTCCAACCATGTAATCTCTTTGTTAATTTTTCCAACCCATAATGAAATACGTGTCGTTTACCTCTTCCGATAACAGAAGGCATCCCCCAAATAGTTATCAGGACCATCCCTCTCATTAACACCCAAGATTTGACACACATAAGTTCTCGTTGCATTCTTTGTATTAGGCGTAAAAGAAACTCCGGATTTAGAGAGATTTATTTTATGCTCCGATGCTATCTCATATAGACTTAGACAATTTTTCAATTGCATAGCCTCATCCCTTGTAGCTAGAGTAAAGAAAAGAGCATCATCTACGAAAAAAAGATGAGAAATCGGAATGGCACCCTTTGCGACCAAAGCACCATGAATACGACCTTGTGCTTGAAATTTAGAAAAAATGGCCGATAAACCCTCCGCACAAAGGAAAAATAAATACAGCGAAAGCGGATCCCCTTATCTTAAACTTCTATCACGAATTAAAAGCCTATGTTCTTCATTTCCAAGGATAAAGTAATAAGAGACAGAAGTAACCACCATCATAATCTTATTAACCCATACCTCATCAAATCCCATTTTCATCATGATCAATCTCAAATATTCCCATTCAATTCTATCGTAGGCTTTGCCCATGTCAGTTTTTAGAGCAAGAAAACTGAAACGACCTTGAGTTTTTCTTTTAAAGGAATGAAACAATTCATAAGCTACAATAATATTATTTATAATCAATCGATTAGGGATGAAAGCACTCTGAATATCAGAAATTACCTACGGTAGAATCTACTTCAACCTGTTAGCCAGTGCTTTACAGACAATTCTATCAGTTACATTACTCAAAGAGATGGGACGTAAATCGGCAATTGTCTCTGGAGTCTTCTTTTTTGGGATAAGGATAACATTAGCTCATTTCCTTCCAAGCATCGCAACCTCCCCATTCAAACACTTTAGACATTCATTAGCAACATCCATACCCACTATGTCCCAATATGTCTGAAAGAAACCCGGGTTGAATCTATCTGGCCCCGGGGATTTATTTGGATGCAATGAGAATAGGGCTTGACGAACTTCCTCCACTGTATAAGGTGCCAATAATAACTCATTGTGAAGAGAAGTTACCTTACGATCCACGTGATGTAGAATTGGACCTGTATCACCGTTTGAAGATGTAAATAACTCATGATAATAGTCTACAATCATATTCAACAACCCTGAGCCCCAGTCAACCCATTCTCCATTATTGTTCTTTAGTCTAGAAATATAATTTTTTCTCTGTTTATGGGATGCCATCACATGAAAAATTTTTGAGTTTGAATCTCCCTCTGCTAACCAATGCTGCTTTGATCTCTGTTTCCAATACAATTCACTTTACAACAATAACTCACTATGTTCTCAATAATTCCGTATTTAAAGTAGATTGTCTTCGTAAAAAAGCCAATTGATGCTTTACTGCTTGAAGTCGATTTCAAAAATCTTGATGGTGTGTCTGTGCCCATGATTGCAAGAATTGAGAACAAAATGATAAGCGATCTTGAAGAGAATTAAACTTACCATCTGTCCACCCTCTACTTACCATTTGTTTACAGTCGACCTCAAGAGTCCATGATGTTTCAAAACGAAATCTTTCTGAACATATTTCTTCAATCGAACACCCAATGATAGAAATAACGGAAGGTGATTAGAGGAGTTTGTTTGCAACACAAAAACTTTGGCCATCGAAAAAATTGAAGTCCATGAAGCCATCCCTACCGAACGATCCAATCTTTCCCTCAGCACAGTAACATCATCTTTCTGGTTCTCCCAAGTAAAACGTGAACCCTTGAAGCCCAAATCATGTAGTTAACAATTAGAGAGTAACAATGCAACCGAATGTACCTGATTGTTTGCTTGAGTTTTAATAAGTCAATGTCGGTTACTTGTAAATAGATTAGCTGTTATGCATATCCCTAAAATGTAGGACTGGTAGCACAATTTTCTCCTAATTGTTCTCTGGGATTTTGTATTCAAAACTATGTCTGTTGTATCTCAATTGAGTTTAAATACTCATCTTTGTATTAATGAAATTACAACCTTCAAACACTTTTAGAGAGAACTTTTTGGAATCCCTTCATCAAAGATTTAGGTTGTGAGTTGTTACCTTGTTTTTCTGAGGGGAACATAATGTTGTTGAAGTCTCCTATAACACACCACGATAAACTGGACTGAGATTGGAGAGATCTAAGTGTCCCATCCTCGTCTCCTATTACTTCGTTATGGAAAACCATAAAAACCCGTTAAACACCACCGTTCCATTCCTTCAATAAGAACCTCAACATCAATGTGGTTCCTTGAGTAACTTATCAAATGGGCCATCTTATTCTCTTTCCACATCAACACTAGACCTCCACTTATACCCACTGGATCAACAATAAAGATACCATTAAAACCCAATGATGTCTTAATCTGTAAAAATTTTTCTTTTTTAATTTTTGTTTCCATAAGAAAAATAAAAGTGGGTTTCTTTTCAGACATAAGGTCTTTTAAGGCTCGAACTGTGCGTGGGTTCCCAAGCCCCCGACATTTCCAACTCAATGTACTCATGGCTTTAAGTGGGCCTGGGATGTAGAACCCACCATTTTCAAGTTTTTTGGCTCGATTGCAATGTTGACCGAGATCATCTCCTCATTCATAGGCTCATTTTCAGTCTCAACTGCTTCCTGTAAACACTGACGTTTAAAGTCAACTACTAGGATTGTATCCGTTAGCATCTGTACTGAATTTGCTGCATTCGCGGGATTTATTGCATTCGACATATTAGAATTCTGATATTGCATGCAATTAATATTTGATCCATTGCCTATCTTATCATCTCCATATAGATTTGGAATTTGAACTCCTTGAATCTTGACATCATTATTGGTCTTTCCTTCATCAGTGCGGCTCACCTGCGATTGATCAAACTTAGTCAATTTTTCTAAAGATTCGGCCTCCCTTCCCGACATAAGGTCTTTCTCTGATCGCAGCCAGTTAGCTCCAACTTGAGTGAATCTCTTTGAATCAGCTTTTAACCAAAGACCATATGCAAACTTTTCTCTAGGGATTTTTGGGTGATCATAAAGAAGTCGACAGAAGTGATCTGTGTGTCCAACTATACCACAAAAATAGCAAAAAGTATTCAAACGTTCGTACTTGAAATCCAAGCATGCATTCTCCCCTTTTGGCCGCTTCACAAACAGTTTTCTTTTCAATGGCTTCCAAACATCAATGGCCACTCTAATACGCATAAAATCACTCCATACACGTAAATAGTTACATAGGTTAGATTCAATATATTCTCCAATGTAATTTCAGCATCACCGGTGACTCTCTTGGATATAAAACCATTTGGAACATTATGTATTTGAACCCATAGTTCCAGTTTCACTAACTCTACTTGCCGAGGATTCTCATGAGGTTGTAACTCATGTAACAGAAGAGGAATCTATTGGCAATTCCAAGGACCATCCTTGAGCACTTTTTCTACATCAAGGTGATGGAAAAATTGGAATATAAAGACATTGTTGTCAAGTTCTTTTACCATAAGGCCTTTTACAAGATGTCAAACACTTGCCATAATCTGCTTGAAGATTATGAAGTTTATCATTTTTTTTCGTTAATAATCTTCCGACCACACAGTGTTGCCAATTTGTCTCCTGTATGTCCTGGTCTCCTATCGCCAATTCATCAACATAGTCTAATATGCTTTCCTCCTCCTCCTCCATGTTTAAGCGGTGATAAATCTCATTCACTAATCAATCTTCCTTATTTGTTATAGCCATAAGAACAAAGCGAAAGACAAGATAATGTAGAATAAAACAAAGGAAGAAGGAAGAAACTTGTTATAAGAAACAAGAGAGAGAAAGTCTCAAAATAGCGAGAGAATTGAGTAAATAGTTACATACATAATAAATAGGAAGACAAGTTTATAGGTATTGTAATAATTATGTATAAAATATAAGAACAAAAAGGACTAAAAATAAACTCATTAATTGATTTAAAAATTTTGCCTAAAAACGCTTCCTTTTTTTTAAGCTCGAATTTTGAGCTTCTTATTAAGTGGTTCAGCTCTTTATATATATAATTCTATGTCCATTGTATGTTCTGATGTATATACTAAACGTGACAGTCGCGTATTGGATCATCTAATTGTCCGTCGGTGATGGTTTTGGAACCTTCTCTGAAGAGAAGGAAGTTCATTGCTAACCCCATGGAAACTAAGGTGATTTTCTTCATCACCTCTTTGGTGCTGTGGGTCGACATGGGTTCCATTGGAGTTGGATCTTTAGATCTTACTCTGGTGTTGTGGGTCGACATGGGTTCCATTGGAATTGGATCTTTAGATCTTACTATGTTACATGCCTTTAACCTGCTATTAGTTCCTTGGTGTCCATAGTAACCTTATGCATATTCCAATTCTGATGGGTTACATCAGGCAAAGTTTGCAGCTTTGAAAGAAAAGATTGGGCGAGAAGTCCGGGTATTTGAAACATCAAGTCCCTCTTCAACCCCAGATCAAGTGTCCAATGATGGTATGAAAAGCTCCAACCTTTGGTATCTCTGGTTTAGAAAATTATAATGATAAAAGGAGATTTTGGTTCGGAGTGTTTCTGTGTGAATACTATTTAGATGCTATCTATCTTTTTGTGCAGCGGACAATGATGACTTTTATGAGTTCACTGCGGAAGACTACGGCCGACTTATGGCAACAAAGAAGGAAGGCAAGTGACGAATTTGCATATTAAGAATAGATATAACGATTCATTTCTGAATTTATATTTAGGTTTAATATCGTTCACTATAAGAAAAAGTGAAAATTTGGACAGATAAATACTTAAAGACAAGAAAAATTCGAGAAGCTGAAGAAGCTGCTCGACGGTCGAGATTGACAAAGGTGCTTCCTGATTCCTTGTGGATCCTTTCTTGCCTACATTAGGAGCTGATATATTTTAAAAATGTTATCAGATATTACAGTGTAGTTTCAAAAATTGCTTGGTTATTTTTCACTGAACTTGTGTATTTACCTTTTGTATTCAGGCAGCAATTAGGATTCGCTTTCCTGATAATCACACATTGGAGGCCACTTTTCATCCATCAGAAAAGGTTCAGAGCTTAGTTGATCTTCTCACGAAAGTGGTTAGACGACCAGAATTGCCTTTCTATATATGTATGCACAAACAAGCTCTTGTGATTCAGAATATTCTTCTCTTGAAGTTATTGCCTAGAAGCTTACTAAATCAGAAAGACTAAAGCATGGATTATAATCACCACAGATACTACTCCTCCAAAAAAGCAAATAAAAGACTTCTCACAGGATTTTTATTCAGCTGGCTTTGTACCTGGTGCAATTGTGTATTTTTCATATGATCTACCAAAAGGTTAGTTCATTCTTTAAATTCCTTGGAAAATTGCAAACGTGAGTTCAGAATTTGTTAATCTTGAGTTCATTACAAATTTCGTGACATCCTGATCGTGACCATTCATTTTTTCTCTTTTTTTGTGATTATGCTTTTGTCATATATTTGTTCCTATTCTATTTTTTCCCACAAGTTTCATGCTGTATTCGAAAAGCCCTTTAATGACTCTTAAGAGTTGATATATTCAATGACGATGAAGTTGTATCTTCACAAAGATTTTTCATGAGCAAATTTTGTATATATTGCTGTTTAGCTTTTAAGATGCCTATAAGAAGCCTCTGAATTCGCTTTTTATTATCTTGTCCGAGTTAATGTGATTTATACATGTCTTTCTGATGCTAGTTCTTATACTTGCATTATACATTCACGAGCTTGTCTCATATATTTCTGTATCTTTCCTGCATTGCTGTTCAGATGAGGATGCCATGGCTATCAACTCAGGTCCCTTCCTTAACGAAGAGATTATGTCTTTCAATGGTTTGGATGTTATTTGCGAATTGTTGGAACCTGTTCAAGCTGAACCAGAACTTGTGACACAAATTCCTTCCCCTGTTCCTCAAGAACCAAAATCTGCAGGCAAAAAACCCTTCAAACCAAAATGGCTGAAAATGTGATGCTATCAACCACATAGTAAGTTTCTTAGTTTCTCTTTGCTTGCTCCGGTAGTTCTACTCGGACATTACCTGGTACAATCAACTGCAATGATTCTGATATAAGACTCTTATTGCTGTAGCAAAACTCCAATCCGTGACTTACATTACTCTTGGAGTCGTAGATGCAATTGGGCCAACAAGCATGGGAAGAAATACTTAGATCACCGGCTGGTTCAATAGTGTAATGGGTTTCAACGTTGTAATGGATTTAACTGACCTTTACTTGTGACTGACTCTGCAAACATTGTTTATACTTGCAAGGAAAGATAATGTGAATATTATTATATTAAAGACATAAGTGAAACTTATTTATCTTAAACATTGTGTTCTTATAAGAAAAAAAAAAAAAGGCCACTGTGTTCTCACTTCACTTAGTTCCCTTGGTCGGTGCATTCATACGTTCATCTCAACAGATGGATGGTTCTTGTTAGTTGATGTATTTTCCGTACAGTCGTCTGTAACGTGCCGAAAAAGGCGTTTTTGGAGTATCCAACCGGAGGAAGATCTTAACGCATCATCCTCTTCATGGCAATCACCTTTAGCCTGCCAGGCAACTGGCACTGAAGTCATTTCTCTCAGGTTCTTGATCTTAAGACAGCTTCTGGTACTTAAAAGGTGAAATCGCCCATCTTAGGCGTCCCATATTCTGACTCAACAAAATAGTGAGGGAGTAAATTACGGTCTGATCTTATTTAGCTTCTCAAAAAGGCGACCCAACACTCGGTATGCACACGAAGACCTTAAGACACTTCTAGTTATGAAAGGTAAGCAAACAAATGAGAAGAGAGTGGCTGCGCTTGAAGGACAGGCTTGCATTGTTTTGATTGGCTTGCAGGGCGGGAATGTAGGAGTGCCCCAAGCTGGATGATCCATTCAATACAGGGGCAACATAATTTGAAATCTTACAACTATTTGGTTTAAGAATAGAAACGATAAAAAATAGAATGAAATGACTATTACTTTGTTTGATTTATTGTTAAAGAATTTTTATTTGGAAATATAAACTTATAATTAACAAAAAAAAAAAAATTCTTATCTTTGTCCTCCTCCTCCTCCTCCTCCTTTTTATTATTATTAATTTTTTACTTTTTATTATTCTTATTGTTATTATTAATTTTCTACTAATAGTTAAACATTTTAATTATTTTAATTAATTAATAATAATATTAAATTATTTATTATTATTAATTTTATGAATTATTATTATTATTATTATTAAATTCATCATCATCATTATTTTCTTCTTATTATTATTAATTTATTATTATTATTAATTTTTTACTTACTATAAAAAATCTTCAACAAATAACTCTATTCTTAGAATAACTAAAGACACTTTTGATAATTTTTAGTTATTTCTAAAGTTTCATGAATACCTAATCTTAAGATTAGATAGTTTGATATTTTTATCAAACCAAATTAAGGATTATTTAAATTTTAAGAATATACCATAAATATAATTCTTATTCCAATAAACCAAACTTGCTCTTATTTGATGACTTAAGTTGTAGGGTCTTTTTATTCCAATCCATGCCCTGCTTAGCGTCCCTGCCTATCTTCGAGTCATTTCTAACATTTGGATAGTCCTTCATTCATCGTGGATAAATAATGAGAATAAAGATGAATTAGTAAAACGTAGAAGGGACGCAATTGATTTTTTGATTGCCCGGAAAGTGCACGCAAGAAAATGGAAAGCAAGCTTAGTGACAACGGCAAGGTCACAATCTTAGAAAATCCTTTTTCAGTTTTCAATATCCAAAGCGATGTTGACTATGAACACCGGGTAATTGTAGTACGAGACAGACGGATGCCCGCTCTAACTAGCAAGTGCAAGCTTTTGGTACTTTATGACCGCTGGGCATGGTACTGGTGGTTGGTCAGCTTTTGAAATACTAGTATTAAGTGGCTAAGTACCTGGAAGTCCTTGGGAAACAATGCCATGCGCATAGCTCTTGTTATTCTCGATTCTAATCTTGGACCGCTTCTACCTGTCTCCAAAGGAGTTAGGTGAACACAAACTCAACTATCTAATAGTAAGAAAGAATTAGACGGCCCATCTTTCACACAAATCATTGAGTCACCACACCTGTCTGTAACTATTCAATTTCAATGTGTTCAACAACCACCCAAAACCAAAATCTTTGGCTTGGTGGAAACGGGTTTCTATTTAAGGGTCTAGAATACTGATTAATTAACTTCTCTAAATCAATTTAATAATACTCGTGAGGAAACAAGGGGGATGGCCTAGGGAAGTGGAAGATCCGGCGGCTGGTAAAACGTACAGTCTTACGTCAGAAGTTACATCGACATTTTGGTAAACTATAACTACCAGCGGCAAACAAGAAATCCAATAAATCGCTGTCCCACCAACTAATTTCCTCCGGACACCTTCTTTCCTGTTCCTGCTGGACTCTCTGGTCTACACATAAATATCTTCTCGCTGACTTCTTCCCCTTTTCCAGCAATAATTTTTACCTCCGCAAAATCCGAGCTCACTGCTCTTGGCTTTTTGATCTCTTCGTGTGGTAAATTCTCTTCTTTTGGTAACTGCTGTGTTACGTTCGATGTGATTAAGTGTGTTTTCGATCTGCTTTTTTCTTTGATACCCTCTTCTTTGTTGTTGTTGTTTCCGATGAGACCGAGAAAAAGAAGTAGAATTTGTTGTTTGTTTTTTCAGATGATGATCACTGCATGTATGGTGTAGCCTTTTGGCTATAGTTGTTAACTTTTTTCTCACTCTCAAGTTGAGAAGTTGACTTTTTGGTTCAGACTGTTTATATTGTAAATAAGTAGTGTTCTGTTTCTTATTTTCCCTTTTCGTGGGTTATTGATGACGATATAGTTAGTGGTTGATCAAGAAGTTTAAGCAAAGTTAGGAGATGAGTACGGGTGAGTGGTTGTTGGAGAAGCGATCTAGCCTTAGAAACGATTCTTTAGCGCGAGACAATGAGAATGGCGCGCTTGAAACTGGGTGCCTCTCAATTATCGTGCTTGGTGCTTCCGGTGATCTCGCTAAGAAGAAGACTTTCCCTGCTCTCTTCAATCTCTACCGTCAGGTAACAGATCTTTCTTACTTATCTGTTATGCGTGTATGTGTCCGGAGACTTGCTAGTTTCTCCCTTTACATGGACTCAGGGCTATCTTTACATTATATGCAAGTTCTATTTTACCTTTTACCAAACGATTGGCTAAGAATTGGTTTTGATGCACAAAGGGATTTCTGCTAGAACATGAAGTTCACATTTTTGGGTATGCAAGGACAAAAATCTCAGATGATGATCTCAGAAATCGCATCCGTGGGTATGATATTTTGTAGCTTCGTTTGCTTGTAGTTCTTCAAAGCTGTATGGTTTGTGTGTATTTGTGGAGTTAACAACGAATAACAAGGATGATTCCATTTTCTTATTTTGATTTAGCAATCATCTGCTTGTAATTTTTGCTATTGAAAAACAAGATGGAGGCAGTGGGGAAAAGACAAGTTTCATCATGCATACACTAGTGCTACCTAGCCCTCAATTATATCTTGTATTATCACAGTGCTATTGTGCTAGTATCTTCACTTTCACACACGTCCTACTTCTGACCTTTCTGGCTTCCTTCCCGTTTCCACAAAATTTAGTGAATCTTGTAAATGAGACTTGCTGATTGCTGGACTATAATTATAGGTACCTTGAAAAGGATGGTTCTTTTGGGATCTCAGAAGATTTATCGAAGTTTTTGCAGCTGGTTAGTCCTCAATTTTTTGCATATTTATATCCGGTGCTTCTTTCGTGCCTGCATCAGTAACATAACTTGGGTTTGTGTCATTTTGTAGATCAAATATGTAAGTGGTTCCTATGATTCTGAAGAAGGCTTTCGACTTTTGGACAAGGAAATTTCGGAACATGAATTATCTAAAAACTCTATTGAAGGGTCATCTCGAAGGTTATTTTATCTTGCACTTCCACCTTCAGTATATCCACCTGTTTGCAGGATGATCAAACAGTGCTGCATGAATAAATGTAAGCTTCTCTAGCAAAAACTTTCCAGTATCTCATGTTACATCTTTGACCAAGAGAGCATTCCTTTCATGTTAATATCTTATCATCATTCGGATCCTGTCACTGTCAGAGAACTGAATAAGAATGAACCATTAGGTACAGTAATGTGTTTGACCTTAGGAACTATCTCTAGGCATCTTTTGGGGGTTGATAAAAGGAAAAAAGGTAAAAGAAACCCAAAAAAAAGGGAAAAGAAAGAACTGCTGTGGTTATTTAGACACCAAACTGAGCGAACCTTTTTCTGGCCTTCTTTGTTTACTTGTAGTTGTTCCCAAATAGGAATCTGAAATGATTTCTGTTATAAAATTTTGTTTTTATTCATGCATATGTTAGTAGATACCTTTCTTCTGAGAGGCGTGCTTAATGTACTCCTGGAAGCTTGATTCAAGTGACCATTCTGTTCTGTTTAACCATTTTATTGGTAAACTTTGCTTCTAACTTACTGACGCAGTTGAGATATCTTTTGGAGCGGCCACTTTAACTGTAGAAAAGAAACTCTTTTTGTGTTCATAAAATTCTATATTCAAGATTGGAAATATTTACAACTGCTAACCAGTACCTAATGTATTACGGATTAGGTAGTAGCCAAAATATTTATAAAACTAATCCCCTGGTTTCAGTTTTGTCAGAAATCACTTCTTTTCTTGTCATTTCGGGTTCTATGAACAATTTTTCCCCTTCTCCTGAGGTTTTAGGCTATGGGTAGTAGCCCAACTCTGCATGTTGACATCATTTGCTTCCTCAATGAATTGGAATTTTTCAACTAGTATTGACATTGTGCATGCCATTGTATTTCTTTTCAGCTGATCTTGGTGGATGGACTCGGATAGTTGTCGAGAAACCTTTTGGCAAGGATCTGGAGTCTTCCGAGACACTTAGTTCTCAAATAGGAGAATTGTTTGAGGAACCACAAATTTACCGTATTGATCATTATCTGGGGAAAGAGTTGGTGCAGAACATGGTAGGTTGTTCATGAATTGATGCATAATTCATATTCTTCAGTTTTTTTTTGGTTAGTGTGGCCATTTTCTATTTTCTTGGTTGAATCTGCAGTTGGTACTTCGCTTTGCAAATCGATTGTTTTTGCCTCTTTGGAATCGCGACAACATTGACAATGTCCAGGTGAGGATATTTCTTCTAGGCAATAAGCTGAAGATGGCTTTAGAACTTAGTAGCACAATGATAATGCAGTCAAATTTACCTCATCTGACCCTATCAATAGAGAAAAAAGCAAAAAGAGGGTAAATTCACACTATTATGAGTAGTCCTCAGTTTTCACTTTCTAGTCTTAAACCTTAAAACATCAAATTGCAAGATTCTGCCCTTTATTTATATTCAAGAATTAAAGTTGCTCATGTATTCTGCATCCAAATTCTATCTTGATTTTGCAGATTGTATTTCGAGAGGATTTTGGAACTGAAGGTCGTGGTGGATACTTTGACGAATATGGGTATGCATAGTTGATACTGACTTTTCATAACCGCTGGAGCATGTGAAGGAGATTAATGCCTTTTAACCATATCAATGTGTTTGAATATGGACTTTGCATGTTCATAATTCCAGTTAGGGGGCTGGATTTTCCATTTCCATAAAATTACTCTCTAGTGAAATTAACAACTTGCTAAGTTGTTAGTTCGAAATAACTAAATGGGCCTTCAAATTTACATAGTCTGTTCCGGATGTTGCTTATCTGTGTAACTTAGGTGTGGGAAATGTGTTGATAATTTTCTTTCATTTTCTCACAGAATTATCCGCGACATTATCCAAAATCACCTATTGCAGGTGAGTTCCAATGACTTAACCTGAAGAAGTGTCCAGGATAACTGAATTGTCCTTCACATATTAAGCAATCACTTGTATATGATTGAAAGCGTACAGTAATTTTTGGTTTTGGATTGTGATTTTTTCCACATGTAATAGATTCAGCCTGTTACTTATTCAATTGGGTAGGATATGTGTAGATTGGAAATCATTTTCTCGTTTTTACAAATTAGATCCATTTAGAAGCTTTTCTCCAACCCTTTACTCACTGCTTTTCCTATAAATGCAGGTTCTTTGTCTGGTTGCCATGGAGAAACCAATATTGCTCAAACCTGAGCATATTCGGGATGAAAAAGTGAAAGTATATTTCTCCTCTCCAATACTTGAACACACCTATTATTTCCTGTCATGCTCTGGGTTTTTATGTTGATATTGTTTAAGAACCACAATGCTTCTACCACCACTGTTCCTTTCACAATGACAATTTTGCTCAGACTTCCAAGCATTACTATTCGTTATCTTTAAGCTTAGATATTTTACATGTCCATCAGGAACTTTTGCTGTGATTCTTGGAAGCTTGGTTTTCATCCTGATTATTACTGGTCTAAATGCAGGTTCTTCAATCAGTACTTCCAATTAAAGATGAAGAGGTTGTCCTTGGACAATATGACGGCTACAGAGATGATCCAACAGTTCCTGACCATTCAAACACCCCAACTTTTGCAACTGTTATCCTACGTATTCATAATGAAAGATGGGAAGGTAAACTTACCCTTTTCCTAGAAAACTGGTTTGGTAATGCACTCAGACACTTTTGGGTCGAATATCTGGCATCATATAACTTTGGAGCCTTAGATTTTAGCCTAAACAAAGTTTTGAATTCAATTTGTTCAAACAATTTAATATTTGTGTCGTTTCTCAGGTGTCCCTTTCATCCTTAAGGCAGGAAAAGCATTAAACTCGAGAAAAGCAGAGATACGAGTTCAATTTAAGGATGTTCCTGGGGATATATTCAAATGTATGACATCGTTTCTGTAAAATTTGAGCATTAGTCCATGTTGTACATAGCTCTATGACTCTTCCTTATTTTGTTTCTTTATTTATCATCTATTTTGCAGGCAAAAAACAAGGAAGAAATGAATTTGTAATACGCCTTCAACCTTCTGAAGCCATTTACATGAAACTTACGGTATGTGTGTATATTGGTAATTCTATGCTCTATTTATTCTGTATACATGAAACATTGTGGGCATGTTAGTTCGTACTAAGTGTATAGGTTCCAATAGTAAGGTTATCATGGTCCTGTCTGACTTTTGGTAACCTTCAATTCGATCATTTTGGAGTGCCTAATCAATTTGTTATTGCATTTTCTTTTCCTATAGATTCTTAACATAAAATAAATCTTTCAAGATCCTCGAAGGGATACTCTATATCCAACCCAAACAAGATAATCTAAGCCTTCATTGCTCTGCCACAGTTCCTGGATACATTTCAGCAAACAATTTACCAAATTTCTCCATGTATCTCATGCAGGTCAAGCAACCTGGATTGGAGATGTCAACTGTTCAAAGTGAACTAGACTTGTCTTATGGGCAACGGTATCAAGGGGTTTCAATCCCAGAGGCTTATGAGCGTTTAATTCTTGACACGTATGATTCTTGTGTCCCCTAATTGCTTTTGTTAGGAAGAGCAAAATGATGGAAACTGATAGTGTTCTACAAACACGAGTTCAGGTTTGTGTATAGATACTGATAAAGCTAATGGTTTGTGGTTTTACAGAATCAGAGGTGATCAACAGCATTTTGTTCGGAGAGATGAGTTGAAGGTAGAGTTCTTTTACGTTAAGTCTTTGAAGAGAAAATAAACTTAAATTTACCTTCACATTGCTACAATTATCAGGCGGCTTGGGAAATTTTCACGCCGCTTCTGCATCGGATTGACAACGGTGAGATGAAACCAATCCCATACAAACCTGGAAGCCGGGGTCCTGCTGAAGCAGATCAGCTCCTGGAAACAGCTGGGTATGTTCAAACACATGGATATATTTGGATTCCTCCCACTTTGTAGAAGTGCCTTGCTTGCTATGGCATTTTGTAGAATCAGCATAATTACTACATAAGTGAGGTCTTCTGGCTATGACGAGCCGTTAAAGGATTCTATGGTTATCTGCCTTGCATTGCATGTGGTATATGTATCTTGAGAGTTTGGCTTTATATAAAGCTTTGACCGCGTTCCATTGAGGTGAAAAAAGAATGTTTGCTGTAATGTAACATAAGCTTTGCTGCTAAATAAAATGCCACGATACAATTTCTTGTTTTATTAATTTCTGTTTACCAAGTCAGGAATGTGTTTTTGTCAATACCATTAGTCTTTATGAGTTGAAGAAATAATATTAATAATGGAAATATACATTCAACTCTACTGTACATTATTTATTTAGTTGATGAATTTCCATGAATTTCAGTGATCCAAGTTGTAAAAGAAAAATTTAACCCAACAAAACTCACCTTGCAGCTCTTTGATTATATAAGATATGTATACATATTTCGACGCTTACATATGTGTGTGTAGTTCGTGTCTTTAGCGTATACAGTTTCTGGGTTTGCTTTACTTTGGTTGAATTCACTGCTAAACAATGATTAGGTCCGGTAGCGGACCTAACCCATGATTTGACCTCGGTTTAAAATTTGATTAGACTTGACTTTTGCTGTTCGAGATCCATTCGAAATTCCAAGGCCTCAAACTGCCCGTACCCTAACCTGAAGTGAATCTCCCCCAATCTTGCGTCCTTTCTGTCTCCATCGCAAGGTCATTGTCCCCAATTCGCCATCGCTACCGACTTTTGAGATGAAAGAAGAAAAGTTAGAAAAGTTGCGGCTCACTATTTAGTTGCTGAGTAAAGAAGTAACCTTTGAAAGAAAAAGGTTAAAGAGTTGTTCATTCTACAACTCATGAACAACAATTGCACCAATAAAAAAAAGGACCTGAAGAGGGGTTTGGAAGTAATTAAATTATGGAGCCAATATTAGAATAATGTTACAGTCACTTTCACTATAAGAAAAATGAAGTTTAACGACAGAAATTACCGACAGAAAGCTTACACATTCGGTTGGTAAGCTAAGTTAGCGACGGAATTTACTGACGAACTAAGGTGTCGTAGAAATGACTGTAGGTAATAATTTGCGACAAATCATAGATTCTTCGTTGCAAATTTACTGAAGGACATTTTGTGTTACTGTCAGTAAATATACCGACAGTTATTGTTTCGATTGGCATAGTTCGGTAACCTTACTAATAAAATTGGTTATTCCGTCTGTAAGTTAATGACAACATTACCGATGGTTATTAGTTATCCGTCAGTAAATCGAATAGATTTTACCGACAAACTTTTTTTATCCACCAGTAAATTTACTAAAACTGTTTTTTAATTTTTCCCTACATTTAATTTTATTTGATGATCTTATGGTTGATGCATAATTTATACATTTGTCAGTTATCTGTTGATAATATTTTGAGTTGTTTCTACATTTAATTTGTTAAAACAGAAAGTTGATTAATGATACAAAGTAAAATTATCTTATTGATAAGAAAAAATTATTTTGTATATAATAAGTATTTAATTCATACGAAATGATTACAAGTATGCTATTTATTTGGTGACCACGGATGCTTTGATTGCTGTGATAATTGCTGTGATAAGGTGTTGCCCCTTCCCTTCAACTCATCCACCTCATTACGGAGCTAAACTATGTACTCCATCAACTGTTGCAACTGAGTTGCCGATGTCTATATTGTACTCTGAAGCTTTTGGACTTCATTAGATGCGGATTGCTTATTAGATGCTGCTGTAGTGAATGTGGAGGATCGTTAATAGTATGTGTTTGTAAATGAACCTAACCCGAATATCCTTCCACAACGACCCCTAAAACCCGCTGCATAAAGATAGGTTTGACTCTCATCAACATCTTCAGACTGTTAAGACTGTCGTTAAATGCTTTCTTGTATTTGGTCATATCAGAATGTAATGTTTATGTTAGTAAGTGATAATTATTAAGCATTAATATTAAAGCATAAATTTCATATACATTTAGTTCTCTACATCAGGTATTGATGAAGGTCACACCATCATGCTTCTTAGTGTGAGTGTATAAAAAGAGTTGACGAGGTGTAGACTTTGTGCCCATAGGCTTTTCCTGCATCAGAATAAAATGTTATAAATTAACTACAATTTATAAAAATTTTGGCAGAATTCCTTCTTTTTATGATATTTCCCCCTTGTTGAATAAAGAAAGTAACTCAACAATA
>JAOSBP010000008.1:9296890-9313565 GCA_027563825.1 Erythroxylum mucronatum | reverse complement strand
TGATCTATAAGCAAATTAATGAAGTCCATGATATATGACATAGCATAAAGGAAATCATGATGTGATCATACTACTGAGATTCCTATCATGTGTAATTATGCCAGTATTTAAATTATCCTTAGTCATAGGATTAATGAGATTAGACATCGTTAATCCAAATAGACTAACACATGTCAAACTCCTTGATGTGATCAAGTAGATGATCTCAGAAACTGTAAATATGAGATGTTTAGAGTTGAGATGTGGATGCTTATTAAAGATAGTAAGTATATTAGATGACCTACCATAAGATCATCACATGAATGTCCTATTATAATGTCAGTGATAATATCATCATAGCAATGGTGCAAATATCCTTAGACTTGAGGTAGTTAAGGATATCTTAGATACTGATTCTGTGCTTTCACTCCATTCATTGTTGCCTTGTAGAGGTCGCTCATAAGGTGGTGATTAGGTATAGCTTGAGGTATTTGAAGGTAATTGAGTAGCCAATAGAGGATTCATTACTTTTGTGATAGCAGAAGATGATACCTATAGCCTCTTGTCGGAGTCATTACTTGAAAATTTCTAGCCGGAGTACATATGTCATGAAGAATGTCTTCATAGACATATAGAGTAATGAGTCTCAGGACGAGAACTGATATTACTTGGACTAAATTTGAAGTAGTCAATCTAGTGAGAGTTGACATTTTGCCCATACTCATAACCAAGTGGGGTATAGCATGATGAAAGGACGAATTGTACAACAATTATCTATAAGAGGGTTTGCAAGATGGTTCGTGGTGAACACGAGTTCATTCATCAAACCATTTACTTTTCGGTCAATTAGGGGTCATGATGTGTTTCTATACACTGCTTATGACTTGCTTGGATTAAGTGTTAATTTAAGTGGCCATCATAATCGGGAACCTAATGGGTCACACGCATAAGAGTGATTCGAAGAATTCATAAAATGGTTTTGGATAGAGATATATTATATGGAGAGTAATAGAACTAAATGGTTCCAGATGAGATTGGGATATGTCTCGATGAGATCGCGACATCGATATTACTGAAACAGGTCTCCGGTGTTTTTTCACACCTGGGACCCGATAGGACCATCTCCAATATATATATATATATATATATATATATATAAGGTAACGTGTAAAAGGGAGGAGAGACTTTGTTAAAGATGCATTAAATGTATTTAATGGTTAAAAGACAAAATCCATAAAAGACAAAAGAAGTAAGATGAATAAGTAGGATCCTGAGATAAGAGAGGGCTTTTAATAAGTTCAAAATATAGTTTTCAAGCCATCTCCGAAGCTCTCTCCATCTACTTTCAAGTTTCATCTTCCTTCTCTCCTTCAAGTTGTTATCCAAGAACAAAGGTAAGAGCTAGCACTCTCTTCTTTTTTCTAGTTATTTCCAGATCAGAGAGTTTGATTCGGTTAGATTCTCCGACCTCTACATGGATACCGTTAGAGACGGTCTTCTTTGGTCGTTGTGATTTGAGAATTATGGTACTTCTTTGTATAGACACATAGATCCTAGATTTTGGGAAAGTCCCGGAATAATTTTTTTTTGTTTGCCGCACCATGTGTATGTGATGCACGTACCGAGATGTTCCTACAATAACTACATTAGCGAATAGGGTTATTACAATTTAGTTATTAAAACATATTATTAATTCAATTACAATCATTTTTGTTAAATTACCTCTCAAACGGATACATCCATTGATATTAAACTGGTTCGACAAGTTTAGCCTCGTATACTAAATGCACAGGTATATGCTGTATATAGTCAAAGAAGCTTGGAGGAAAAATCTCTTCTAATTTGCCCAAAATTACTGAAATTTCCCTTTCTAGTTTTTCTATTTTAGCCAACTTGACTTCAGATGATGTTAAGCTTTTGAAAAACAAACTTAATTCTATTATAACTTCCCAAACCTTATTTGGAAGCAACTCCCGAAATGCAATTGGAATTAGCCTTTGCATAAACACATGACAATTATGACTTTTCATCCCAAATAATTTGCACTTCCTCATGTCCACATACCTTGCCAAGTTTGAAACATAACCATAGAGAAACTTTATATTTTTTAACCATTCACACAAAATTTTCTTTTGTTTTTTAGTCCAAAGTGTAATGTGCTTTTGGATATTTACAGGTGCGAAGATCTTTATGTAACTCATTCTTTCTACAAAAAAATTTCAAATCAGCTCGTGATTTTGCATTACCTTTTGTCCTTCCTTCAATGTTCATTATGGTATTAAACAAATTGTCAAAAATATTTTTTTCAATATGTATCACATCTAGATTATGATGTATCAAATTAGTTTTCCAATATGGCAAATCCTAAAGGATGGTTTGTTTTCTTCAACCAAAGTTTTTACTAATGTTTGTATTAGCTTCATCAGCTTTAAATTCTGTAACTTTCAGCAACCCTAATTCATCAATCTCCTGCAATATCTCTACACCAGCTTTGTGAGAAGGAGGAGGTGTTTGTACTATCCTATTCTTGATAAACTTTTGTTTATTGCGTCTAAATGGATGATCTGCAAGAAGAAATTTCTGGTAGTTGTCAAACCAACATGTTTTGCCCCTGTTTGGAAGATAAAATGCATCAGAATCATTGTCATAATAAGGACCAACCAATTTCTTTGTTGTGCTCTATCCAGACAACATAGTAGATGTTAGAAAATCACTAATGGTCCACATCAAAGCTGCTCTCAACACAAAATTTTGTTCCAGAGACACCTAAAGATGCTGCAATTTAGATATCAATGGTTGTAAGAATACATCAATTTTATACTTTAGATTTGTAGGTCTTGGCACAATCACTTTCAAGAACATATATGTCTCATTCATACACATCCATGGAGGCAAATTATAAGGAGTAATTATGATTAGCCATGATGAATATTATTGGTCGGATTGAACAAAAGGTTGGAATCCATTCGTCGACAATCCTAACCTAACATTTCGACTTTCAGTTGCAAACTCATAATGGGTGTTACTGAAATGTTTCCATGTTAGTGCATATGATGGATGACTCATTATTCCATCTTCTTATTTATGTTCATTGTGTCATCTCATGTGAGATGTAGTAACATTAGAAGCATATAACCTTTGAAGTCTTGGAGTTAGCGGAAAATAATACATCAGCTTCCAGGGTACTAATTTCTGTTTCGTAGAATGCTTTCTAAGCTTGAACCTAGATTGACCATAAAATTTGCGTTCTTGTAATTCCACATCATCTTCCCAATACAACATACATCCCAATTTGCAATAATTAATCTTTTCAACAGGCAAACCAAAACCCCTAATAAGTTTCTTCATATTGTAAAAACTACCAACCATTGTATGATCAGGAGGCAATGATTCATTATACCATCAAGGAATTTTATCAAAACTACGATAAGAAATATGCCCTTCAAACTATATGTTCAATATTCGAGCAACTGAAGACAATTGAGTCATTGTCTCACAATCTGACCATAATTTTGTTTGTGATGCTTGCCAATTGGGCAAAATTCATCAACTCCCTTTTCCTAGTTCTACAAATAGTTCAAAGTCTCCTCTTGATCTCATTTACTTGGATGTATGGGGACCCGCTCTTATTTCAGTCGGAGGATTTAAATATTATGTAAGTTTTATTGATAATTTCAGTAAATTTACATGGCTTTATCTTATGAAAAACAAGAGTGATGTGTTCTAAATATTCTTGCAATATCAAAAACATGTTAAATAAAAGGATTGTGCGTGTTCAAACCAATTGGGGTAGCGAGTATCAGAAGCTCAACACCTTCTTCAACCAAACTGGAATTACTCATCGCATCTCTTGTCCTCGTACACACCAACAAAATGGAGCAGCAGAAAGGAAACATTGTCATCTCATAGAAGTCTCTCTCTCTTCTTGCTCATGCATCCATGCCCACTAAATTCTAGGATGAAGCTATTCAGACAACATGTTTTCTTATTAACCAACTTCCAAGCCGCATCATAGATAATGACACTCCTTTTCATCGGCTTCTTGGAGTTGTACCCAATTACAAATTTCTTAAAACCTTTGGATGCACTTGCTAGCTTAATTTGAGACCCTACAACACTAGGAAACTGCAATTTAGATCTTCAAAATGTGTTTTTTTAGGCTATAGCAATCTTCATAAGGGTTATAAGTGTTTACATATACCTACAGGCCGAGTATATATCTCAAGAGATGTTATCTTTGGTGAGCATGTGCTTCTGTTTTAGTCCTTTGATGAACAATCTAGGCCTCCTCAAGTCACATCTCAACCTGTTCTTCCTTTTATCCATACTCAGCCTACTAACTCTCTTCAGGAGAATGAGCCTATTGAGTATAGTGAATCTGGTTCTGATTTATTACTTAACCATGAAATTGCAAATATTCATGAGAAGCATAGTGAATCACATCAAGAAGCAGCAAGCAACTCTAATGCCAATGAAGAAGAACTGAATGTCAATGATGAGGAGTCAGGGGAGATGGTGACTGCACTGCCTCATTCATCTATTCGACAACGCCCCATGAGAACAAGACTTCAAGACAACATCATCAAGCCAAGGAGATTTCCATATGGTATAGTGTTAAACAAGAAGGGTTTCACAACTACTGTCAATATAGAACCAACAAACTATATGCAAGCCAATGCACACAAAGAATGGAGACAAACGATAAAGGATGAATATAAGGCACTTATTATAAACAAGACGTGGAGGCTAGTCTCACCTCAACAAGGAAGAAATGTAATTGGATGTAAGTGGATATTCAAGATCAAAAGGAAAGCTGATGGGAACATTGAGAGGTACAAAGCTAGATTAGTTACAAAAGGGTTTAAGCAAAGGCATGGTTTTTATTACGAAGATACCTTTAGTCCAATTGTTAAACCCACAACAATCCGATTAATTCTGTCAATAGGTATATTAAGAGGTAGAAATTGAAACAATTAGATGTCCAAAATGCTTTTCTACATGGATACTTAGAAGAAAAAGTGTTTATGAAACAACCTCCTGGTTTTCAAGACTTTCAACACCCACATTATGTCTATAAATTGGTTAAGTCACTTTATGGTTTGAAACAAGCTCCCAGGACATGGTACTCTAGACTCAGTTCAAAGTTGCAGTAGCTAGGATTCAATGCATCCAAGGCTAATACTTCATTATTTATTTGTAATAATCATGGAGTAACCATGTATTTACTGATTTATGTGGATGACATAATTGTGGCAAGTTCTTCAGCTACTGCAATGAAGGGGATAATGACCCAGCTCAAGGAAGAATTTGCTGTCAAATTTGGGAGATCTACACTACTTTCTAGGCATTGAAGTGAGGAAAGTGAGTGATGGAATTACTCTCTCACAAAGCAAATATATCAATGACCTGTTGCACAAGGCAAATATGGCAAATTACAAGTTAGTTACTACACCTATGACCAGTTCAGAGAAGTTGTCAAGACTGGAGGGTGATCCTCTCCCAGAGAATGAGGTGACAAGGTACAAAAGCTTAGTTGGTGCTTTACAATATTTAACACTGAGAAGACCAAATATCTCTTACTTTGTAAACAAGGTGTGTCAATATCTACAAGCTCCCGCTTCCCAACACTTGTCAGCGGTAAAGAAGATTATCAGATATCTCAAATTTACCAATACATTTGGACTCAAAATCCACAAATCTTCATCAACATTGTTGATCGAGTGCATTTTTAGATGCAGACTAGGCAGGTTGGTAAAGATGACAGAAGGTCAACTGGAGGGTATGCAGTCTTCTTTGGAGCTAATCTGATATCCTAGAGCTCAAAGAAATAGGCTACTGTCTCAAGGTCAATTATTGAAGCTGAGTACAAATCATTGGCCAATGCTACAGTTGAACTCATTTGGATTCAGTCTTTGTTGAGAGAGTTAGGTATTTCACAACGAAGGCCTCTTTGTTTGTAGTGTGATAATCTGGGTACTACGTATTTACCAGCTAATCATGTGTTCCATGCAAGAACCAATCACATTGAAGTTGATTACCATTTTTTTTGAGAACGAGTAGCACTCAAGATGCTGGACATCACGTTCATCTCTTCGCAAGACCAACTAGCAGATATTTTTACCAAGGCTTTAGCTATTCAACCACTCGACCGACTTAAGAACAATCTCAGTCTTGTGATTACAAGGTTGTGATTGAGGGGGACTGTTACATATTCAAAAGGAACTTTAGCATAAGTGTAGCATGTATGCGCACGTCTCTTATTTTTAGCCATGTTAAATTAGTCAATTTTTAATAAATCTTCAGTATTTAATGCATTGAAAGCATCCGTCTGGAATGTACAGATGATTGAAATATTTCCTTCTACTTTTTACGTTGCTTTTCACGCTCAGTGTCTTGGTATTGATAGAATAATCAAAGCAAGAAGCTTCTAATATTCATGGCCGTGATCAGTCATTTGTTCGAATCGCAGTGTAGTGTCATAATATCTTCGTAGATGGTAGTTAATTAAAAGATGGGATCTTTGGTTCGCTGGTGATGGATTTTATTGGCTTGTTTGTTACTGGATAGACATATATGTTCAGTACGACTCTGTGCATGGGCAATGGAAGCACCAGGACGTAAAGGTTAAGGACTCCAAGACTCTCCTTTTTGGTGACAAGCCAGTGACCGTCTTTGGCTGTAGGTATTGTTAATCTTACCTGATGTTCTTGGTTTTCGAAATGCAGTTTTTTTTAAATAATTTGATTGTTTCCTTTAACGTTATTGATTAAATTACTAGGACCCCGAGGAGATTCCGTGGGGTGAGACGGGTGCCGAATATGTTGTGGAGTCCACTGGAGTTTTCACTGACAAAGACAAAGCTGCTGCTCATCTCAAGGTCTCCACTTTTTCTTTGCCATCCTTCTGAATTGTGGATTTTTTCTGATAAATATAAGCTTCTAAATTATTGGTTAATTTGGATGATAATCACTATTGGGTTTTGTTTAATGATCTTAGGTGGTGCAAAGAAGGTAATTATATCAGCCCCCAGCAAGGATGCTCCCATGTTTGTTGTTGGTGTGAATGAGAAAGAGTATAAGGCCGAGCTTGATATCATTTCCAATGCTAGTTGCACCACCAACTGCCTTGCTCCCTTGGCTAAGGTACCCTTCTGTTCCCTCTTCTAATCTACTTCAATTTTTGTTGAGAAGAAAACTTCCGATGATGGTAGTTGGTACCACGGTTCCTTCTTGTTTACAGGTTATTCACAATAAATTTGGAATTGTTGAAGGTCTTATGATCACTGTTCACTCCATAACGGGTGAGTTCTTTCTTTGGTGCATCAAGATGCATAATATTTGTGATTTTCTGGCCCCCCATGTATCTAATAGGATGATTGTTGATAGACGCAAACCTACCCGATCTCCAGGCTAAACCCATAGTGCTTATTGTCCATGAGCATTTGCAATTCACTACAGATGTTTCTCTTTATTCATTTCATGTTACATATTTAGCCACTCAAAAGACTGTTGATGGACCGTCTAGCAAGGACTGGAGAGGTGGTAGAGCTGCTTCATTCAACATTATTCCTAGCAGTACTGGAGCTGCTAAGGTACTTGATCATTGAGTCCTTTTAACTTTCCTGCAACTTGTCTGCTTGCTCGATATTAATTAGCTATCTATATTGCCTTTTAAAATCTTAGTATGCTGTAACATTACTTCTCAGTTAATGCACCTATTTATAGTTTCTACTTGAAATAGATCTTCAAGTAATGAATTCTGCTGATATTGAAGTTTCCAGCATTCATTTGTCGTCTTTCCATGTTTTTTAGGCTGTTGGCAAGGTGTTACCGGCACTGAATGGCAAGTTGACTGGAATGGCTTTCCGGGTACCCACAGTTGATGTATCAGTAGTAGTGGATCTCACGGTGAGACTGGAAAAAAAGGCCACTTACGAAGATGTCAAAGCAGCAATAAAGTAAGGAGGTGACATAATATGCTAAAAAAAAAAAACATGCCGCTCTGAACCATATATGATGATGCTCAATTGCTTAGATTTATTCTTATTTGATGGAATGCGGGGAGGCATCCCAGGGCGAAATGAAGGGAATACTTGGTTACACTGAGGATGATGTTGTCTCAACTGATTTCTTCGGTGACAGCAGGTGTGTGACACTGAGGATGATGTTGTCACCTTCTGACAATTGTTGATGTCAAAACTCTAGCTGGGTCCTTATTACAAGTAAACCTAAACTACCAAAACATGTAGCGAGGACCATTTTGCATAAAATGATTCATATTTTCTAATAGAATCACGAAGCTCTGGTTCTAGATTCGTATAATCAGATTATGGTATGAATCATGGTGGCTAACCGCAGTGTAACAAATTCAATAACATACTGGAATGACTGAGGCAGCCATGAGACTAAAGTATCTATAAGCCCATTCCAACCGCAAATGAATTGAACCTACATCTCTGGATCAGTAAAATAGCAGAATGTGGAGAGGAGAGAAACATCCAACGGTTATTCTTCAACATTACATCAATTAAATACTGAAGTCCCTAAAATTTAAATAATTAAAAGGGTCCTGATGACATATTGCAGGAAAAGCAATTCACAATCCGGTCAAATATGACGCACTCAATACCCTGCAGGCAAAGAAAAAACCAAAACTAGGAACTACTATTACCATGACGGAAGATGGAGATCTTAGTCACAAAGTATGACAGAATTCACAATCCTGTTATGTATGACGCATCGTGATACGCTGCAATGAAAGAAGAAAATAAAATTAGGAATTATTATTCCCTAATCCAACATGGATGTACTAACGAGTTATTAACCTCACATAATGTAGACCAACAAACTTTCTTGTATGCAATTTTTGTATCCAATAGACAACTACTTGGTGCAAGCAAAGTGACATACTCTAGCATGAACTAATCACACCAGATATTCATGAGTAAAAATTATAGTTCCATTAACCAATAGGTTGCATTTTGGCAGTGAAAACAAATTGCAAACATCAAACTTTCAAATGCTAGAAAAGCATGGGACTACATATCATGCCAGTTTTGTTCCAACTTTTTTGAAAGCGTACATCAAATTCCTCATTTCATGTACAAATTGAAGTCCCATGTGCTGATAATCCCATATGATTACTCCAAAGATATGAGAAAGTGTCATTAGGATCTATTACAAATATATGACGGAATAATGGAAAGCCAGTCATACCTAAATTCTATTTCATGACCATATCACTGAAGGGAAAAACAAGCAGAAACATGTCGTCATAAAGAAAGAAAAAAATTACCTACTCAACGACTTGGATTTAGTGCCAGAAGCATGTTGTTTCCTCCAGGAAGGTATGCGACATTAGGTGACTTAGCCAGAGTTGCAGCAATCTCCTTTGCAGCCTCGATTCTTCTCAGTTCAATCAACCCTGTACCGAACTTTGAAGTTGCACTAGAAATCATAATGGCAGCTTCACTCTCACCTTCAGCCCTGATAATTGAAGCCCTTCTTTCCTGGTCAGCTTTCATGACAACAAACTTGGACCTCTCGGCTTCTTGCTGCGCCACCTGCTTCTGCTCCACAGCCCTTGAAAACTCCATTCCATAAGACAAGTGGGTAATTGCGACATCTTCCAGAACAATATTGAAGTCCTTTGCACGTCTAATGAGTGACTCCCGAACCAGAGCAGAGACATGAGGCCGTTCAGTAAGGAGTTGATCAGCATTGAATTGTGCAACAACTGCTTTCAATACTTCATTTCCAATAGAAGGGAGAACCTTTTCATCGTACTCAAGCCCAAGGTGTTGAAAAATATAAGGCAATCGTGACACCTAAGTTAAATCACACGAATATCATTGGATGCACAAAAACCAATATGCACTGAAGTTTTGTCACATGCATACATATGCCTGCCAAAGTTGAGAATCCAGATTCACAAACATCTTTTTTTTTTTTTAATTTGATAGAACACTCGAATTACCAAACATAAAAAGAGAACAATACCAAAAACCTCCACTTGTCTTAACATTCTTCCCATTCACACACAATTATCATTATTTCCTAACCACATAAATCTCCATTTCTACACCAGAAGATAACAAACTCATTGAAAACCCTCTCGTAAAAACAAAAATTAAGGCAACTTTCTAATCAAAACCTACAAACCAAAGATCCCATTTGCGTTGGAACAGAAAAGATTATACCTTACACTGAAAGTGGACAACTTTAAAATACAAAATTTACCTCGGGACGAGAGAGGACACGGAGGGTAAGATTGACCATCTGGAGATCTTTTGTTCCAGAGACCGACGAGAAAGTGTGAGGCCGTGTTCGAATATCAAATATAAAAGGCTTCTGCAGCCACGGGACCAGAAAATGAGTGCCTTCACCAATAGACGTGTCGAGAACCCCACGGAAACGGTCGAAGAGGACCGCACGTTGGCCTCCGTCGACAGTGTACAGAGAGGCGTTGAGGACAGTGGCGGCCGCGCCGAGCCCGAAAGCAGCTCGCGCCACGTTAGTGAGAAAGGAAACAGCGGCTTGGCTGCCCATCGTTAGATGCCAACGGTGATCAGAGAGAGGAGAAAATAAACAAGAGCACCTTTGTCTTTGGTAGGGTTTTGGAGGCCAACTAGGGTTTATGTAACTCGGCTGGGCACCACCAAAATTAGTGGGTCGGGTCAGAAATTTTGGGTTCGGTAATTTTTATAATCATGATTAGTAATTAATACACAAGGATTAGGATTTAGGATACGCGATGTCTTTACATCATGGACAATGAAGGTTAGTTTTTTTTTGCTGTTAGCAAGTGGCTTAGCACTCTTATCCTCTTTAACTAGAGGTTTCAAGTTCGATCCTTAAAAATGGAAAAATCTATTTAGCCAGTACTTTATTTCTTACGAGTTAATCTAGTGCAAGTGAAGATTAATGTAACACTCAAATATCTCCTGGGAGGATATGTGGATGCCACCTATGCCAGTACAATCAAATCAGACTAGGTTACACACAACATCTCAAACAGTGCTTATAATACATCACATCATACTGTCAAAAACAGAAATTCAAAGTTATTACAGGCCCAAAAGTGTTAACTAAAAACATGTTCAACAATACAAAAATAAACTCCTTTGGCCAATGCAGTTGACTCGTCCCAGTCTTTAAACTCTTCGCTCTGAACTTACACGGGACAAATCTACCGTGCTAAGCATATAGCTTAGTGAGTAATAACTACGCCATGAATGCATGCCAAGATCCAAATAGAACTCATAAAACGTACCGAATTTCTTTAATATTCTAACCCTTAAAATAGGGCGTTACAATTAATCTAGGTATGGCTGAGTTAAAGGCACCTTCTCGCTGTTAGAACATTCTAAGATATCTCGTGGATAAACAAAAAATAAAGTAATGTTTACAAATTCATCTTTTGTTGTTTGAATTTTGGTACAGGGGATATCAAACTAAACTATGGTGATAGAATTAGAATTTAGAACCTCCGTCTCAAAGAAGAGATGAATACTGACACCCTAAATAATAATATGCTTAGAAATGTCATTATTAATTATGATTGTGATGGAATTAAGTCCAATTAACTTTCAAGTACTTAAACCCTAGTTTAATTTCTCTTATTAGTATTTTTTATTGGGAGATTTCATGTGACTAGATCTATCGTTACCTTATTTTTGAACAAAGTAATATATTATCAATTCGGTCTAATTAACAAACATTCCCTTATTTTGTACCTTCCATACGTTTCTCTTACTGATTTACATCACTTGGTCGTTGTGCAATAGAGAATGTTCTGAGATTATCAGGTTTACAACACTTTTGTGTTTGGGGGCTGTCTTTTATAACCATAATAAAGCTTCGCCTTCCTGTTGATGTTTTTTATTTGTTTGATTTTAAGGTTGTTTGGTCATCTGGCTTTGGGGCGCCTAATGAACTTCGGTCAGTGCTCAATTTCTGACACTTTTGCTACTGATTCGGAGGAAAGCCAACCGTTGCATGCAACAGACACGCAGAATCGAAAACGTTTCACTGATACATATAACTCAATTCACGAAATGAGACCATTCAAAAATTCGGGAGTTTCAAAAAAAAAAAAATCATGATAAAGTAGCTTGTAACATCCAATTAATTAGGAAGTAAAAATTTCCTAGAGCACCAGACAAAGAGTAAACTCACTAAGCCTTATCAGCCTTCGCAGCTGTAGCAGCAGCTTGTCCTCTGAGACGACCAGTCCTCCTTGCGGCGATGAGACCAACCTTCTGGCCAGGAGGCGCATCACGCCTGACTGTGCTTGCGTGACCAATGTGTTGGTGGTTACCTCCTCCGTGAGGATGCTCAACAGGGTTCATAGCCACACCACGTACCTTCGGCCAGCAGTTCCTCTTCACCCTGTATTTGTGGTACGCATTACCAGCCTTGAGCATCGGCTTCTCAGTTCTCCCACCACCTGCAACTTGTCCAACCATGGCCCTGCAGCCACTTGGTACAATCTTCTTGGCACCAGATGGAAGCTTGACCCTGTCCATCCACCAAGCTTAGCAAAAGCATGCTTTAACTAGAAATATTAAGTTAAGCATGCCTTAACTGAAATATTAAGTTATGCTACTGAAAAATTGCAGAGATTACATTTCATTTCAATTACTCCTCTCAGGATTTATTACCCTAAAGCTACAATTTAACATCTCACCGATCATTTAAAACGCAAGAAGTTCAACATCGCAAGAAATGCAAAATAACCAAAAGAAAAAAGATCGAATCTTTCAACCTACCCTCATAACTTTAAACATAAAATTTCTCAATAATTTTCATTAACAAACAGACCCCTAAAATCCAAAACGAAACAAGACAACTAAAGAGAGCCTAACCTGGTGGTGTCATTATCAGGATTATGACTAATAACGATAGCATAATCACCAGAGCAGCGAGCAAAAACACCACGATCACCAACATGATGCTCGACGTTGCAAACTACAGCACCTTCTGGAATAGATCTAAGAGGCAAGACGTTTCCCACAACAAGATTCGCTTTCTTCCCGCAGTACACAAACTGGCCCGTGTACATGCCCTCCGCAGCAACAAAAAGTTCTTTTTGTTTCTGGTAACGGAACGGGTGACGGAACGCCACGCGAGCAAGCGGTGCACCCCTGCCCGGGTCGTGGATGATCTCGGTCACCACTCCCTTGAGGTAGCCATTACGCTCACCAAAGTCCAGCGAACGAAATCTGGCAGGTCCCTTACGGTGGTGGGTGTGAGACTTGAAGACGGACCCTGCTCCTTTACGCTGTGCCCTAATCACCCGACCCATTTTGGATACTCTCGCCCTAGCTCCCCCTTAATCTCACACTCTGTGCGGCAAAATGTCGTTGTTGATAGCTATAATGAGAGGAGGGGAATTAGGGTTTAGGAAGTAGGATGGCGTGTTTGTGGGTTGTGGGTTTGGGGTTGAGTTTGGGCTTATAAATGGGCCTTGGGAATATCTCGTTTGGGCTTTTGTTTTGTTGGATTCAAAACTTTTTAATGTGGTTTTACTTTTACGCTAGTTCTCGTATCTTTTGGTTTTCTTCTCTGGTCGCAACTTCTCGTGTCTGAAGGTTATGTTACTCCGGCGATTTGGTTTCTAGTACTTTGTTGGTTGGTTCATTAAGGTAAGACCAACTCTTGTTCTCTCCTTCTTCGTTTGTGTATCTTTGAGTTGCGGTGAATGTTACAGTGGTTCACATTCCTTAGTTTATAGGAAGTTAAGACTGGACGTGACTAATTGCTTCTTGTTAAGTGAAGGACTGGTTTTCTGATGAGAAATAGCTAAAAAGGGAACCCGCTTTCCATGATTTTCTTAAAAATATTTGAAATTATGATATGGGTACAATAGTTTTATTGGTGTATGCGTATGGTTTGAAAGCTTTAGACATTTTACTTGGTCGAGAAGGATGTTGGATTTCATATTTGCTTTACCATTTTGTTAGCTGCTCAGTATTACTTTTAAAAAATCGTTTTTGAAGACTCTTTCATTTCGATTGCGTGATTGCTTGCTTAATTACTTGGTCTGCGAGTCTGAATTTACGTCTTTGTTCCTTGGGCTGTTTTTGGGATTCAACAACTGAGTTCCTTGCTTTTCGCCCCCTCCTTTTCAAAGATTGCACTTCAATTGAGATATTATTGATTTATTTTATGAAAAAAAATTGTGGTGAAAATTAAAGTTGATTTTCGTAAAAAGGCAAAAATCAATACAAATCCAATGGATTTAGAATGTATTCTTTGGTAAATCAATTGCAAAATGTTTTTCTGTTTCTAGAATGCTTAATATAAGTTTTTTTTATCTTATATGCAAAAATGTTCAATTTTCATAAGGTCTCTTAAGTACTCTCTAGCAAAGTAGTCTTCCTTCGCTTGAAGTAAACTCTGCTCTACTCTCTTCTCGGATAAAGGTCGGAAGCGGGGTAGAGGAATTGGTTTGAGGTGCGTGTGATGGAAGTTGGTCTCCTGAGAACCATGAACTGCCTTTAAATGTTTCCTGCAAAGACACAACAAAGGATTGAACATGTTATGCTTATATTTTTCTTTTGTGTTTCAAGTTGATGTGATAGAATTGCTGAAAATACTCCTTCTTTACCTCTGTGTCACCTCTGAAGAAATATGTTAACTGCTACAAAGGAAAACTATTGGCAGTTAAACTCAATTTAGGTTTGATGACACAGCTTAAGAGGAGCATACATGTTTCGACTTACTATGTGACTTGATGGATATTTTCGTGTTTATCATCCGTATTCATGCAGTTCTATTGCAAAATGAGCATGACAGGAAAGTGCTGTTATCTTGTGTTTTGAGTTACCTTGTTAGTTGATGCTGATTGTTGTGTTTTGCCATCTATATTTAGCTATTTTCCAGAAAATGGGTGTGGGTTGGGAAGTCCTGCTAATCTTGCATTATGTATTCAAATAACGACTAGATGTACACGTTGTTTCTTTTATCTTCTGGTGAAATAATTATTTAGTTCCAATATGTAAATTATGCTTCTTGGCAGCTTTATTTAGCTCATTGTTTCCACCAATTATGATTGAAGCAGTTATGTAAGTCTAATAAGGAGAAAAAGCTATTTGAAGCATTCCCATTTTCATTGTGCTAGATTATCTCCATAATATGTTCTCGAGAATCCTACAAGAATGTTGCAATTTGCTAGTGGTAATCAATTTTTTAAAAAAATTTCTCCAATAAGTTTGATGAGTGTATGTTTTAGGTTAACAACACTGGACAAAATCTAAATCACCTTGAAGGAATTGTAAAATTTCATTGATTAATAATGTTAAAGTATACTGGACAATTTTCATGAATGTTCATGTTAGCATCCTAATGATCATGCATACTTCTACAGATTGCAAAATTATGGCAATGAACCAGATCAAATTATTCAGAGGTCTTTTGATCGGTAAGGAGGTGGGTGGGATGGTGCACCTACGAACATTTTCAGCCGGAGCTAAAGCAAAGAAAGGTGCAAAAGGGGGAGGCGCAGCATCTGATACTCCAAAGGAGACACTTAGTAAAGAAGTTAAGTCGACAACCGTTGTTGGTGCCAACATTCTCAAGGATGGAGCAGATCCCAAAGTACTGCCAGATTCTGAATACCCTGATTGGCTGTGGCATCTGCTTGATAAGCGTTCGGCGCTTAGTGAACTAAGAAGGAAAGAAACTGAACACCTCTCCTATGAAGACCTTCGACGCTTTGTCAAGCTGGACAACCGAGCAAGAATCAAGGAAAATAACTCTGTCAAAGCCAAAAAATGATGTACACAAAACAGTGAGGCTCTTTTTGTTACCATGAATTGTCCTTTTCTTCTAGGATTCCCTCTATTGATCGAATTACTTGTCTGGGATGACAATAATTGGATTTTGCGGGGATCAAGAAATATATTAGAAATCTTCTAGCTCGTAGTATTTCCTTTCATATGATTTCTTTCCTGCTCCAATCTTCTAGCTCGTAGTCCCTTCATGTGATTTCTTTTCCTGCTCCCTTTAGACAGAGTGCGACATATGTAACGAAATTTGATTTGTTGACTCGGCAATGCTTTAGCCCTCCAATGCTGTTGCTTTTTCTCGGACACCATAATGTGGTCTCCTCCCAAATATTGATGGAAACATTAAAGATGAAAAAGGCTTATTAATGCGTCTGTATATGGCCTTTTCTCTTTCCCTGTTCAGAGAGTTGATGCAAATGTTTCTTTTGCTACAGATTGGGTAAACCTTGAGTGACCACTTGATTACCTTTTGTACAGTGATATGTATGGTTGCTTCTCCTGTTTGACATATGGTTGGTGTAAACAAGCAGGACTAAGTTAATTCCTCTTAGTTCAGCTGAATCCTCAACTTTGACATACTTCCTTGTGGATACCCGAAAGCTTCTTGGTTGCCACATTGCTTGTAATACCAATCTTGTTTTATTCTTTCCATACTGTTGAAAATAAACTTAACACGCCATTTCTGGGTAAAAGATACCAATTTTTGGTAGTTAAGTTTGACTTGCATAAACTTATCCATGTCAAGTGTATGATGCAGGGATTTTTGTGGATATGAAGTCATCATCAACATTGATAGTCTATAGTTCTTATTTACTTTAGATTGTTTGCACATAATTCCCAGGAAAAGAAAGAGTCGATTTCAGCATTGGCTGACGTAGATATGAGGAGACATTGATCCCTTTGAAA
>JAOSBP010000008.1:9282352-9296112 GCA_027563825.1 Erythroxylum mucronatum | reverse complement strand
GGCTCATAACTTACAATTCGACTAAAACCCTTCAGGCTTGGGACCAACTGGTGCACCAGAACGGAAGGTTGCCATGTTTTAATTTTATGTCCATGTGATGGTGAAAGTGTTCCCTCCATAGAAATACCAGCTGGAGGAGAACAGAGAGGACGACAATAAAGTTGAGAAGCAGGAAAATGGTAGGAGCAGAGAACTGGAATTGGACATATCATGCATTATTGTTGCCAAAGCTGAAGAAGCCAACCTCCATATAGTCTTTTAGATAAGGCACTCAAAAAAGGTAAAGCTGCCTCGTCACATGGCCAGCTTCACTTTGAAGAGTCGTGTAGTTCTTGAAGTAGCTCCTCTAGGGCCTTCAAGGGGCCATGGCCATTACGGCTCACTGATCTTAATCGTGATATTTGCAAGCACAGTTCAACATCCCATTAACTCCATAAGATGGAAGGAAGAGCAAACCCTAATTTCTAACATCATTTCAATAGGTAGGACTTTATTTCCATAGGTTCTTTAATAAAGGCATGGCTGAGGTCAGGTTAGTGTATACAAATAGATACTTTTGGCTTCTTATTAAGCTACAATTAAAGGACAACTACGCTTCAAACATGAAAGTTGCTTATGTAGCTAGAAACAAGAAAGCTGCTTCTTTTGCTTCACTTCTGCCATAGCACATTACTCAAATCACTCAAAACGAAATGTAGAAACCAAAAAGGACCAAAGATCAATTAGTTAAGAGATGGGGCCAAGAATGTTAGTGGTGCTACAGATAAAAGCCAAGAATAAGCATGGCGTGTACTCAAAAGACTTAGAAACCCCACATGGCTCCCCTTTAACATTACTTCTTCATAAGTATGTACAATTAATTATGCATTACACGGTGCCCAACAACACATTAAACTATGCATTTTTTCTTGGTATCTAACAAGATCCTCTGTCCAGTTTTATGGTATCTTATTGTGTCCAGTAAATCTTAGCCATTTATTTATGCGGATCCTGTGTAAGTTCCACATAAATAAATGTGGAGCCTGCATAAATAAATGGCTGAGATTCACTGGACACAATAAAACACCATAAAAACTGGACAGAAGATTTAGACTCCTCTTCAAGTGGGAAACCATGCTCTCAGCCCTGGGATAAATCTAAAACAAAATATACCTTAATCATCCATGTTTTTGCTTTTTACAGACGATAATAGGTAATTACAAGCGTTAGAAGAAAAGGGTAGTTCCTAATTATGACCTTGATAGTACATTTTTCTTTAACCTAAAAAGTAAAATCATGTTGTAATAAGAGCTATGGCTTGATAACTGAATAAGTTGACATTAACTGGATTAGTAGGTAAGCAATCGATAATTAATTAACTTCGGTGATCAAAGACTTTTTTGGCGGTGGATCAAAAGGTCCGGTTCCGCAAGCAGCCGACTATTATGTCACATGTATTTTCTATTCTAGTTTGAGGAAACTGAGTGACTCCTTCAGCTTACATGAACATATCTGCAATAAATAGTTTTTTCTTTCTTCTATTTTTCCCTTAAACACGATTTAAGTTATTTTTAATGTAATTTGTAGTAATTTTTTTTAATGCAAGTTTCAATTAATACGAAAAATTGAATTTCTATATTTTTAAATATGTAAATAAAGATAAAAATAACCTTTTTATAATTATGAAGATTAATTTAGATTAAGACTAGCCAACGTAACCAATGTACTAGGCTCTCTGTTTTGTGGTAGTTTATGAAATGTTATAATGTATGTGGCTTTCTCTTTAAATTTTCACAAAAGAGCAACTTTACGATTGTTCAAAGACTCACTCTTATTAATTTAAATTAAGATCATTTTTTAAAGTTTTAAATTTTAATTATATCAGTGCTTTAAAACTTATAACATATAAGCTTGTTAATAAAGTTTAACAAATTTCTAGCCAGCCATTTATTCTTTTTCTTTCACAATTAATTGAGAATGAGTATGTGTTCTTTTGATAGACAACCTTCTTGAAGAATAAAAGATAATGAGAAAATATTGATTAGTGTCTCATGTTATATGAGATTTTTGGAATTATGGGATTGGCACTTTATAGATTTACTAAACTTTGGTATGCAACAAGTTTATTGGCGTAGGTGGTACATGCTTTCGTCGCTTAACCACGTGGTTGAGGGTTCGAATCCTACCCTTGAGAATGCAGCAAGCTCCTGGGCTAGCTGTAGCCTTCCTATATTGGAGATGTTCCCGCAACGAAAGGATTAGTCACTGATTCCATCAGTGGATACCCTGATTGCAAAAAAAAAAAAAAAATTAAGTCCGTAGGCTTTTGGCTAGGACAAGTAAAGATAAACTAAGAAGTATCACTTTAGCCACCTCAGGAATAGTAAGCCTGAACAAACGATAAAATACAAGCTTCTCAATTGGTAAAGTATCACTGTGGAAGGTGACATCAACTGACTAATAAAGAAGTTGGAAAAATCATGAATGTCTAAAAGCAGTCTGATTTAGCTTTGCTATAATTATTAGTTCCAACACTTTCAGGCCTTTGCAAAACCATCCTCCTACTGCTATTGGTTCAGTTTTGCCACCCTTATCGTCACTTCCAAGACCAAAGAAAAGCTGGTAAATCCTCCCTACCTCTCTCCCTTCTTCCTGCATCGCCCATTTATCACCACTATTATGGGGACATCTTCAACTGAGGTTTAACGGTTTGGAAGAAGATCTCAGTTGAATATTTTGGTCTATACCCATATTTGCTTTTTATCAGAAAGGTCCAAGAATATGTTAAATATCAATATTATCTCAGCTTTGTTATCTCTTCTGGGAATAGTTTGATTTTGATTCTGGCCTTGCATATATATTCTTACTCCTGAAGTGCATGTGATGCTTTCTATTAATACTTTTGTGTAAGCAATGATTCCTGTTTCTTTTTTCTCATATCAGCTAGTTGATATTTCTGAAACTCGTAGTAGGATTCCTTTTTTCCTCCATGCGATGTTTTGGTTAATTTTCTTCATCGGAGTTCCTACTGCAAAACCTTCAGCCGCTTGTGATGCTAAAAGTTCTTTTTTGTTGTCTCTCCAAGCCGAATTTTTTTTCTTTTTAATAGTTCTCTTCGTTCCATGGTTACCTTTGTTTTGACTCTTGCATGTCTTGCTAGTTGATGAAACAAAGATTATTGCTTGAATCGTCCTGGTCTTGTTCAAAGGTCCCAGGATATTTCCTCTTAAGTTTTGATAATATATTCCCCCCTTCCTATTATTCTTTTTTCTTCTTCAAGAACAGATGTTCTAAAATTTCTGGCATTTAACTGCCTTTGTGTGTATTCCTCTAAATTGCTGTTTTAACCAGGAAGATTCTTGCTTCTGTATTCAGGATATCGCATTGTACTGTTGTTTTGGTAATCTTTTGGTGATTGTATCCCGTAAAAGCCGTGCGGCAAATAACCAGAAGTTAGCTACCTGTCTTCTTTCAAGTTTGAGACGTGCCTCATAAAGGATTTAATCAGCCGTTCTGAAATTTTTCATTACCACTCAAGCTAGTGTCTGGAGATTCTCCTTTCAAAATGCCTCCCACATACTTCCCTCTGCGATGGGAGAGTACTGGAGACCAGTGGTGGTATGCGTCTCCCATTGATTGGGCAGCTGCTAATGGCCACTATGACTTGGTGAGAGAGCTTCTTCGCATTGACAACAATCACCTTATCAAACTCACCTCTCTCAGGCGGATTCGTCGTCTTGAGACCGTGTGGGATGATGAAGAGCAGTTTGATGATGTCTCCAAGTGCCGGTCTCAAGTTGCAAGAAAGCTTTTTCACGAGTGTGAAGCCAGGAAAGGTAAGAACTCTCTTATCCAAGCTGGCTATGGTGGATGGCTTATGTATACAGCTGCATCAGCTGGAGACTTGAGTTTTGTTCAAGAACTTCTTGAAAGGAACCCTCTTCTTGTATTCGGTGAAGGAGAGTATGGGGTTACTGATATATTCTATGCTGCTGCCAGAAGCAAGAATTGTGAGGTTTTCAGGCTGATTTACGACTTTGCCGTCTCACCGAGGTTCTTGACTGCTAGAGGAGGGGAGTTTGAGGAGCACATTGGCGAGATTCCTATTGTTTATAAGTTGGAGATGAAGAACAGGGCTGTTCATGCAGCTGCTAGAGGAGGGAATTTGATCATTTTGAAGGAGCTTCTCGATAGTTCCAGTGATGTTTTGGCGTATAGAGATAAGCATGGCTCAACCATTTTACACGCTGCCGCTGCCAGAGGGCAGGTTGAGGTGAGTCTACAGCTGGTCTACTACTGTTTTTCCCTGTTATTGCTTATCCTCCCCTAACTAATCTTTGGTTGGTTACTTCTATACTCTACTTGGCTCTAACTGTGGTTTTAGTTGATTGATTACTTCTATATTTTTTCATGGCATAATCACTTTTTATGCAGGTGGGGAAAGACCTAATCGCATCTTCTGATATCATCACTTCCACGGATAATATGGGCAACACAGCATTGCATATTGCTGCTTGCAGAGGCCAATCACAAGTAGTTGAAGCTTTGATTTTTGCTTCTCCTTCATTAGTATCTTCAAGAAACAATGCTGGAGAAACTTTCCTCCACATGGCTGTGTCTGGCTTCCATTCCCCGGCTTTTAGAAGATTGGACCGACAGATAGAGCTCGTGAAGCAGCTTTTATGTGGGAAAGCTTTCAGCATGGAAGATGTTATCAATGTCAGAAACAATGAGGGAAGGACTGCTCTCCATATGGCCATCGTTGGCAATGTCCATTCTGAGTTTGTGCAGCTTCTAATGTCTGCTCAATCACTAAATGTAAATATTCGTGATGCGGATGGGATGACCCCGCTTGATCTCCTTAGACAACGACCACAGTCTGCCTCCTCTGATATACTAATCAGGCAACTGATTTCAGCAGGTGGAATTTTTAGTTGTCAGGATTATAGTGCAAGAAGAGCCATTGCTTCCCGCTTAAAAATGCAAGGTAATGGAGGCAGTCCTGGAACTTCATTTAGAATCTCGGACACAGAAATCTTTCTGTACACTGGAATTGAGATCATATCCGATGCCAGTGCTGGTCCAGCTAGTGCGGGAATGAGTTCCACAGATCTCAGTCGTCATGAATCAGCTAATGAGAATCAGACCTCAACAATCAACAAGAAACAAAGCTCTGTCAATCATGCTGCACAGCGATTGAAAAGGGCCCTCCAATGGGCCAGAATGAAAGGACAAAAAGCTGAAAGATTCAAGAAATCAGTTAATAAAGGTTCTGCGAATACAGCCAAAAAGGGATACAATAGTTCAGAGGAAACTCCAGCCCCACTTCGACAGAGATTCTTTAAGCCTCCACCACTTCCTAACAACAAGAGGACACTTTCTGTCAGGAGCAACCAATCCAGTCCGACGGCCAAGAAGAAATTTGCTTCAGGATTAATGCATGGTGTTATGCAGGCAATGCCACAAATAACTGTTCCAGGACGATCACGCTCAAGCTCATTTCCGAATTAATCGTCCCTTTCTTCTCCTGGTTCACTAGACAAAAAGGTGTTTTCACCGAAACTGATGTAGCCGGCACATCATCCTGCAATCAACTATTCGATGATCCAACACCAAATGTGACTGAGAAAGAAGGGTCTACTTACAGGAGGTCGAGAAGCCAGTACTGCTGCATTGGTGCTTCAGGTGTGTCTGTGAAAACACCAGTTAGCAGGCCAAGGCACAGCCAAGGTTGTAATCCTCCAGTTATCTCGGTGGCTTAATGATTCCTGATCAGAAAGAAGTGTTTTGCAACTGAAGCTAACATAGAATAAGATAAGCTCTCCACTCTCCATTTGGGTTCTTGTTTTTCACGTGTAGGATGTAAAATGTTCCTTTGTGTAGTTCAGGTATTTACCTCATCGTACTTGAATCCTATATTACTATATGGAATGGAACAACCTAGTAGAATAAGATATCTACTGTGCTTAGCATGTATTTGTCAATTGTTGCGTTCCTAGGTTGTTAATAGATTAGCGATACATTTACATCTATTTTAAAATTTAACATTACATAAATGCCAGTTTAGCTAATTCACCTGCTCAAATCGATCGACACTAGATATTCATCTTAAACCAAGACTGTCTTCCTTTACATGACAACCAGACTACAGACCAAGGATAGTTAGGCAGTTGTAACTAACAGTACTAACCTCGTATGACTTAAATCTTAACATGGCATAGGATGCCTGAAATGTTTTGCTATGATGATTTTAACGAAAGCTCCAGTTTCTTTTCGTTGATTCAATCGGGTCTAGATGGCCCAAGTTAACTATAAATATCCTAAAGTCACCAAACCGACAAACATGCTTAAATAGTTAAATAGTAAGAAAATCTTAATCACACCTGAAACTGAGAATGTGCTTTGCATGGAGCAGTTAGCGGAGGAATTGGAATGAATTGCAGGCTCAAGTATATAAAGATGTTCATTGGTAAAGAGGTTTACTGGGAACTCATTTCTAATTAAAGCCTGGGTGAAGCCCATCAACAATGTCTACCCATCAACCAGAGGCCTTCTTTGTTGTGCTGTGTTTACGACTGAAACTCAACAGCTTTAAACCAACTCATCTCAATATCCCGTCTGGACAAAGTTGTGACTGACTTGCCTGAAAATACACAAGCAGAAGAAAGTAGCGCAGAAAAGCTTTGAGAATAGGTGACTGAGAAAAGCGTGAGAGTGAAGACGGTGGGGGAGGGACAAACTTGTCCGCAAGCTAATATGCGTCGAATAGGTAAAGATAAGATCATAAATAGGTAAAAAATAAGTTCATATCATCTTTACCTATTTCCTCGTGGGCAGAACAGGTATTCTTAGAAATAATTATTCTTTAAAATTTTTTCCAACCAAACAACAGAATACGTGACAAATAAGAATAGATATACCTATTACCTCAAACCAAACAAGCTGTTATCATTCTAGTAATTTATCCATATCAACTAAATCATATCTGATTTAATGCTAACAATGATTCTAATCCAGTAAAAATTTACCACAAATTCAGATGTGATAGGATTAAACATAGAGCCTTATAAATTCTATGTTATCTAAACAAATTTAATCCTATCTGATTTAAGACTCTAATGTAATTCAAATTTGATATAGATTCTTATCCGATAAAATGACTAATGAAATTTTTAGAAAATAGTAATCTAAAATAAATCAATCAAATGGATGAATCACATGTAAACTTAATCGTGTTTCATCGGTGATTACGTTCCCAAAATAAAAGTATCCGATTTAAATACGTCACTTTGTCTTTAATGCAGTTAGTAGACATGAGCAAAAGAAGGATATCTCAGACATATATAATACTATATAGTAGGCAAGTTTTAATTATCATTTATGAGCGTTCAATTTATAAGTAGCATTGATTTGATACTCCTGCCGATTATGTGATTATGATAATCGAAATCTTCAGGAAAATTAATTAGTTGATTTGTAGAAATAATATCAAAAGTTTTAAAACTGATTATGTTAAATAACAAACTCCCCTTTAGATTCGAAATTGATTGCATGTTATAAGAAAATGGAAGGGAATTAAATATAAATTTAGAAACGTTTCCAAGGAGTAGATTTGTTAATTAATAGTTGCATAACAACATGGATTATCTCTTTTAAATTTTACTATCTTAATCAAGAGTTATAATTCTAACCGATGACTGGATTGAAATACGTAGGAAAAGAAACTGTAGCCAACTAGATCCTCATTCTTATTTTGACATAGCATGGACTAAATATATGTAATGCATATATATGTGTGTGTGTGTTTTAGCCAATGTATTTTAGTTCATTCTTTGTGACGGAGCTATAGTCGGCTGCAGGATTCCTTTAGTTTCAAATCTTCATTCTCGTCTTTATTTTGCACCAGAAGGGTGAAGAATCAGCTACCATGGCTACTCAAGTTCAGAAACCCGAACAGTACGATGATGTAAGTACTTTGCTTTTACGAGTCTTTGATCTTATATCTTAGTTTATGCATGGCTTTAAAAAATCTTGCGAGGGAGCCTAAGGATATGGCCGTTCTCGTTAGCTAAAGAGGGAACATTAGATAGAATAAAATTATTGGATGATTTGGAGGGGTATACCCAAAAACCAAGTTGATGCTTTTTTTTGTTTTATGTACAATTGTGTTGTTTGACATGCTACGGAGAATTGTGTTATTCAGCAACTGTCGATAGACGAAAAGCAGAAGCAACTTGATGAGTGGCTTCCGATTACTTCTTCAAGGAATGCAAAATGGTGGTTTTCAGCTTTCCACAATGTTACTGCTATGGTTGGAGCTGGTATTCTGAGTCTTCCATATGCAATGTCAAATCTTGGATGGTAAGTCCTGAAAAGTAACAAAAAAGTGTCTGTGATGGTGTAATTATCCGAACATCTGTGTTGTGTAGACAGCAAAATAAAACGTGAATAACAATACATTCATTTTTATGGCATTATGTATTTCCTCAGGATGCAATGAATAAATTGTCTGAAATTTGGTCTTTGGAATCTGATGTCATAATCAAAACCTCTTCGCAGTAGTACTTGGTCACTGATGTTCATGGTTTCTCCAGCATGGGGTAGTAAAAAAAAGTTGTCTGTTTATGATTTCAGGGGTCCAGGCGTTGTAATTATGGTCCTATCATGGATAATTACTCTATACACTCTATGGCAAATGGTTGAGATGCATGAGATGGTTCCTGGAAAACGTTTTGATCGGTACCATGAGCTTGGCCAGCATGCTTTTGGCGAAAAGCTTGGACTTTACATAGTGGTGCCTCAGCAGCTGATCTGCGAAGTTGGTGTGGACATAGTCTACATGGTTACTGGAGGAAAATCACTGAAGAAGGTCCATGACTTAGTTTGCCCTAACTGCAAACCAATCAAACAAACCTACTTTATAATGATTTTCGCCTCCGTGCATTTCGTCCTCGCTCACCTTCCCAATTTTAACTCCATCTCCGGTATTTCTTTGGCTGCAGCAGTCATGTCTTTGAGGTATGTTTTTTGATATATGGTTGACTGCTTTGTTAAAATGATGCAAAGATGAAAAATTTTATGTATATTTTTGCAGTTACTCCACCATTGCATGGGCAGCTTCCATCCACAAGGGTGTTCAACCAGACGTTCAATACGGTTACAGGGCCCCAAGCCCCTCAGGAACAGTTTTTAACTTCTTGAACGCTGTGGGTGATGTAGCATTTGCCTATGCTGGCCACAATGTGGTGCTTGAGATTCAAGCATCCATTCCTTCAACACCTGAGAAGCCATCCAAAGGACCTATGTGGAAAGGAGTTTTGATCGCCTACATAATTGTAGGGCTCTGCTACTTCCCTGTTGCTCTGATTGGTTACTACACGTTTGGCAATCGTGTTGAAGACAACATCCTCATCTCCTTAGAGAAGCCAACTTGGCTTATCGTAGCAGCTAATTTGTTTGTTGTTGTTCATGTCATAGGAAGCTATCAGGTATGATTTGTTTCAAGTCTCTATTTTCTGCCTAACAACTTGGAAGGTTAACTGTTCAAACTTCACTTATTCTCCTGTTTCTGTTAATGTAGTTGTTTGCAATGCCAGTATTTGACATGATGGAGACCGTTCTCGTAAAGAAGTGGAACTTCAAGCCCAGTTGGAGGCTCCGATTCATTACTCGTAACTTATACGTTGGTAAGTGGGTCTGCATGTTGCTTAACATTCGTTAATGGAGACGTCTAATTACCACAGGATCTCACTTGCATACTTGATTCAGCTGCCACCATGTTTGTGGCTATCTGCTTCCCTTTCTTTGGTGGCCTTCTTGGATTCTTTGGAGGATTTACTTTTGCACCAACTTCCTATTTTGTAAGCCCTTTTGTTTTTATTGTTTGCTGCCGTAGTGTCAATGAGTGCATCCAAATTGTTTTTTAGATTTTAATTTCATAGCAATTCTTGAACATCTGCTTTCATTTTTCAGCTCCCTTGCATCATCTGGCTTGCCCTCTACAAACCAAAGAGGTTTTCCTTTTCATGGGTGATTAATTGGGTATGTTTGTCTTTAAATATGAACACATCCACGTTTATAGTTTGCTATAAACAACTGATTAACTGTGGTTTCTTACATTTTCAGTTCTGCATTATCCTGGGACTCCTGATAATGACTTTGGCACCTATTGGAGGGCTAAGGAATATCATACTCAATGCCAAGAGCTATGAGTTTTTGTCTTGATAAGTAAATCTACAATCAGAAGTTTAGGTGAAATCTGGGGGTTGAACATTACAAATTTTAAGTAATGCTTAGCCTCTGTTTAGTTGGGCTTATAACAGTTGAACTTTTATCAGTTGAGCTTCTTTTTGTAGAGTTTTTCTGAGAAAAACTTTTTTAAGAAGCTAGTTGACTGTTTGACTATCATTTTAAAAAAAAGTTGTTTTGAAAAAACTTCATACAATATAAATTGTTTGGAACATGAAAATAAAAAGCACTTTCAATTTTAACTATATTTGAATTAGTCGATATGCATGTCGATTACGTAGTTAACAGTATTTGTGTTCTTGCTCTCTAAGTCCACGGCTACCTTTACAAGGGGCAAACCAAACATGAATGATTTTTTTTTCTTCTTTTTACGTCGTATAAGGAAGCAACATAATCCAAAACCAAACTCATATCAAGAGTAACCTCCAACTACAATAACTGGATGAAGCTAACATGTTTATAATTGAAGTTTATCCTACTATACCTCTAGCTCAGCAATGATTTAGATGAGCCGAAGATTTCCGATTTATCAATGCAAACCTTAGAAGACAATCAATAGAATAATTCTTTTGAACAATACGAGATTATATTTTCTAATATAAAAAGTGCAACTACATTTTAGGTTTTAAAAGAGCTAAATCTTCCGCACAAGGGCCAAATTGATGTTCTTGTAAACAAGAAGTATCACGAGGAATTGATGTTTTTGACTCTTTATGGAGGATTTATGAATACCATATTCCATAGAGTCAGCTGATTTGAAGAAAATTCGAGTTAGAGAGTAATCATCAAAACTTTCTCATATTCCCAACATGGAATTCAGCAGCTACAGACCCAGAGTTTGACCTTTGAAGTATCCAGCAATCGGAACTATGAGGACGATACATACTGAAGCAATAACAGATTACACTCAGTCAGAAGGTTCCAAGAAAAGTGCAGCTAACTGCAAAACATTAACTTCTCATATTCCTAAGACGGTATTCAATATCCACGACCACGGCAAGCAACAGGTCCCAGAGTTTGAAGTATCCAACATACAAAACTATGCACAAATTACATTCCCAATAGTCAGACTCCAATTGCTGGCAATGACAGCTGAAAGAATAGTTGAAGAAGTTGTTAACTGTACACACTTCAGTAAACTGAACAATTAGGAGTCAAGACAACGTAGAACTTTGTCCACACTTTCGCTACAAGGTTTATGTCCGACACACGTATAACTCCAATCAAAGACAAACAACCAAGTAAATAAGGGAAAAGAGAAATAGAAAAACTGAATTTGCATCACAAAGCTATAAACTTGAACCACTCCTTGCAATAAAAAACTGAACTTGCATTAGAGATGGTATAGTAGTAATACAAAACGAAATATTAGAATCATTTATCAGCACCAAACCTCCCGGTGTCCAATAAAAATTATCAGCAACTACTGTACTGGTTAATTACAAACAATTTGGAATGAGGCCTTCCTTCCATTTCCATCATGGAATCAACAAGAATGCACACTTTGGTATAATTTCTAAGTCAATTTCTTACCCAGTTTCGCACTCCTCTCTCTATACAACTGAACCCACAAATTCGAAATCCACAATATACTCACAGATATGGCCAATCCCACAACAACCAACCAAGACACCCAAACCCACTTGGGTATAACCCCCTCAGCAACCCCACTGATATATGAACTCCCCATCTGCAACACAAAGTAGGGCCCCAAAAACCCTCTAACCACCAAGTAAAACGTGTAAAACGGCGGAGATAAAACATCAAACACCTTAGCTGCAAAAGCGTTGTCCAACCTCCGCGCATTAGCCAGCGTCCACGCGTTCTGGCAAGCGCTAGTAACCTCTGCTAGGATCAAAAGAGTGAGTATAGCATAGGCCCCGTGGTGGGTCAAGTAGCGACAAGTCAAGAACACGAAGAGAGTAGCTAAGTGGTGTCCGATGAAGAGAACGTCACTCGGGTAGAATATGAGGTAGTGAATGAGATCCATCAAAAAGTAGGCGACGCTGAATTCTAAAACGGAGTTCTGCGCAGCTGTGTTGGCGGAGGAGAAGGAGCGAAGAGGGTCGGCGAGAATAGCCGCAGAGGCCAATACGACGGCGGGAGTACCGTGGAAGATTGAGATCATGCAGCTGGCGGCTTCGGGGCGGGCGGCAGGTGGCCAGTTGCGGAAGACTGCGAAGTATGCTATGTAGTAGATGAAAAGAAAGAAAGCGAAGAAGGCAGGGAGAGTGTGAAGAAAAGATTGGGTTTCCATGGGAAACCAAAGGCTAAAAATGAAATGGAAGTGACAATAGAGAGGGAGAAAGAAGATCGGTCAAGGGGGCTTTAATGGGGAAAATGAAATATTATTAATCGCTCAACATTCAATTTAAGGATTGTGATAACATTTTACGTTTGATTAGATTCAGATTCAGATTAGCACGCACGCAGCGCCTTCTTGATTATGGTTTTGTCTTTCATAAGTTTCTTCTAATCTTCAATGAACTCTGACAAGTTTCCTATGTTTGGGTTAGCTGACTTGAAGAATATTATACCCAAAACCAACAACCAACGTGGAATAGTTTACCTTTCTTCCATCTTTGAAAAAGCAATTGCCCTACAACTTTCAACTTTGACAAGTCTCATCCAAACCAAACCAAAACAAGCAAGCACGTACGTTTCAAGCATATCATCGGTTCAGATTTAAGATTAGACAGATAACGTATTATCCAACTCTGTCTAAGAATTATTCCTTAAGTGTCTTATAAGAAATTGCATGTGAAGATATATTTAAAATAACACAATTTACTATAATAGATATTGGTTGGGTCGGCTAAACTGGCCTTACCAGATCTGGATATCGACGGCCCAGTCACAGGAGATAATCTCCCATGCAAACACAACGACTCACGTGAAGACCTATTTTTTAGTGCATAGTACATCGTGCATAGTGTATAGTGCATAGTGCATAGTGCTGTATAGTGGATAGTGCATAGTGAACAGTGAATAATGAATAGTATTTGTGACCAGTAGTAATACGTATATGTGAACAGTCGCATACGTATTTGTGAACATTGAATTTGTAGGACTCAACTTAGCGGTAACCCCAGGTATATAAGGTACTATTTCTCCCTGATTCAGGTACGAGATTACAACCCTATTTTTCTATGCTTTCAGCAACCAAAACCTACACAAAGAAACTGACTTGAGCGTCAGAGGGGCCTCCCAGGAATCAACTCCCAGCCTGTCGTTATCTATTTTGCAGGTATTCCATAGCTAGAGTCGCACAGATCATAGATCCGAACAATGATGTTCAACCTCAACAAGATCAGGCTGAACCATTTGGCACCCACCGTGGGGCCCGGCGTCAGGGCACCACGTCCAGAACCACACAGATCAGTCAGGCGGTAGCAGCCAATCCTGATATTGCCGCCATCACGGCACTTGCACTGCAGCGGACAGCTTCGCAGTTACTTGCCGTTCTCCCACCAGCACATTCCGATTCTTGCACACAGTCTTCGCATCCGAATGAACAACAACGGCCTCAAAAC
>JAOSBP010000008.1:9269800-9282252 GCA_027563825.1 Erythroxylum mucronatum | reverse complement strand
TAATTTGCATGCATTCGGCTTTGAGGTAGGAAGTAGTTATAATTGTGATTTTCGATCCGATCACCATCCACACTCACATAGGAACACACTTAGGATAGTGACACTGGATCTTGAGTTGGTTGGATGCTTGAATTCTTTAGATTTTCTAAGCACATATAATCTGGAAGTTTGCTTGTCTTGTCTTTTTGAGTGCTGAATAGAAAATCATTGTTTGAATCATTTTTTTAGTTTCTCGTGGAATCGACCCCATACTCTGTGTTATATTACCAATTATCATTCTTGAGTTTGGGAATTAAATTTATAGGCCACGACAGCTTAACATCATTGCAAAGAGCTTTGTTTATTAAGAATAAGTTAAATCACAACTCATAAGATAGAATTACTTTTTTTTTCTTAATTTTGTATGTCTGATTCGTTTACTTACAAAGGAAACAAGTATGTCTACATATAGTATATATGATTGTCTATACATCATTGTCAGCATATGTAACCAATTTACAGTAACTATCTTTTACGACTACATTATAGAATAATGTTGATATAATGGTTTGTTACAAATTTTAATTTGTTGTTAAAGTTTTAAATTATACTTATAATGTTCTTACTTCAATCTATATTGGAATAGTAAGAAACTTACGCTAATTACAAAATAAACTGCTAGTTTTATGCTAAAAATTGCAAATATACAGGTCGTAAGTTGTCGTAAAAAGTGGATATCAATCTCACAAGGATTGTGCTTAGGCATCACTTAATTCAGACTATGCTTTGTTTAAGAAATTGATTTAAACAAATTTAAAAAATAAGTAAACAAAGACAAACTAAAGGTAAAAGAAAGCAACGCAACCAAAGCCAAAACTGTAAATTAAAACTTAGAGAAAATTAAGATTAAAAATTAGGATTAGTTGTCATCCTTATTTGCTTCCCTCTTATTTTTTAAAATCTAAAAATGAAAGCTTAATGGAACTCTTGATGGTTAAATCTCAAGTCTCTACATAGAGAATTGGAGCTTGGCTTTGGCTTGAAGATGTAGGAGAAGCTTTGATTTTGGTTGGTGGAGAGGCATTGGAAGGTGGCGGCTTCTTCTCCCTGTTTGAATTGGAGATGAGGAAGGCTTTAACAGTTGTGTGCTTCTTTCTTTCTTTCTTTTTTCGAGGGAGCACAGAATTGTAAACTAGAAGCCAAAAAACGGCATCATTGTATCTAATCAAGCTCTCCATTTCTTAACAAATTTTCGGGTCGTCCAAGCTATCTCCCGTCAACGGATGACCTTAGAAATGCATGCCTTGACTTGCGTGTTTTCCCTAGCTTTGGCTCTCCATCTACCACGTCTAACCCTTGCTTTTGGCCTTCACACGTCTTTTTATTGGTTTTGTGTAGGGGGAACCGCTGATCATTCGTCGACCAACCTGGAAAAGCCGAATACACTGCTGGTGGAGGTAAAAAATGCCAAATCATGGGAGGTTTACAGTCACGTCAGCGTATGACCTCATTGAAGGTGGCAGCATGGAGGAACCTCACCAACTGTGGGACTTAATTTGGAAATGGGTAGGGCCACAAAGGATTCGAGCCTTCTTGTGGCTTTTCACTAAAGGTAAACTGTTGATGAATCAGCAGCGAGTGGCTCGTGGGCTCACTACGGACAGTAGTTGTCAAGCCTGTGGACAAGAAGAAACTAATTTGCACGCTATTTGCAATTGCCCGAGAGCTAAAGCCTTTTGGTGTCTATTTCCCCCGTAAGTAGTCGATTCGAACTTCTTCCACCGAGACCGAGACCGGGACAGGTGGATGGATCATAACCTCCGAACGAACACATCGGTGAATCAGGATGACTGGGCCACTATTTATGGGGTTGCCTGTTGGATGATTTGGTAGTGGAGAAATCGAAGCCTGTTTGAAGCTAACTTTATCTGTTGGAAGACGGGAATCGAGCAATTATGGAGTATGTGGCCTGGATAGGTAGAGCACAGTCTGTGGAAAGATGCATACAGCCGACTCAGAGTATTCCTATAGGTGTTTTTGTAGGTTGGACGAAACCGTTGGAGTCTTGGGTCAAAATTAATTCAGATGGTGCAGTTAAGCATAACTCGAATTTTGCCACTACAGCTGGTTTAATTAGGGACTGTCAAGGGAGGTGGTGCGGTGGGTTTCTATGCCACATTAGCAGGGGATCTTCGGTGATAGGAGAATTATGGGGAATCTACTCAGGCTTTAACCTGGTATGGACGCCGGGGTACCGGCGCGTGATTGTTGAAGTAGACTCCTTAGAGGTAATTAACATTCTATCCCATTCCACTGTCGCATTAACTGACGATACCCTTTTGGTGGTAGGTACCCGAGGACTTCTAAACCGAGTCTGGGAGGTACAGATATAGCACGTGAGTTGAGAATGTATCCAGTGTGCCGATCGACTAGCCTCACTTGTGGCGATGTCCAGTCCAGGTCTTCATACGCTTCAAGAGCCTGCAATGACGGTCGTGGATTTACTTCACCACGATCAGCGAGGCATCCTGTACCGCAGAACCCTGCGGTAACTAGGATGTTTTGTTTTTTTTTCCGTTTTCTTTCCCTTGTAGCAAAAAAAATGCATGCCTTAATTTGCGTGTTTTGTTAAGCCTCCTTCATTGTTTTGGCGACCTTCTTCCATGCTTTTCTACATCAACGAATTTTGCTTGTATTTTCCCTTTCTTTTTTTCGTTCTAACTTTCTTCAACTTTAATTTATCCTACACCATAAATAAATATACCAATAAGATTTAATTCTAACACAAAATCAATAATTAAATTCTTAAATATAAAAAATAAAAAAACACCAAAATGATCAAGACTTATCCTAAATTAATATCAACATAAAAGAAATAACAATGAAGATCATGCTAAACAAAAATACACAAAATAAGCCTTAAAACACAACAATATCAACCTATCTTATATTAATGCACAACTATCAACTTGTTGTCAAGTATTTGAATATATATTTGTTCAAGATTCCAGTTGTATTTTGGAATTAATTAATTTGTCTAATAACATTTTATTATCCCTAAAATTCTGAAGGATTTTTCTTAATTGGTATACAGTTTCATATTTCATATCCTTTACCACCAATGTCATAGACCTTATAAGGCATTTAGTATCCTTTTCTTTTTATTAATATGTCACCGCTTATCATGGTTAGCCTTGATTAATCTGAAGTTTGCATTGACAAATACTATGAACATGCATTTTGCCTCAAGTCATATTGTCAATGGGCTGAAATTTTTTTTGATTGTTCTAATTTATTTTGATAAGAATGTTATATAACTTATGTTAAATAATCACCAAGCTCTAATTGTATTTTAGTGTCCTTATCATTGAGATTCAAATTTTTACTGAATTTTTCATTTTTCATTTTTTTTATTTTATCGATAAAATTTTACAAAAAGAAAATAAAGAAAGTTAGATATAATGAAATATGGATTACAAACAGTCCTTGAATGGTAGATTATAAACAGTTATTAAATCCTTTAAAATAGTTATTGTTTAGTGGTTGTTCAATTTTTTTTGCTTATCAGGCATGAAGCATCCTACTTCTTTCTTTAAATCCAACTTATCGAAGAGTTTATGATCTTAGTTCTAAAGTTAATATGTTACTTAGAGTTCTTAACTTAATTCAAAATCGCAATTTAGGATAATGAGATTCAATTTTACAAAGTACAACATCTACATGTAGTTGATATACATTATGTGATCTTTAATAGTAGAAAAATGACATAAGAATTAAAATTATACTCTTAATAAGCAAAATTCCTCGTTAGTTACATGATTTTTCCTAAAATTCATTTAAATGAATAATACAACAAAGTACAAATTTGAGTAATAAACATGGAATGTTAAAAGTTGACCCATTTTGAAAAAGGAGAGAGCATATTCAACAGTACCAATAAGGTCATCAATGTTGTGGAGCAATCTTTCCTCGGTAACCATTACAAAGGTATCACAAACTTTAGCTCTCTAAACCAATCCTGTTGTATAGATAAGCAGCAAACTTAATTGGAGTATTGGGGCCTTGCATGAATTGGTCATATAATGACAGAACTTTCCTTCCATTGTTTGTTAAATCTTTTGGTATAGCCTTGTTGCTCATATTAATATTAGTCCTCCTTTCATCATTACTAATCAGATTAAGGAATAAAATGGGATGAACAATAAAAAGCAAAAGTAACTTGAGATTCTACATCGATTGGAAAGGAGAACAAAGTACGCCTTATAAGGATACAAATACCTCTTCTATATAGACACGTTTTTTCGGATGCGAGAAGAGCAAAACTGTGAGGGTCTTGTCCTGTGAGCAACTCAAAACGAACAATATCTATAGGCCAGTGGTCTGGGCTGTTACAAATGATAGGACACTAAAGAATAGAACGAATAGTGACATTGTTGTCAAGTTCCAAACGTGAGTAGCCAAACTTACTAGTTATGGTGGATGATTTAACCAAACGTGAGTAGCCAGCACTACTCTAGCAATTTGTTCTGCAAAAAGTTTTTATTGAGATGTTTTACTGATATGTTGTAAAACACTTCTACCTTCTAGTAGATATTCTGAGTGATTAGGATGCTTGATTTATTAGACAATTTTAGACACTTTTGTTTAATATGATAGGAGCTGAATTGAAATTTATATTGCCAATCACCCAAAAATAGATAAACTAAAAAAATTTAACGATCTATTAGAAGACTAGCTAAGCCACTATGTGAGTGCCAGCCAACGAAATTTGTCAGAGATACATGGTAGTGCCTAATTTGCATATAATTTTGCAATGATATGATCATCCTCCATATAGAATTCTCTACTTTAGTTGGTTATAAGCTAACAATCCCTTGCTCTATCAAAGGTGGAAAAGCAACGTTTGAGAGATAAGTGTCATGCTACGTATATCTTTGCTGGGGACAAACAATTAGAGGAGACAGAAGACAGCCTTGGAAAGGCTATGCTCCGAGTGAAGAAACATGCTAGTTAATATCGAAGATCAGTGGGCTTCACCATTGAAGATAAAGTGCTACTAAAACTTACATCGAAAATTTGAAAGCATATCAGTAAAAAAAAACAATTCATATGAGGACTAATACCCAATTATGATGGTCCTTTTGAACTTATAAAGACAATTCAGTGACGCTATTACCACCAAAAACTGGAAGAAAGGTTAATTCATTATACTTTTTTTTGTACGTTAGCTTTTTGCATAAGTTTCATAAATATACTAAAGAACCATAGACGATCAAACCTAAACGTGCCATTCCAATGGTGCAAAAATAATTTGAAGATGACATAGCCAAATTGCTTAATCATCTGTTATTGGGATAGCATAAGAAAAATCATCAGAACTAGTTTCTTATGCAATGGAAAACGAAGGATGCAGCAAATGCAACATAAGAGAAAGATAATTCCCTTTGGCAATTTATAGACAAGATTAAGAAGTATCTTGAGAACTCCCTGATGAAGATGCTGGTTCCTTTTAGTACGGATAGTAGGTGAGATTTTCTTGAGCATTCGGGTAAACTTAGCAGCAAAATAAATTAGTACTATTTAGTATTTACTAACCACCAAAACTAACACGTATTGGTGAAATGTACGTTCTAGTAAAGTACTTGATAGCTTAAATGAAGACATCAAGTATTTGACCTTTACAATTTGTGCAAGATCTTATTAACTAAGTGACAGTGCAATACATGTATTCTAGAGAGTTAATAACCACCCTAACTTCATAGTTTATTCAAGTAGTGGTAGTTACTCTGAAAGTTATTTGATAATTCAGTTATATCCGTTGGTGTCAAACAACCCATCTAAAAGTCATCTTACATGGATATACATAATAATTGCCAATTACCTGCACTACTTCTTTAAGATTTAGATACATCCCTTAACATTTGGGATATATATAATTGTTGATTGTTTTATCTATAATGTGTATACTATATACAGGGGGTATTTAGATGATGTTAGCTCTCATACATATTGTAATTAATGTTTTTTACATGAATAAAAGTTCCATTTTATTATTTGTTGTATTTTATATTCCTCTATTCCAAAATCACCAGATTATAGGATGCACTGAAAGTGTTCAAGAAAAATACGTTTTTTGAAGTGTTTGATAAAATTAATATTGAGAACTAAATTGGTGCGTTTAGTTACAATTACGGTGAAACTGTGTGCAGAATCTTAGCATCAAATAAATTCCTTTCCGTAAACTCCTTTACACATGCCATATTGGTCTCAACGACCAACTTCCTTTTCGCCGTCTCCAAAATAAGCATATTTGTTTATTTTGTTGCTATGCACGTGAAAGCAGTACTACTCAGTCAAAATTTCCCTCTTCTCATCATCGACAAGAAACATACCTATAGATGTTCCAACGGATTACTTGTGACCCTGCCAAAAATTCTCAAACTAAAATTGTTGAAGTAGTTCCTAAAATATATCATTATTTATCAAATTCTTCTTTAGTTCCAAAAGAGACGATCGATTATTAAATACAAAAATATTTTATGCAACATAACTATCTAAATTGTCACATTCAAAAATATATACAATCAAATAACTTTACCCAATTAATATGTTGGCCCTAACTAAACCTCTACTCTGTCAGTCCCATACACTAGAGTTATTGGCAATCACTCGATCTCAAAAAAAAAGTTAAGAGGTGAGCTGTCTACTCAATAAGAGTAACCGATCATACTCTTAAAACCAATAACTCAAATAATTATAAAACTTAGTCAAGAGATTAAAACGTACATATAATACAAATACACACAACATTACTCAATCTAACACAAACAATTAACAACATCTCAAAAATTTTACCAAGTAATGATTAACAAATGTTAATATGCAACTGTAATTTATGATTTATCCCATAATTAACCAAATTGAATAACTTTGCTTAACCTAATATGCTTACATTCAATGGTCTGTTGGCTGATCACTACTCATCAATAGTCTCTCACCAAGTGGAATTATAATTAAATGTATCAATATCGGCATTGGGTAACTCAATTTTTCAATCTCTTTTAGCACCCCTGTACTAATCCAATACCTAATCATCCACATAGGATATCCCCAAGATTCAGGATATTCCGGTACCACTCCAGTACGTAGCCATTAGCAAAGGACATCTCTGGGACTCAGGATGCTCCAGTATCTGCTCCACGGATAAATACCTAGCTAACCTCGCTCATCTTTAAACAACCTATCAATCTATGGCTATCAACTGTAGTTTATCCTAGGCAAGTCATCGATTCTCGATTTTCACCAATTATTCGCAACATATTATCAACCAATCTCTATTTAATTACACATTTTATTTGAATTAACAATCAATACACCTCAATATACATAACAAAATATAACCACAAAACACCTTGTAATTCATGTATGAAACCATTAATCATTAATTTAATTAATGATTAATTTACAGTATAATTTATTAATAACAAAATGAAATTATATTTTAAGAGTAAAGTTCAAGGTTATCCTTACTTCGATTTCGCACTCAATTAATTTATAGTCCAATTTACTCCTTAATCAGACCGTTGGACCTAGACATTACAAAATTCTATTAGACTAATTTATAAAAAATTTCTACTCAAATACACTTAATAATCCAACATTATTCTTTTTTTAATTTATTCTTAATTATAAAAATAGTATACTTACTAACCTAACCATCATAATTACTAAAATACCCTTAACTAATTAAAAGTCCTATTATACCCTCATTCATTTCAATTAATACCAAAAATGCCCTTCTTGGAAGTAAATTCCATATTTATCCTTCATTGTTTGCATTTCCTATTTTGCCCCTTCTTGCAACTTAAATTTTCAAAAGATTTCATTTTTTCACCCTCTCCTCTTTTTAATCATTTTTTCAACCACATTTTCTCCATTTTTATCTCTTCATGCAACTTCAATTATTGTTTCAAACAATCACAACACGCAACTAACTATAAATTAGTATAGGATGATCAAAACTCACAAAAATAAACAAAAAATGAGTGCTAAAAATTTACCAGAGTGTTAAGGAATTTTGGAGTTGCTAACTTCTACAACTTTCTCCAAATTTTCTGGCAAACAAGCACAATGAGAGAACCTATAAGAAAAATGTCATATGAAGGAGAAAGAGAGTGTTTTAGACACACTTAGAAATGAAGAGAGAGACGAAGAAAGAAGGTGATTTTCGTTAGTCTATTTCTATTTTTCTAGTTGCTGTTTTTTTTACAAGTGTTTAGTAGAATATGGACTGGGCTGTTGGGTAAATTTTATGATGAGCTTTACTTTACTGCCCCTAAGAAGAAAAGTTATAGTCGAGGCTAGAGATCCATAAGTTCATGACATACTGCAACCCCTCCCTGTTTTTTCGAATTTACTTGGATGGGATCATGCAAAATGCCCCGCAAAAAGCAGTAACAGTGAGTTCAATGCCAACTTTGATGCTCCTTGAGAACACAGAGACTCCCAGATGACTCACCTTTAAGCCTTATACCAAAGAAACCTAACATGAAAGTTGAAAGAATGGGAGAGACAGTGCAGAGAAAATAATAGAGATGCTCACATACAGAATCCCACAATTTCTACATCTGCTTGTGAAATATTGTTTATGATGAAATGAATAATAGGTAAAGAAAGAGACAAATGAAGAGCCTCGTATTATCCAAAGCACTTTAGTTTGCAGTTACTCAGTAGCTTTCCGTTTTACTAAAACTTAGCCATAAAAGAAGGAAAAAGAGCATAGTCATGAACAACTGTTGGAATGGCTTGTTTTGCAAAACCTGCTGTTCTGAAGTTAGCTGAAGATCTAGCAATGAAGATCAAGCTAAAGAAGAAAAAGAAGGTGAATGTCAGATTGAAGCCTTCAAAACTCATCAGAAAAATTGAGTTATTGATCTTGAGGATAATTCAAAAGGCTGTGTATTCAAGAAACAAAGATCTGAAGATTGAAGATGAAGAAAAGAAAGTGCTGAGGGAATTCGAAAGAAATTGCAGCAGCAGTGTAGTTGGAAAAAATATCAAAATGTGCAGCAAAGAGGGAACCAGATGAAGAAATGCAGAGCTGGAAAATTCAGAAGCTTGATTCCAAGGAAATTAATTAGCATAATCAAGAGTTGTTAAGCAAAGGTGCAGTAAGTTCAACCTATCAAGCAATTTCACTTTCATGTCTGAAAATCAAATATGAATGTCAGGATTTTGTTGGCTGAAGAATTAAATGATGAAGATGTCAACTTTCTGTTTTTACAAAGAAGACAAGTTGGATACTTTAGTGTTTAGCCAAATACAGAAACACATGTACTAGACTAGTTATTAACCATTGGTTCTTGCTTTTACTTTTCAGCACTTTTAAAATTCGTATCAGATGAGGAGAGCTTATATATGAAGCTCATGTTTTACTTTTCAGCAAGAGAGAAGAAGTGTATTTGAAAAATCTGAACACATCAATACAAAAGTTCAGTTCAAGTTTCAAGTTCATTTTTATGTTCTGCTTGTTTTTTACGTTTCAGAAGTTGAGTTGTTGAGTTTTAGTCATGAAATCGAAAACTTCACTCCATATACAAGTTTTTCTGTTTTTAGTTCCAGCCATTATTTCTTCAAGTTTCAGTTCAGTCCTGTTTTCTCTAGTGTTGTTCGAGTAGTATTTGTTTTACAAAAGCCTTACAAAAGCCAAGTTTGAAGTTAAAAAGCAGTAGCAGAGGAGAAGTCTAGTTTATATTCTGTTTTGTGAAAATCGAAAACCTTTTGAGAAGTCTTGTATCCAGAAGTTTCACTAGCTCTCGCAAGTCTCATTTTTGCTCTAAACATCATCCTTTTATGTCCTTTATATCCTATATTTCCTTCTGAAGTCGAGTTTCCTTGGAAATCATACAACTGAAGTGGATTTACTCAATCAGAGGCTGAAAGTCGATACTTCATTGTTCCATTGGTTACTGTTCATTCTGATACAAGAACTATTTTATTTTTCAATTTACACAAAATTTTCAGGTCGTACATCCACGATTCTCTAAGGAGTTGAGTTGCTACTTTACACCAAGCTTTCAGATCAGGATTCAAGGGCAGAAGATCAGACGTATGTCATTTGAAGGAAGCTTGTATGAACAGCACACCAAGTGTTTGACAGAAGGTTCCAACCAACACTGATCTTCGACAGATTCTGGTCTCAAGGTGCTATCTCCAATCAGTTAAGGGGGCATCTTCCACAACAACATCGGCCTTGTTCTCTAATTGAGCTCCAGAATCAAACCTAAAGGACAAGAATCAAATTTCTTTAAATTCATTGGCAACTTCGTGTTAGAGTTCTATCAAATTTCGATAACTATATTCTAAATATATATTTTCTAGTTATAATAAATTTGAATATACCTATTGAAACTCATAGGCCTCACAAATTATATCTTTTTCTTTTTTGCAATTTAAACGCTCTTCTTAATTCAAACGTTGGAATGCTTAGAATATAGATTTAATATCTAATTTGAGTGTCAATATGTTCATACAAGAAAATGTGTCCCAATAAGCTTATTATGAATATTTGTTTTATACTTATATTGATTATGAAAATGAATAGCATTATGTTTAAGAACATATTTTCCTCAAATAAATTTCATTTTTAAATAAAAAGGACATGTTGTTTTTGTTCAAGTTTAGTTGAGGTCGTATAAACAATGAGCCTATTAAGAAAAATCAAGTGTTACCTTTTAAGTCGAGCCGACTTCAAATTTTAGGCATGTTTTAAAGATCATACTCGTACACTCAAAACTTGACTGAAAAATACTACAGCTGATTCATACATTTTTCATAAACTCCTATATATAGTAGTAAATTGTTTAATGGGGAATGAAATTGATTAAGACGGAGCAAATGCAACCATCTCACATGCAATATTGCAATGGATTATACAGTTGACTGACTCTACTCATCAGAGCCGACACTTCAACATATATTGTACGTTTTCAACTGATCATTAAAAGTTAGTCACGAGTTTTTTATGCACAAAGCCCACCCCACACCACAAAGAAAGGAAATTAATTTCTTCCTTGTGATATCGGTCTTTTGTTTTGGTCCCTTTCCTTAATATGAGATTTTCTTTCCCTTTTCCTCTTATCTTGCTTTCATTTTTTTTCGATGTTCCAGTAAAGGGGTGGCATTAGGTGGAATTGGGAACTTTTATTATCTAGGAGTAGGAGTTGAACTCGAGGTTCTAGCCCTAAATTATCTTTCCCCCACATGTAGCTTATCAGTTAGTTGCAATTTGATTTATGATATTATTGTTCAAATTAATAAAGACATTTTTTTTATCTTTATGTATTATGTTAATTATATTTGACGTATAATACTAAAGGTAAAATTTCTAGAATAATTACTATGTAATTGAAATTGTGATGAGATCATAATTATATTTATGTATTATTTTCAAATTGTTCATGGTTATAGTTTCATCAAGATGAGGTATTGATGAATTGGTAAAATTAGCACACCTTATGTTTCTTTCTTATGAAGAAAGTAATTGATCTTATAAATTAAAATATGAAGATACTTAAAAATTTGTGGGTGCTTATTAGAGAATATGTTCACTGAACTAACCCAACTATGAGGACCCAAAATAGAATATTACTTATGTGTTTGTGGATTTCTTCATAATGATGATTGTATAATTGAGCCTTAGACATGAGATTACCAAGGTATCTCATGTGGAAATTATTATATTTTGATGTTACTTATGAATTGTCCTAGGATAATTCAATCGGTAGTATTTGGATGTAGTATGAACTATATAGAGATGGTTAAGTAAGTCAACAAATGATAAGATGGTCGAGTAAGTCAATAAAGAATTCGTCACTCTAAAGTAATTATAGAAATGTTCTACTATTCTTGATTAGTAGTTATTTAAGGAATTATCTGGCCAGAGTGAATTGATATTTAAAAAAGTGTTTTCAATTATCAATTATAAATCAATTACTAATTAGCGAGAACGAATATTATTGGATGCAAGAGAGTAGACACTATATTCATAATCTATCTAATTGAAATATTGGATGACGAAATGATTAAATTATACATCATAACTATGCATGGATAGATTAAGTCAAACCACTTTAACATTCCTGATATTTGAGTGGTCATGACATGTTGTTATGTGTCAATCTTAATCTACAATTATAAATTATTTAATTGGAGAATTAATGATAAATTAAAAGGAGTTTTAATTTATCTTTCTAATTATGAATTAGAATTATAAATTCTAATCATTGTCAATATATTAGGAATCTATGGGTCACACATAAAGAACATTTTAAAGTAGAAAAATCAATTTCAATTACATTGAACTTAATTATAAAGTCTGAAAAACTTTAAGGGTCAAATATGAGATATTTGATTTTATTAAAATTAAATTAATTATAATTAGAGTTTGACTTTAATTATAATTGAGGTATTTA
>JAOSBP010000008.1:9242146-9252580 GCA_027563825.1 Erythroxylum mucronatum | reverse complement strand
CTTAAACCGTCGCTAAACAAAATTTTTTCACGTTGATTTTAGCTACGGAAATAGGTTTTCCGTCGCTAATTTACTACGCTTTACTTACCGTCCCTAAATTCCGTCGCTAATATTGACGGGACGAATTCTCTCCATTTTTTGCAACGGAAAATTAGAATCGTCGCTAAACCAAATTTTTTCACGTCAATTTTAGCAACGGAATAAATTTTTCGTCGCTAATTTGCTACGTTTTATGTTCCGTCGCTAAATGAATTGACCGACGGACAAGTTACCGTCCCTAAATTCCGTCGCCAATATTGGCGGGATGAATTCCCTCCATTTTTAGCGACGGAAAATTAGAATCGTCGCTAAATAAATTTTTTCACGTCGATTTTAGCTACGGAAATACATTTTCCGTTGCTAATTTGCTACGCTTTATTTTCCGTCGCTAAATGAATTTGTTCACGTAAATTTTACCAACGAAAATCATAATTCCGTCGCTAATTTGCTATGTTTTCTTTTCCGTCAGTACTTTTCTGTCACTAATTCCTACTTTTCTTGTAGTGGCCTCACAACAGTAGAACAGCAGCGGCTTCTTATGAAGCTTTTGCCGTATGGTTTCACAATTCTCTATATAGCAGGCAAAGAAAATCGTGGGGCTGATGCTCTATCCAGGTATCCCCAACATACTGAGTTACTTACGCTGGTGTTGCCAATTTCAATTTATCTTGTTGTTTCTACAGAAAGAGTTAAATTGTGATCCACATACAAAGGGACTAATGGCAGATTTAAAGGCAGACCCAGGTTCTCACCCAGATTACTCTATAGCTGGTGGTAAACTTTATTATAAAGGCAGATTAGTAATTCCAGCTGGTGCGAATCTACGAAACAAACTCTTATTCGAGGCTTATGATACTCCAACAGTTGGGCATGGAGGTTTTTTCCAAACCCTCAAGCGTCTTTCAGCTCAATTTTTCTAGCCTAATCTTAAACAGGATGTCGAACACGATGTTCAAAATTGTTTGTAATGCCAACAAAATAAATATCAAGCGTTAGCGTCGGTAGGTCTTCTCCAACCTTTACCCATTCCAAGTCAAATATGAGAGGATATTTCGCTTGACTTCATTACGGGACTACCCAAATCCCATCGTTATGATACAATCTTCGTGGTGGTAGACCGATTGAGCAAATATGCTCACTTTATTCCTCTCTCGCATCCTTTCACAGCAAAAATAGTAGCTTACAACTTTTGTCAAAAGATCGTAAGACTTCATTGCATACCAAAGTCCATCATTTCTGATCGCGATGTTGTGTTCCTCAGTCTCTTTTGGCAGGAGTTGTTAAAATTGTGTAGAACAAAGTTAAAAATGAGTACCAGTTACCACCCACAAACCGATGGCCAAACTGAAGTGGTTAACAAGTTTCTGGAAACTTATCTCCAGTGTTTTGCTCACGAACAATTATTATCTTGGAGTACTTACTTGTCTTGGGCAGAATATTCATATAACACTAGGTATCACATGTCAACAAAAACAATACCTTTTTCTGTGGTGTATGGAAGGCAACCACCTCCTCTCTATCCTTACATCTCAAGTGAGACTCTGGTAGCAGATTTGGAACACCAATTGCTAGAACGTGATGAGATGTGCGAATTCTCAAAGCTAACTTAACAAAAGCTCAAGCATGAATGAAGGCTCAAGTAGATTCTCATCGTCGCGATTTAAGCTTTCAAGAAGGAGATTATGTGTTTCTATGTTTTCAACCATATCGTCAGAAGTCATTGGCAAAAAGAAAATTTGAGAAGCTTTCACCTATGTTTTTCGGGCCATACAAAATCATTCGAAAAATTGGGAAAGTAGCTTATGAAGTTGACCTACCTTCTGATTGCCGGTTGCATCCAGTTTTTCATGTTTCTCTCTTGCGACCGACACATGGTCAACTACCCTCATCTCCTCCTCCATTACCGATGACTAAGGAAGGTGAACTCCTTTTATATCCAACACAGGTTCTTTCACATCGTTGGGTACGTGAAGGTGGATTGCCTACATTGGAGTTGCTGATTGAATGAAAGGGCAGACCATTAGAGGAGGCTTCATGAGAGAATTATGATTTACTTGCGGGCCAATTTCCATCTTTTCGCCTTGAGGACAAGTCGCATTTCGTGGCGGAAGTACTGATACAATTCCACAGCCCTTGAGAGTGTATGCATGAAGACATCGTAAAGCATGTGACAAAAAAAATCTAGTATTAGATCAGCTTATGAACTTGTTTGCTGTGGGTGACTTTGTGGATGAGTTTGTTAACTGAAAAATAAGTCCAAAGATTACATCCAGGTGGTTAGCATAATATAAGGAGCACAATCTCCATCTTAGCAAATTTTAATAAAGTAGATAATACCCGGAACTTTTATTATAAATAGTCCAGGATAGTCTTGTTTGAAATCATCTGAGAATTTGTTTTAGGTTTATCTTGTTCCAGAGAATTGTCCTTCTCGAAGTGCGCATTTTCAGTAATAAAATTATCTTTTGCTCCTCGTTTTACTGAGTTCGTATCATATGGGCACTATGGTTTTGTGAAAGTAAACCAAGTCCTGTAGAGCTCTGCCTAATACATACACATTTAACTAGTCTTCGGTATTCTTGAAATTCACAACGAAAGGTTCTGCAGTGGCAAAAAGATATCCAACAGGGTAACCAAACCACTAGAATAAAAATTTAACAAAAATTCATTTGAAGACGATTCCTTCTGTATATGTAGAAGCTTATTTTCTTCCTCAACTTAACAAAACGAGAAAATTGATTAAGAAAGAAGGGGTTCTTCCAAGTCAATCCGTTACCACTTTTCGGAATCATCACCTTGACATGGCAAAAAGATACATTTTCCGACGAAGAAAAAGCAATTATTGTCAATTTAAGTCTGCTCAAAAGTATTGTTGCTAGTTCACAACATCAACGACTAGCTTTCGAGACTTGAGGACTGACCACCTCATACGTCGGTAATAAGCTGCTTGGAGCAATGCCAGTGAAAGTAAAAATATCCACTTGAAACCCATCTGCAGCAGGAAGTACATCATATCCAGTACAATATTCTGAATTTAGTGACATGAAAACAAGACATAATTTGAAGCCAAATATACCAGTTTTCTCTCTTCCATTTCGGGTTCCGCAGCCCAAGTTAAAAATGAAACGACATCCTTTCCCATCTGCACAAAATACGAAATTCATATTTGTATCTTCAGGAGTGGAAATTGTCTATGCTGGCAACTTACTGCCTCTTCTCATCCGTCACAACAAGTACATAAAAAAAAGACAAACCTGGGCTTCTGTAGCTGGAGTACCATCTTCATACTCAACAGCACCATCGTTGAGCATCTTAGGCATTGCAATAGCTCCCCCAGGAAAGTAAGGATTGTAATGCAATCCCTCTCGAATCTAAAACACCATTTTAAAGATTCAGTCAAGTTTTGAAAGAGCAACGAGGTATAGCTGAAGTCACCAGGAACACAGGCTCCAACCACAGTTTTTCAAGAAAAACTCATGCTTCAACAGTACGGCTTATAGCTCAAAGAATACAGAACACAGTTGTAACCAACATAAATAGGAAGAAAATATACAACCAAAGATCGACAGGAGAAGAACTTTTAGAAAGCACTTGGGACCTCTTAATTATGATATGAACAACTTATCAAACAATAAAATTAAGAGACTCCTCTCCAGGTCCCAAAATCTTTCTTAAAAAAGGTAGAAAAAGCATTCCCAAGCAATACAAACATGAGAACTAGTTAAAAAATAGGTTAATTCATCACATAGAAGTTATCTTCAATGACAGTCGTGCTATGCTGATAGTAAGGCACCATTCATTACTAACACGGATAGATTTGCAGGTTTTCTGCGTTATCAATCAGCGACCAGATCAAATATTACAAAAGCATACATGCAGAACAGATTGAAGAAGGAATTACCGAAACACCAGCTGGAGGGTCACGGTAACCAGTTAGAAGAGCAAACACATAGTTCTGACCATTGTGACGGGCCTGAAAGAAAGAAGAGTAAGATGTTTCTAAAATTCACTACTAAAACTTCCAGAAGTGCATAACAGAGAAGATGGTAGTTACTTTAGTAATCAGACTTAGATCAGGAGGATAAGCCCCTCCATTTGCAAATCTAGCTGCTTGTTCATTAGCATATGGTTGAGGGAAACGGTCACTGAGTTTACCAGGACGTGTAAACATCTCACCCTCATCATTAGGCCCATCAACAACCTCAATTTCAGCAGCCATAGCCTTTGTTTCTTCTTCTGTGTATGCAACACCCACCAAATCACGGTATGAAATCAGGGACATAGAGTGACAAGATGCACATACTTGCTGGTAAACTTGGTGCCCACGGCGAACCCTGTCATTGAAAAGTTTAAACTCACCAACTAAAGGACAGGTTACATTTTATTATGAAAAGATGGTAACGATGTCTCATGGACAACTTTTGATATCCTATATCAACTAGGAAGCACCCTTGTGATCACTTCCTGTGAATCTACACTCACCAACAATGAACATGAAAGAAACAAGCACGTGACTCTGGTAATATAGCCTGGAGCTACAAATATTTGCCATTCTAACAATTGTAAAAGAATTAATGCTCAAGTAGTAAGAAGAATACAGAAGTTCAAAAATGATGAAATTAACAAAACTTAAAGCAACACAATAGCACATCCTCAACTCTCACTGAATCCATGAGAGCTCATGAATTGAAGAGTAGGTATTTCAGTAATGGTCTTTCCTTGAACATAACTTTTGAGGATAAGCAACTACTGCAGAAAAAAGATGGACAATGAGGGCTACTTACGAAGCATGGTCATAAGAACTCAGAATGCCTTTATGAGGCCAAGGATAGTTTGGGCACTCTAAGCCATGCTCAGCCTCATCAGCAGACGCTACTGTTGCAAAAACCAGAAACCCAGAAAGACCAGCCCCAGCAAGGGCAAATGCCCTAAGAGACTTCATACCAATAGATCTAGCATCATCATCAACTTTTGTTGAATTGAATAAAGTCAAAGCTGGGCGGGCCTGCAAATAGGATATACAAACTATTAGCAATAGTAATTAATTACACCAAAAGGTAACTAAAAAGGTGATTCTGAGAAGCTGCCCATTCAAGATAGAAGGAAGACTAAATGATCTGAAGTATGAAGCACTCTCAAAGAAAAAGGATCATACCATGTGCACAAAATTGAACCACAATGCAGGGGATGGAGCATAAGAAATTACACAAGCAACCAAAGAGGCACATTGAACTGAGACTGGAACATGGAACATCAAACTAAATGAAAAGATGGGAGTTCTTACAACTGATTGTAAATGCAATTTTCTCCGCAGAAGCTGGTGGATCAGTCCTCCAGCCATTGTACAGTAAGACCCTCTTAACTAGTTTTCTGAAACAATAAAGGTAAGTATCAGTAGCAAGAGAAAATATACAAAATCCATAAAGATTCACCCACCTGAGCTTTGGGATGTCAAGCCTACCTTTCCAGATTGAGAAGTGATATAAAATTAATCTTATAACTCCTATTATCATTATTCACAATCAAAATCAATTCCCCCAACAAATCATACTGATTACTATCATCACACCGGGGAAACAGACAACTTTTGAACCACCATAAACATAACAGGACCATTAAACTCGTCATATTAACTCCACTTCACTTAAAGAACCCGCAACAATTAATACCTCATGTTCCCTGAAAGACCAGAAAACCTGAATAGGATGACAAATGTAAATAAACACGAGACGAATAATCTGGACAGCTCCTGCGCATGTTTGAGTTACAAACATTCTCGAACTATGGATCAAACCAGAAAGCTATCACATTTTAAGACATGTACAACCTAGGAAAACTAACAACTTAATACCATTCAAGCAAATCACACCATCGACAAAACATGATCTTAAAATTCTCGAACCCATAAAAACAGTAGAAAACGGCGGAAAGATCAAACATGTCCAGTATAAACACCGCGCAAGATGACTGAAACGACCAGTCCCCGCCAGAAATTCTCATAAGAAAGAACACAAAGAAGAATCTCTAAAAGGATAATGTAAAAGAGTATTAATCGATGCAAGAAGTTAAAAGAGAGGAATATGAATAGAGAGAACGGAGAACTTACGGTGTGGAGATTGGGAAAGGCGGATTTAGTTAAAGAGAGGAGGCACGGTTTCGAGATCCAGAAAAGCGAACGATTAGAGAGAGTGTGGCGAGCAGACGAGACGAGATGACAGGTGCAGAAGGCAGAAGCTGTTACTACTAGACCATGGCTTGCGAGTTTATTGGATGGGCGGCCCAAACCCAAATACTAGGAAGAAGGTTTCTAAGCCTCTCGCTCACTTTCTCACGCTCAGACAGCCTCAATTAAGTGGAACATGTCGAATTAAGAAACCTTTGACCATAGAAGTACCCATCTACTTAAAAGAGACTTTTTGAAACCCATCAAAAGAATCATAAGACGACACCTCAAAATCAGTCGGTTACACCGTATTACCAGCAATTTTTAGATTTTAGAGCTAAGAAACCTCGTAAATTTGGTCGCCGTTGATGTCGTGTAGTCTGAAATTTCGCATTGAGGTGAAGTTTAGAAATGTCTAGTAGATCCACATATAACTAAGACAATATAAGAATAGTGCAAGTTACAAAGAAAAGGTAAAACTAGCACGAAAATTTTTTATACAACTAAAATTACAATAAATACATAAATAAATGAAAATATAAGTAATAAGAAATAGAGTTCAAATCTGCATGTACCTGATAGGCTACAAAGTTCATCCCTCTTTATCTTTAAATAAGTTAGGAGATCTTTTTTATAGATCTTGAATGTATGACATTCTACTGTTTCCCCACACCTATCCTGTGAAGCCAAATTTAATGCTTATAAGTCATGTCCAATACTTACCCTTATAAAAGGACTAGCAGAATTACATAATATTGCCCTGTGAATTTAATTCATCATATTATTTTATCCGTTTAATGTATAAATTAAAATAGAAAATGTAGACGATGGGCCGACGTCCACGACCCATTCGGCCCAGCGAGCGTTACACTCCCATGTAGACACAATGCCTGATGTAAATCTAAACGTAATGGCATTAACAGGTATATAATGTACTATTCTGCTGATATTCAGGTATGAGAATTCAACCCTGAGGATATTGACTTGAGCGTTGGAGGGACTTCCCGGGGAACAATCCCCGGCGTGCGTTTTGTCTATTTTGCAGGTGTTTGATCATCAGAGTCACGCAAGGCTATGGATCAGAACAATGATAATCCGATCTAGCAAAGCTTGGCAGAACCAAAAATTATCAGCAAATATTTAAATCATATAATAAGCAGGGGCAATTTTAAAATTAAAACTAAATAATATGAAATTTGTTAGAGATAGCTTTTGGTTTGGGTGGGCCCGCACCCTTGACGGACGAAAAACCTGGGTGGAAGAGATCGATGAAGTGTTGTGGGCTTACAGAACCACGCCAAATGGAGCCACGGGGGAGACACTCTTCAGGATGACCTTTGGGGCGGCAGCCCTGGTCCCAATAGAAGTGGCGTTGCCAAACCAAAGGGTGTCGGCCTATAAAGAAGAGCAGAATAACGAAGCCCGTAGAGCGGAACTCGTCCTTCTCGGCAAAGACAGAGAAAGTGCAGCCGTTCGCTCAGAGGCCATCAGGCAAAAAGCAACTAAATTCTACAACAAAAGAGTAAGGTCGAGCGACGTGAAGGTCGGAGGATACGTCCTACGAAAAGCCGAGGCGGCCGGGAAACATCCTGGAAAGCTTGGACAAGCGTGGGAAGGACCATACCAGGTCGTCAAGCAAGCCTGGCATGGCTCTTACATTTTGCGTGATGCAAAAGGGAAAACCCTACCAAGGCCATGGAATTCTCAAAATTTAAAGGCGTTCTACCAGTAGATAAGTTTTCTTTTAGTTAATATTTGTTAAGTACTGCTTTTGTGCAACATTTGTGGGACCCTTTTTCCTGTCCCTGCCAGACAAGTTTTTTAACGGCCCACACCCTCAGTATCATCAATAAAGGGGTTTTCAGATTCTTTGGCAATAAAAGATTTCATTAAATGCGGCAAAGGGTAAACAATACAACTCGCCATCGCCCGGCATCTCCATTGACCGACTACGGTCGATCGGGTCGTCAAGACAACATCCTTGGGACCCCCATACGCCATTGCTCGGCATCTCCATTGACCGACTACGGTCGATCGGGTCGACAAGACAACATCCTTGGGACTCCCATACGCCATCGCTCGGCATCTCCATTGACCGACTACGATCGATCGGGTCTCTAAGACAACATCCTTGGGACCCCCATACGCCATCGCTCGGCATCTTCATGGATCGACTACGATCGGTCGAGTCGCCAAGACAAGATCCTTGGGACCCTCGTTCGCCATCACTCGGCATCTCCCTTGATCGACTACAGTCGATCGGGTCGCCAAGACAAGATCCTTGGGGCCCTCGTTCGCCATCGCTTGGAATCTCCAAGGATTGACTACGATCGGTCGAGTCGCCAGGGCAAAAACCTTGGGACTCTCACTCACCTCGCTCGACCTCAACGCAGATCGGTTACGGTCAATCGGTCGGAATCGCTTTGCCTAACTCGCTCGATCAGCGCGCGTAAAGTTGTTCGCTCGCAACCCGCTACTCAACGGGATGATCTAATCCTTAGCACATAAAAAGATAACGAAACTTGAGCGTATGAATATTCATTCATTCAAAATGAAGACTCTGGTCACAAGCCCGACCAGATGAGCTCGATAAAAGATCAATCACTCCCTCGGGAGGAGGAGAAGGATTAACAGGCAGGTCGGTAGAGGAAGGGCCGACAGCATGATCAGCTGGGCGAAGAGAAAAGCCGACAGATTTATCGGGAGGGGAAGACGAAGGAGAAACACCCTCTTCCTCCTCTTCCGAACTACGGTCCAACTCCTCGTCTGGGAGGTCGGGTCGCTCCCCCTCGATCATCTCTTTCATCTCTTCCAAAGAAAGCCCGAGAGCAGGAAGCAGCGGCTCGGCGTAATCTTCAAATGAAGGCCCATCTGACCCAGCAGGAAAGTGAAGCTCATGGCACTTCTTCAGAGTCGACAGGGTCACGTCGCAGGCGAGCTCTAGGCACTCCGCGTTCAGATTCCTTCTTTTCCACCGCTTGATCGCCTCGACTCTTTGCTGCCGAATAGAGCCTCGCAACTCTCTCAACATATCTTCGGTCCTGAGCTGACCCTCCACAGCCGTCTGACAGTCTAGGAGGTACTTCCTGTTACGTTCCCGTACCTCCATCATCTCCTTCTTAAACCCTTCCACCAGCCGATCCTTTTCAGCTGCCAGTCGGCACCTCTCCTCTTCCCCAGCGGCAAGTTGGGCCTGAAGAATTTTCCTCGCCCCCTCCCAAGATTTCTTCTCCTCTTCTAAAGAGGAAAGTTGACCCCGAAGGAGATCCCTTTCTTCCTTAATCTCCAACGCCTCGCCCCCCAAAGTCTTCACCCGCTCGGTGAACTCCAGGATCTCCTGGCTTTGCGACCGATTGATCGCGTCGAGCCGTTCTATGCGCCGGTATGCATCAAAGGCCATCGTCAGGCCTCTCATGCTGGCGCGGACAAGACGGGGTGCCAGCTCCATGTCGCTAAATGCCTCCATAAACTCTTCATCAGTGGGGGTGATGACCTTCTCAGCGAGGTGAAGGGACACGTCGAGAGCAGCGATCGACGCATCCTTTTCCAAAGTGATGGTCGACTCCCACTTGTCGGCTGCCTTCTCTTTGCTTTTCTTCCCCGTGCCTCTCTTTCTTTTATCTTTCTCCGCCTGACCCGATGGGCCGGACGGGAGGTCACCAAGCCGAACGAGTTTTCTTCTCTTAAGAAGGGGCACCGCCTCCCCTATCTCCTCCTCTCCTTCACCTGCTCGGCCCGCATCCGCTGGCACAATTGGCAATGACGCTGGCACGGCAGGACGGTCTTCAGTAAGCGGAGGAGCCGGCAACGCTGTAGCAGGGCCCGACTCCACCAGTGGAGCAGAGCTTTCGCCAGCATCTATCTCTGTCCGCTTCTTCTTCCCAGCAGTTTGTTTCTTGGATTTAGGGGGAACGCCGTAATCCTGCACCCTCACCATGGCTGCACAGCAATAAAGCAAGTTAGAAAGGGAAACTAATAATTGAAACAGGTGCAAGTAATTTAACCGCGAGGGGTCAACCAGGCTGGGCGACCTCCTCTCCTAGCCCGCTGATTTGTGGTGGGGGGACCCGTAAGAAGGAGTTGGCCGAGGCCCCTCCGGAATAACCTCGGACGAGCCGATCGAAATCATATCGGCCGAGCTCCTTTATGCGCCCAATCACCTCCCATTCCTCTCTGCTCAGGGATATGGTCGACGCGTCATTCCACTGCTCGGCCAATGGATATCTCCATGG
>JAOSBP010000008.1:9201371-9216879 GCA_027563825.1 Erythroxylum mucronatum | reverse complement strand
CCACTGAGCTACTGTGGCTCAGTGGTATGAGGCGTGCGTCTCAACGCAACAAAACCCCTGGGTTCTGGGTTCGAGTCGCATACACCGCGCAAATCTTGAACTTCTCCCCAGGGGACAATACCTGGCCGGTGAGGGTCCCGGCCCAAACCAGATGGTATATATACCATCAACGTCAGTGTAAAACAAAACGACATCAGCTACATAAGCTACATACACAAAATGCAAATATCATTTACAGTACAGTACCCCACTCTATACACTATAGTACACTAATCCATAATATATAGTATAAATACAAGTTATTTTACGCAGGTTTTAAACTTGACTAAACTTGAATTAAATAGGATGGATATTCAGGTTGATTTATCCGGTGCATTATACCATGTGGACGGATCTCTTCAAGCTGTGCGACAACTGCGTAATGTTGTTTCGCATGTATCACTTCTGAAACTTGGAACTATGTGGATGGATCTCTTCAAGCTGTGCGGCAACTGCGTAACGTTGTTTCGCAGGTATCACTTTTGATACTTGGAAGATCCATTCTTCCATCAAATTTGTAATGTTTTCCTAATCCTACCCGCCTTTATGATGTTCTCTGGTCAGCATTTCTTTAAATGACGTTTTTTTGCATATATGTATTGCATGTGAACCATGATCAAACGTCAAACGTTTTTGTTCATAGGATCTAGTACTCTGCAGTGTGACAGTAATACAGTAGCTGTATCAAATTTCTAAAAGTGTGCTCTTTGGGTTCAAAGTTTTAGAATCAAATATTCCGGTTATAGTATTCTTATCATGTTTCATTAAATTTTATCCACATATTTATGTGGATCTTACGTAAATATATATAAAATGGAGTAACTGGAACAAATGATTAGATGTACAAGTTTTACGACAGAAGAGGAGGTTAAGACCGGAAATATGAAAACTAGTAATTTTGAGATGTCAGCCTTGCAAAATCCCTCTGACTGCGCGCCTCTTGCCACAAAATTCCACCCGTTGAATCCTTCCGTTTATGGCCTAGCTTACCAGCTATTGTAGAATGTCCTGATACATACATATATGTAGGGAGTGGCTTTCAGGCAACTGATGTGCAGCAATATGGCTCTTCTCCTTTCCTTAGTGGACTGAAGTCTGTCTTTGAAGCCTTTCCACAGAGTACGCTCACACGTCATCCGCACTGTGGAAGGTTTTCAGGTGTCAGTATTTCCCGGTGTTTTGATTGTATTATATTTTTTTATTTGGTTTTAGTATTTGGTTTGATGAGCTATGAAACTGAATTTTATTTACAAAACTTTCTCATTTGGCATTTGCTTATACCTTTCTTTCAATTGAGAAGGCAATTGCTCTGATCAGTGAACCATTATTACTTGAAAATTGCCTCGAACATAGAAAAGATAATTGAAATTGCTTTTGGTGGTTGAAAGTTATTTAACCTATGATATAATACATTACATGTGTGGAACCTGTTGCTTCACGAGTATCTTTGCCAAGTGATGACCATTTTTGCTGTCACCAGCTTTTTTATGCTGCAAAAACATGGCTTGGGGGATTCTTGGGCATGATGGTTTTTGGAGCTAGGGAAGTAAGCAGAAATGTCGATCTGGGTGATGAAACAACCACCATGAAGTGCAAATTTGTTGTTCGAGCATCTGAAGCATCAATCATAGAAGAGATTGAATCAAATTTACGAGGCTGGTTGGATGACCTTATTGATGGGGGTGTCGAATACAAGCGTGAAGACGGAGGAGCTGCTGCTGAAAAGCTTAGGATATATATATAGAACGCAACACCATAGACAGCAGAAGAGGTTGCTCATATGGCTTCCAAGAGTGGCACATGCTATGCAAGGAGAGAAACACGAGAGCTAAGTCACCGTAATTTTCTCCTGGAAGGGGAAAGTCTGTATTTTTAACACGTTAGAATAGGTATAGCAGTATAACTTAAATTTTTGTCTCCTTGGAATATCCCTATTGTAAATCTTGTACTGGCTAGTGATATTTTGATAATTCTTGAAGCATTTTCTCCACTTGCTGCCTATTGCACTTTCATGGGTCTAATTAGAATTGATTGCAAGAGCTCTTCACAAACATATTAATCTGCACTGGTAATGTTTCCCAATTGTTGCTATATTACACTCATATGCTGACATTAGGCTACCTCATCAGTTTTAGCTTCGTACTCAAGTTCTACATATGATAATTATAAGGTTTCCATTCTCTGTATGTTACTATTTATCACCTGCAACGCATGCTTGGGAAAAGGAAAGCGGAAGGCAGTGTAAATGCTAAATACTCTAGTAACCAAAATACTCGACTTAGGTCCTGGTGCCATTTCACATGCAACTTTACATTGATTCCACTCTCAAACTGCTGCCATTGTAAACTTCAATGCCTATGATCATGTGTAAAGTCTTAGTAAAGCCCTAAACAAATTATGAGAATAAGGCAAGTGACCGACGGAGGAAGGCCTGATACATTAATTAGAAATGAAATCAATGAATTGAACTATGTTTTCAAGACAGTCGATAGGTCAAAAGAGGAAGTTACTTGCATGTATCCATTTCCCTTACAGAGAATCAGAAGGCAACATCCATCTCTTTGAACATGGAGGCCATAAAAACCAAACATGATTGCCGCCTACAAACATCCTCATCCTTATGTATATTGAAGCACACGCTTCATGCTTCCTCATAGGTTGAATTTCTGAGGAACAGGGTCAAAGTCATCCAAATCAAATCTTTGACGCTCCCTCCCAGCCTGCGATGTATATTGAAAACCATCTGATTAGCCCTCAACAAGTTCCTGAACACCCTCCTCTATTAAACATTACAAAAAGAGAACAGGATCACCTTTGCTAGGTATGAAGGATCACAGGACATTAGCTCATCCATTGCAGTCAGCTTCTTTGACAGTGTCATGAATCTTGAAGATTGGACGGACAAAAAAGAAAGGGAAAATAAACAGGTACTCATTCACAACAAATTCAAAATGTCAATTTTCAATCTTGCAATAGCAAAGTTAAAATAAGAATAGAGATTTAACGACAATAAATTTACACTTCTTATAGGACCACATAGAACATGCAAATAGTAAATACATCCAATGTGAACTTAATCAACAATATAGCATGACCATATAACGTTAATTGTACTTCGCCTAAATATAACATCTAAAAGGTTTCTCTTTGTTTACGATAATTTATGATCTTCAATGATAGTTCAACCGAACTAAGAATCCTAAAGTTAAAAGGCATACATCTTATCAACCTCAAAATTGCTTAACAACATTGAAGGGTACAATTGAATAGAGAAAACCAAAAGTGACTATACCTCTGAATTGAGGAGTCAATATGCTCAATCATCTCACAAGTTTTATATTGCTCAGGATCCTCCAAGAATCTAACCATACCATCTTTCTGGTTGATAGTTGCATATATCTGACCATCTTGAATCTAGAATATCACATAGAATCATCACACCTTAGATACTGAATAGTTGAATACAATGCTGATTATTTATTAGGGCAAACTCACAATATGAATTCTTTGTATTTTTTAAGAGAACCAACAGAAAAACTACAAGAAAGAAAAAACAGCATAAGGAACTACCATTTGAAGCACGTGCATTTCTGCCTCCTTAGAGCTACTGAGCTGCACCGTATTGGCTATATCTTGAAGGGAAAGAGTCAAATAAGTTTGAGTCAGTCTCTGGATATTTCTTTTATACATGGACGATACAACCTGTTTCACCAGTCCAAGATTCTTATCCTGAAAAGGAAACCAAAGCCCATTTAAGAAGACAGAAAGAACCCAGTGAAGATATTATTTTAAAACAAAATCTCAAAGATGTGATATTTTGGCCTCACACTTTCAAACTTCTCCCTGTTTGTCTGAACAAATGATTCCAGTTCTGAAATTTTTCCACTGCTATAACTCATAGCCAATTCAATGTAGGGCTGCTCAAGGACCAAAGTACTGTATGAAAAAAGGGCTCAACCAAAATAATACAAAGGATTACAAGCAAAAATTGAGAAATAAAATAAAATTTTAGTTAATTTTATAGATTAAAAGAGTCCACCACAGTTAAATGGTAACAGAAGAAAAATTTCTGGTTAAAAACTTGTATCCATGATGTGGTGGCTAATACGTTCAAGTTAACTCTGACAGAGGTTGAAAGTCTTTAATATAAAAAATCTCATCAAGAGTTGCATAAAAAGGCCAAGAAATTTACCATCAGACATAATATGAAAGCTATCTCTATTCCATGACAAATCAAGTATTGCTTATGAGGCTTAAAATAAGTTAGAACACTACACTAAAACGTCTATGCAATTATTCCTAGCTACACGACTAGCAAGAAGGCCAGCACTGAATATTCCAAATAATTGATCTCAACGAATTACTTTAATCATTACATTGAAGTTATTATTATAATCACCTGGCAAAAATTCTTTAAATTCCTCTGAGCAGCTGAAGATGTGTACTTGGGGAGACTGGTAGAGAACTGCTGCCACAAGAACATGTAATCAATTAACTTTATACCAAGTCTCGAAAAAGAAATGCTTTCAAGAGAAAATGTATCAATAATAAGAAAATTATCAAATATACCTGTCCATATTGAATGAGGGAAACCAACACATATTTTTTGTATGCCTCAACAGCTATAGCATTTATGGTAGACATAGGGGCAGTGACAACCTGAGATGAGGCAATAAGGATCAGTAATATATCAGATGGTTACGTCATTGATAGATGATCAAAGCTCAAATAGCCTACATTGTGTAGAAGCTCCAATGCTTTCTGGAAACGCTTTTGCCCAATGCATATCATCCCTCTGTAATATCAAAGACTGAAGTAAGAATTTCCCGACAGACAGAAATTAATGAAGATCAAAATGTCCAGATACATTAAAATCGTCTCTGCCATACTAGTCATACTGTTGCTTCTTGCAAAAACGCACTTCCATACCTAGGGTATGCTTGGCATGTTTTTATGGTTTTAACCATGTAACTGATACAATGCAGGCATATCTAAACTCAATAAATGAAAACTAATCACAATCTAGAACTTGCAGCAGAAATGCATCCTGATTGATAGGTATAAACCTGAACAACAATCAAGTTGCTAAGAATCTAATCAATATTGCAAGCTAGCGCATGCGCGTGCTCGCGAACACAAGCACACACACAAATATTTGTATTTGTGTGTTAAAGAAAAGCCAACCCAATGAGGTAGGAATTATCAGGAACAAAAAGAAAACCTTCAAAAGAAAATCATATTGGCAAAATGAAATAATATTATCAGATTCCATGAATACAATCACCAAGCTGCAAAAGCAACTTACCCATAATAGCAATAAAGGAAAAAATCTCTTGGCTGATCAACCTCAAAGATATCATCCTCTAGAATGGAAATGCCAGCTTTATAACATTTGGCCAACAAACAAAGTTGAAGGAAATCAGGATGCAGCGGAGTCAAATGTTCAGAGTTGAGCTGAACCTTCCGTGTAGCTGCTAGCAATGGGGCCACTCCCCGGATAGGCGCTTCAAGCAGCATAACTTGCTCTTTGAACCTCTTACAAACATTAATGACTGCAAACACAAAATAATTACCTAGAGAACCATGAACCAAATTTGTATTCAAACATTTGACATCCTGAATTATTTAAATGTCAAGTAGGAGACAAGTACACAAATCTGGCGCCATTCTTATCTGCTCTGCAGCACAGAAAGTAATAAATCTGGCCGTGGCGGAGACTATCATATCACTTTGGTCTCCCCAAACAGGACTGGATGTACATGCCTCGCTGCCAAAATGAATAAGCAACAAAATTTAAACAATCCTACTTTCATCCTTCCAATTCCAGAGTTTCACTATACATACTCGTTCGAATACAGGTTCTGTATTATTTTCACCACAAAAAATACACCATAAGCATATCATCTTTACGTTTTGGTTTCTCCACAATCAAACAAACCCACCAGTTAAGCGTAATAAATTACCACAACCCCACCTCCTTAGCCAAAACAAGAAAAGTAGAACATCTCATGGAATTATGGACAAGAACCTGGCAAGTAAACCCTAAAGCACACAAGCACAAAAGATGAAAATCAGAACAGTTTAAAGAGAAAAAGAAACATACAGAATGTAAAGGTAACCGAGGGAGTGGACAGAAGGGTCTAGCTGGTGGAGAAAAGGCAGTAACCGAGACGACTCAGAACGGAGCGACTCCTCAGCTTGCTTCAGGTAATTGTGTAGTGCAGACAGATCGGAAGAGCTACCCGATAGCCCCTGGATTTGCGTCACTAGCGATTCTACTGTATTCATTCTTCTTCCTCTTCTTCTTCCTCCTCCTCTTTCTTGAGCTTTCCACTAATGGATCGATCAATACAAGTGATACATGTAGAGTAAGTGAGAGAAGGTAGAGAGAGAATCGAAATTGTAGGAAAAAATAAAATTTAAATATGTCAAGGAATGGGATTCTATTGTCTACTTCGGCCCAACTATGGGCCTAGGTTAGTGAATGGATATCAGGCAGTTGATTTCGAGATCAGTTCAGTGGGCTCAGAAAGCCTATGAAGTGACAAGATCCCAAAAGCTTGGAGGAAGCAAAAATGGAGTCCGGAGCGAGTCCAAGAAACGGGGAGAGAGTGGGTGATATACTGATACGAGAGATTATCACTTTGTGTACAAGGATGTAGAAGGAGCATCGACGTAGTGGGACGATATACAGAGAAAGCGTGGGAATTTATTCCAAAGCCTCAACCTTTCACGCCTGCTTCGCATCAAAATTCACTTCCTAAAGACCAAGCCATGGATCGATCACAAAACCCCGGCCGAGCTTGAGGACCTCGATTACGATCGATTTCTTGAAGAATACTGGTTCTCTTCTCAATTCCTTCTGTCACTTCTTTTTTGAATAGTTAAATTTTTTTAATTGAATTTGGGGTCTGAGAAAGACAGAAATAGGATTGTTATCAGATGGGGGGGTCGATTAAGTTGCCTTCTTTATTGGATTTTCTTTTCTGGTTCTTTTGTGGAAATGTGCGTTTTTATCTTGCAAACTCTCATCGTGTAGAAGTCGAATTCGACTTTGGTTAGTTGAAGAAGCAAGAAATGAATGGTGTGTGTCAATATAGGAAGAGGAGGTTGGCCGAGATAAGGGAAGCAGCGAAGACTCGGAACATTTATTCCAATTTGGGTCGGTCTGATTTTCTAGAAGACGAGAGGTTTCTCAAGCTCCCCCTGATGTGTGGGTCGTTGTGTTTCTGTCTGAAGACGGGTATTTTCTGGCACACTGTGTGACTTGAAGATGTCTGATTGCGTTTGTTTTCGGTTTTGCACTTGCAGATATCCAGAATGTAGGGTGCTTCTGCAATACCTGGAAGAATTGGAACCCAGATATCCTGCCACAAAATTTGTTAAAATTATATCTACCGATTGTATACCAATTCAGATAAGTTTGTAAGATTTGCAGACCACTAATATTCTTTCACTCAATTCAACCATTACCTCGGGTGCCACAAATAAATCATGCACTGGACGGGAGGGTGAGCGTTTTCTTTTTCCATGTTGAAAAGGAATTTGATAATTTGTGAATAATACTTTCATTTCCAAGACAAACTAAGTACTGAGTTGATGCACCTTCCTAGTAGCTAGCCTAGAGCTTAATTTCACAGATTTCAGCCTCAAGCATCACAAAATTTCTTGATGAAAAGTCCATAGAGCGCCTAAAAGGAGTTTCTAGGAGCAAAAAACCAATGACTGTCATTCCAACAGCATTTATCCCCAAGCAAATTTTCATTTGGATCTCAGATCCATGGCAGTATTATGATGACCTCGTAGAGAAGGTAAGCCTGGAGGAGAAGAAAATCAGCTACCACTCTCTTAAACTTGACTTAAGCCTCAACTTCTTTCTTTTTTCTCCTGCTGGCATCATTAGTACCGTCCTGCTGCTGTTCAGCCTTTTTCTGAGCTCGAATCATGGCTCGTCTAGCACGCGGTCGCATTTCTCTTACATTTCTGGGGGGCATCTCATATGGTTCAAGAGGTCGATCACCAAAAGGGTGATCATCTTTAGCAAAAATCCTCAGTTTTCGATCTCTGTCCTGCACAAAGATGTGACAAGCAAAGTGTTTACCAAATGTTAAGGGCATGCTCCTTATGCGATACTTGAAATCAATAAATAGGAAAAAAATTATTTATCAAATCCAAAACGCCAAATGCTTATACGACTTTTAATTTTCTGAACACAGCATGTATGTGACGCAGTTTTTCTTTTTTCAACTTTTACCAATATGACCAACCATTAGCATAAAAGAAACAAAACCAAGAGCTAAGTTACATGCCAGCACAACAAAGGTGGATAATAGGTTCAATGGAAGTGTGTTGGGCATTGAATTGAAGGGATTACTGAGGCAATGAAGACCTACATGTACCCATCAACCTACATCACGAGGAAGTCACAACGCAAGAACAAGTAAAGTTTTAAGCAAATACATAGTGTCTGGTACAACACTCACATCACGTAATTTATTTCTTGGAAGCATACGTAGGACAGCCTTCCGAATGACTTCTGTGGGATCTTTGGCCATCTGATCCTTTAAACTCCTTTCTTTGAGGTGGCCCACATAACTGATAGGTAACATTTGATAGGACATAAGAAGATGACCCGTGATAGTGTTAGAAATCCAATTCACATGTTTCTACAGTTAAAGTTACAGCATAAGCTCAATATGACACCTGTGAGGCTAGGACGTTTAGCGAGAGTTTTTCTAAACCCCAAGCCTGCTATTCATACATTTTTCAAACTTCTTCAACAAAACGGCCATTGGATCTCATAAATAACAAAAGTCAAAATACTCAACTAAGAAAAGGTTCCAGTATAGTCGTCAAAACAAATATGGCAAGCATTCAGTTTTTCAAGGTTTTATTCAGATGATAACTAATTGGAGCAGATAGTTTTCTATCATCTATGTGTCTGTGCATTCTAGATTTTGCAATTATGAACATGTGCACAATTGTTAGCAAGGGAATGTGATACTTGCCCAGTGTGCCAGCGGTAGAATTTATCAGTCATTTTTCTTCCAGTAACACTCACATCCTTTGCATTAAGCACAATGCACATATCACCATCATCACGATTGGGGGCATATGTTGGCTTATCCTTGCCTTGAAGGACTACAGAAATTTGGGATGCCAACCTTCCAAGGACCTTGAAGGAAAAAAGAATCACATTTTAAATCTTGAGCTTGAAGAACCAAGAAAAGAAATGTCACCTGAAACATTTCGAAATCTTTAACTCATAAAGAAGTGCAGAAAGAAATTTGTTTCAATACAATTTCTCCTTAACCAATAAGCATATTGATATTGAAATTGCATTCTCTTTGAAAAGCTCACAGACTCACCTCAGTATTTTTCCAAATGATAATGACAATTAAGATTAGCATCAACAAAGCCACGAGAAAATAAAAGATAATAAAACATAAGTTTTCACAAATGACTTTGATGACACAAAATGCAATTTCTACCCTACAAATTCATCGAATATTGTGAAAGAGAGTGTATTTGAAGGAGATCCAGATCCTACTTGGCCCTTGGCATCAAATACTCTCCACCGCAGACCTTCCAAATTGATACGTCTCAGGCCAGCAAGTGCTTTCTGCAAGCAAAATCACTTTAACTAAGTGTTAATCATCGAGAACTAAAACAACTGGCGTACCAGCAAGAACACACATTTTCAATTTCCCCAGTCAAATCTATAACGAAACTTGGTGCTACAAACCATAAGAATTACAAAATTTCCACCGCATGATAGGCAGGATCTCAGAGGCTCCATTTTAAGAATTAGATAAAATCAACAGCCAAATGATGAAAAGTTGCAGCCAATTAAAACCCAAGAGAAAGTCATTTAATAAAATTAAGAAATTAACTTCGCGTGCATCAAACGAAAGCCTGAATTATCATCAATACCTACTATAACAGGTAAATGAATTCAAAGCAAAACTAGAATCTGAACATCTTCGGAAACGGGTTTTCAGAGTTCGAGAGAAAACGCACCTTCATGTTACCCTGAAAGGATGTAGCTGCTTGAGTTGCCATTTTCGTGAAACCTTCTCCCACTTCTCTAACTAGTCTCTCCAATCTCAGCTACACACAAATCATTCACCTAAGTAAGCACCCGAGGAATTAACAGATTCGAAGAGGTTGTGTGATTCAGGGTTTTTAAGGTCGAAACCTTGAAGTGACGCTGCTCCGGAGAGAGACTGAGAGAGGGGTTTTAATTTTATACGTAAACTTGGGCTGTCCGGTCCAGTTTTATCGCAATAACGTAACTTTGGCTTTGGGTTAGGATTTGAGGACTAGACAATGTTCTTCATTCTCCACGTGTTGGTTTATTGAATGCGAATGGGAAATTAACATTTACGCTTCTACTTATTAATATATAAATAAATAATTTATCTATATATAATGAAAAAATATATTTTTATTATTTATAATATCAATTACTACTTAAATTAAGGACGTAACATTTTTATTTATACATCAAAATTATTATTTTTTAAACTAATAAAATAATATTAGTTCACAAAAGGCTCAATTCACACGTTATGATTGTATTGATTGCCAACATAAAGTAGTCATTTGTACGTCAGCATGTTATAGAATCTTTCTACTAGTTAAAAATAAGACTGTGTACTACTAAACCTTCGTGAATCTTGCGTATCAGCAGAATTTGCATGCCAAATTAGGCAGGAAAAGATATGGGAGCTTTGCCACTCAGTAGCTCATTTTCTGGAATACTAGGCACTTACAAGGGAAAGTTCAGATTGTCGGCTTGCTCTTAACATAATGTAATACTGACGTGAAGATGACATTCTAGTAGTATCCGATCCCTGGATGTTGGTATATGATAGCCTGCATTCTGTTAGTAGCTATATCTTGTGATTCCACTCCAACCAATAGCTTGCATAAGAACAGGTCTTCTAATGACACCAATACGAAAAGTTGCGTGTTAAAAACATCCTCAGAGTTCTATTTCAATCAATACAAACACAATCACTAACTTTGGCATATGGACCATGCAAAACTAACACTTACAAACATCAAAAAGTTCATAGTGCATGGAAACATATCATATTACGGAAATGAAACAAGGTTCTGTCCAGGTTTGGGTGAAACAAATTGGAGTCCCGCTTCCATGGACCTTCAAGATGCCCTGTTCAAGAGAAAGCTGTAGCCAGAACCTCATAACCGTTATTCAGGAAGTTGATGATCTAACTGTGTTGACCCCGCAATGTTTCCATGCCTGGTATTCTGCACCAAGAATGTGAAGAACATTCACTGTGTTCTCACTGATCAAAGTTCAACAATTTGCTCATTGTACAAATTGGCTAGTACTATATTACGTGTTCATCCTCAAGTGCCCTTGTAAACGCCTGCGTTTCTTTTAATAGTATAACCAAAAGGAACAGCATAACAGCATATATGTATCGACCAGGCAATTATACCACCTTTTTACTCTTCTGAAATGAGTACATGAGATTGTTATACTATCTGCAAGACTCTCATTGCTCCAGTCCAGGTCGAGGACCTTTAATATTGATTGCATCATCCGCTGCCTTTTGAGACAGCATTTTCTTAATTTTCTTTTTCAAAGTCTTATCGAAGTCAACATAGGACAAGGATAATATCTGGTTTAGTAACAACTTTGCTCCAGATTCCTTCACTAATGCATACCTTGGTTTTATCCTCTCTTCCAAGCTGTAACCAAAATATTGTGGAAATTTGACTAGTTCCTCATTGGAGTAATCCATTGTCAAAAAGAATTTCCACTTTGGTACCAAATTCTCTTCCAAGCTAAAAGTACACAAGGCCCCATATCTAGATATCATAGACCCTATTTCCATCATGCTGTATCCCCTTTCTAAGAAGAACTGTACCACAGGCTTCAAACTGGTTTCTATACTAAGACCAAAAGCCTGTGGACATCGGTAAAGAAGGTTAGCCACATCAACACCCAAAGTATTGAAGTACTCAGCAGTAGGCCGCAGTTTCTCCTCTACGCTGTAACTTATTATGTTTGGACAACGAGTCAGCATCTTACCAATGTGTTCTGATGAGAGGCCCATCTCCTGAAGGAAACTTATGGTCACCTCAATCTTTTGCATGCTGTAAGTAAGAAGTGCTGGGAAGCGGTATATAACCTTTGCCCATTGTCTTTTGTCTACACCTAAATTTTCTAAAAATGCCATGGTGGGAATAAGGTTTTCTGATAGGCTAATTCCACACAACTGAGGCCTTTTGTTGAGGATTGTAGGAAGATCTGACTTAGCAATTCCAAGATCAAGAAGAAACTCAACAACTGGCTTAATTTTCCCCTCCAAGCTGTAGTATGCAAACGCAGGAAATCTACGTGTGATTCCCTTGATCTGCTCAAGATCCATGCCCAGCTCTATGAGATAAAGGATATGTGGAGGAAGCTGTCCAGTAGGTCCCAACTCACTTACTCTAGATACAGCTTTTAGCTTCTTGGAGTCCGCAGTTAAATGGGTAGAAGAAATATGTGTAATAGGTCTGGCTTTAACTGGCGTATTTGGAAAAGTTTCCACTAAGTTTACCAGAATATTTCCATGCTCTTCAAGGAGGGATTCAAGGTAAGGAATAAGAGCATCCCTGATTTCAAGAGTTGTGAGTTCTCGACCTACAAAATCCGGTGGAGTTCATGATTAGTACCAGGGCATTGACTGAATCATAAGCAAATAGAGATATGGCCAAAATGCAATCGAACCTACTAGATACCGAGATTTATGAATAATTTGAAGCCTTGAGACAAGGTGATCTATAAAATGGTCTGACTTGTTGATAGTTCTTGCTGCAACTGCCTTACTCACACCTTGTTTCTTTAAGAACAAGGATAACACAGCCCTGGCTTCTTCCTTTTCTGCTGCCAACAGAGTAGGAGACAATGGTCTTGAGCTGAAGACTCCATCTATTTCAGAATCAGCTATTTTCATATCAAAAAGAATGATGAAACAGTCAATGCCAAAAACACATGGTACAAAGACCAGAACAAGCACCACTAACTCCTTACCAAGGGATGCTCGACAAGAGAAAGCTTCTCTTGGCAGAGAGATTCGAGTCCTGTGGAAATGGTATGTCAATGTCAGCACAGTTTTGAAAACAGTAAAAATGAAACAATGACTGTTTACGTGCTAAAAGAATCCTCAAACAAAGCTGGTCCTGCTTAAACCATACTGCAGAAAACCAAAGTCCAGCTTCTGCAAAATTGTAATGGCAAATGACAAGCCATGTTACTTTTCCAAAGATCATTCGAAAACGGAATTTTGCTAAGATATAGCTCTACTTGAAGTTAATAAACTAATTTTGCTGATTCATCCTTTACAGATGTTGAAACACTCCAAAACCGAAGAAAGGGCTTTCTTAAACAACTAAAGGTATCAAAGATTATGGAAAACCATGAGCCATATTCTACATAATTGAATTTTTCTCCACCTTTCTGTTTTCATTGTTTAGTTTTTAAGCACTTTGCATAATATTAATTCATACTCAGAGGTGCTATATCAAAGATATTCTTTCAAGAAAAAAGAAGCCACAAAAGAAAGAACCTCAAATATCAATCAGCTAAAAGCAAGCACAGTTTGATCACACACAAAAAAAAGATAACTAGTTTTTATGTTATCTTCTTTCCCCAATCCTCGGAAAGGTCTTTCCTCAACTCCCCACCCCCAGTGCTACAACCCTAGAAAGAAGAAGAATAGAAATGAAAACTTGGAGCTCAGTCATTGACATACTAAAACATACAGTAAAACTTGCCCAATAATGACGAGTTTAGCAACAACCCCATCCGAAATCTTAAACCAATTACTGAAAGTCATTACAACCTAACCAACTAGCTCCACCATGGTCTCCCTAAACATGAACTTATAGAGATGTGACAATTGTGTACCAGCTAAATACATTTGTCCTAGAATCAAACAAGCGTTTGGAAGAAAACATAAACCAAACTAACTTTGAACTGAAAGAATCACCTTGAAATAAAGAGAACTCCTCTGCATGGGTATAAAAGGTTAGAAGAGGAAAATGCAGTGAAAGCATCCATTTTTTAGTGTCAGATTTTCTGGGGTTGGCTTGAAAGATAAGCTAGAGTTGAGGTACCAGATAATTCCTCCGATGGGATCTAAGTCTAACGACGCTATTTTTCGCGTGGAGTGACCAAGCTTGTGAGTGTGAGAGAACGACAAGGGGAAGAAACGTCTGGTGCTGGTTCATGTTTGAGTTCGCGTCAGATAACCAGCACCTGCAATCTAACTGTTTTAAAATAATAATATTGAAACGGAAACTTTTTTTTGTACTTATTTTTAAATATCTTATATATTTTAAAATTATTTAAAATTTTATTATGATATTTAATAAAAATATTTGTTATATCATTAAATTATTTTAATAATTTTTATTTAAATTAAGTTAATATAATTATAAAAATTTATTAACTATAATTTTAATAATTTTAATTATAAAATTAATTTTAGAATAAAAAATCACATATCTTACATATAAATAATAACCACAATTAATATAAAAAAAAGATCGTTTAATTATCATACTGATATAAAACTAAGAAGAATATACGTCCAATATATTTCCATGACCCCATAAACATTACAATAAGAGTTCTTACCAAGCAACACATCAAAGAAGAAGTAAACTTGAAATAAAAATGCTCGTAATTAAAAGTTTTATATTTATATTGCATTTATAAAATTTAAATTAGACACCACATTACATGTCAATATTTTTTTATTTAAGATTATCTTCTAAATCACTCTCACCTATCAAACTCAATTCCTCAAAAACCCAATAATCTGCTAAAAGATTGATATGGTCAAGTTAAATTGGGTCTACAAACTACTTTTCTATTAAAAGTCCTAATAAACAAATAAAATTAATTTTTTAAGAAATTACAAGAAATTATATTCAACTTAAGAATGATAGTAACTTACATTTCCTTAAGTTTTAAACTGTATCGAACAATATGGATTAATTCAAATATGTTTCAATTTCTTTCATATCTTGATACACTCACAGATTGACATAAAAATCCCATTGGTGAAATATTTGCAATTCTGAAACACTACTCCAAAATTGCTGGTGTCCGATTGTAAGGCCACCCTTGTTTCTAGGCCGGATATTCGGGTTTATTGGATTAGGCGTCAAGAGAATAGGTGTGCCCACTTGCTAGCGCGTAACTCTATTCGCCATGGCCGGTTTAGTCTTTGGGTTGATATACCCGATATGTTGTTTGAGATTTATTCTCGCCGTTTTTAATCATATTACCTTCTCTTTTCAAAAATAAATAAATAAATAAATAAAATGATGATTACTTTCTTATAAGTAACAAAGGTGAAATACTATATGTAGACCAGGATTATGTTTATCTCTTTGACGATGAGCAATGGACATCCTAAAATCACGAAAAGCATGCTTA
>JAOSBP010000008.1:9167558-9183771 GCA_027563825.1 Erythroxylum mucronatum | reverse complement strand
TGGATCCTGGCTTTCGGGAAGGTCCCGGTAACAAAAATTTTTGTTTTCCGCTGCTGGAACATGTGATGTTCCTCCCGAGATTTTCCTACATGGATCACATTATTTGCATACACTTTACAATTAAAAAGTAAAATTCTTAACATCAAACATAATTATAATACATATGTAAATGATCAATGAATATGAGTATTGGTCATATAATATGATATCACATCTGGCTTGAGTTTTCTTTTATAATTCATGTTGTGGATCTCTTATTTTACTATTATTAGACTTGTCCTGCCATTTGGAGTCTCTACTTGGAGTTGTTTATTAGTGTGAAAAAACTATGTTATGTCAAAAAGCTATTAATCTTATTATTTTTTAAACTTTTTTCATTAATTGAAATTCAATTAACTCATATACAAAATTTTTTATTTTATTGGTTTAGGATGAGGGTACTCTTTCTGTCGAGTTTGATGGAGAGATAGTAAATTTAATATTTTTAATATTTTTTAAGCAATAAATTAAGTACCCTAATGATTTTTAATCAATTTACCATATGAATATTATGAATTCATTTCTACATGATATTTTTAATGAAGAAAGTGTTGATGATGAATCGGAGTTTAATGCTAAACCAGAAGTGAACAAATTAGTTGATGAAATATGTGAAGTTATAAAATCATTATCAACGATGCTAATATATTTGAAAACTTTAAATGCTAAAACTACTATGACTCACAAGAAAAATTGCCTTGTATTTTATAGGCTTTGAAGATAAAATTAAGGGCATTACCTAATCACCTAAAGGACGTCTATTTAAGTGAAGGAGATTCATTACCTACGATTATCTTAAAAGGATTGACTATAGGGCAAGGAGAAAGGCTAGTAGTACTAGTTAAGGAGTACAAAACTGCAATTATGTAAAAGTTTGAGAAGAAAAAGCCTCACCAAGCATAACAATGTTAAACAATTGCACTTTTGGGAGATAATTCAAAATATAATAGTTTTTATTAGTTTTGTTTTAGTTATATATAAATTTCATTTGCTTGTTTTTAAGAAGTCAATTTATTGACTTAAGGGAAAACGAGCCTTAAAATTCCATAATACTAAATTCCATAAGGCGTGATCACACCTTGTATAATTCAATTGTTAGGATCAAAGACTCAAAATTTCATAATACTAAAACTTAAGGCGAGATCACACCTTATATGATTTAGCTTTCTGGAATGAACCTTCTAAAATTTCATAATACTAACACTTATAAGGCGTGATCATGCCTTATACATGTTAATAATTTGCTTGGTTTTAAATAAATTTTTCGTTTTTTAAGAAAAATAATAAATTTATAAATTAAAAAATAAAAACGTTATTTATAAAAAAGCAAAACCCTAATTTCTTATATTTCTTTTCCAGTAGCCCCACGTCACCAAAGTAGCAACCAATCCACAATGCATCACATTCTACCGTGTCCACTGACATCATAGTACATCTCCTTTCAGATGCTCATAACTAAGGGGAGTCCTCTATTTTGCACTTTATTTTTGTTGATTATTTTTATAACATGTGAGCATCTTGTGCATACTTTAGGGATAATGGAAGCACAAGATGCTCATATGCTATTAAAATAATCAACAAAAATAAATGTATGATCTAGGTGTGGGGAGCAGGAAAATATGTATTATGATGAACTTTATGATTTATGCTTGAACTCATGAACGCTATGATTTATATGTTGATTATTTCTCATTATAAATTCATAATTTTCTGAATTCATAATTTTCTGATTGTTGTTTGTAAATAATCCTTAAGTTAAGATACATTTTTTGTTTAAGTTATAATGCATGAAAGAAAGAAGCCAATTAGTGTTTTTATTAAATTACTTTAAGTATCTCGTTGGTTTTATTGAATGAAAGTGTGCAAGATTCAATGTATTTTGAGATCTATGAGAGCTTTGAGCCTAATAGCATTCGTCACATTTGTGCTCGTACATTTCTTTTGAATATATGTTGAGACTATATTTTTGATGAATCTGTGCATAAAGATGGTAGGAGCACTTAAGATAACCATTATTGACTTAAACAAGCCTACCTTATTCTTTTTATCCTTAAAAAACTAATTTGAGCCTTAACCTTTCTTTTCTTGAATACCAACCTTGTTACAAACCAAATTTATCCTTCTTTTGTCGACGTCCTTAATAATTTTGAGCTCCTAAATTGAAAGAATTGTATTAAGCTTATTTGCATAGGATTTTAGCTATTTCCATGAAAAGTAAATTAGTTGATTCAAGTTGCATTGTTTTGATTTTTCATTTTTTTATTTATAGAATGGGGAGAAGTATAAATAAATAAATAAATAAATATGTATGTATGTATGTATGTATGTATATTTGTATGTATGCATATAAAGACAAAACGATGAGGTGATTGAAAATGATGCTATTTGAATCAAAGGTCTTGGACAAAATTAAGATAAAACTTGTGTGGATAAATTTGCATGATTTCCTTCAATTTATTTAACTTAAAAACTTCTTTTTATAGGACCTGACCTAAGCCAAGTTACAACCCTTATCAAGTCCCTTTGATTATGCATTAGGTTCATTTTTGTTAAGCAGTGGAGACATAATTTATTAGCAAACTTATGGAAATAATTCTTTGTGCTTTGATCTGAGAGCTTAATGAAGCTTAAACACTTTGAGTGTATAGAGCAAAATTCATGAGAGAGTGTCAAGTCTTATTGTATTTAATTTTGGTGGAATTGATGTGGTGCTATGTTTTAATTCTAAAAATGTATCCTATGAGTGTTTGTCCACTAAATTATTATTTTATCATAAACCTTTAATAGGTATTAGCTTTTGGGATATTTATGGATAATATGAAACAAGGTAAGAAGTTATTATGATGATGAATGATGTATTGAATTAATATATACTTAAGGACAAATATGAGTTAGGTGTGAGAAAATTTGATAAGATGTTATTTGATTATGTTTATTGAAATCATCTCTTTTGCTTTCGCTCGGCCCTCTCTTTAGCCCTATGTCTCTTATCCTAGGAGGTCTTACTCTACTAGCATGTGTTTAATAAGTTAAGCAGAAATTCAAAAAGGTTTAACTTTTATAATTTATTATCCATTAACTATTATACTTCTTAAAGATTTGAAAATTCATTACAAACTTCTTCACACTCAACTTATTAATAGATACAATTTTGAATTTTAATTTATAACTCATTTAATAAATTAGCTCGTTAAAGCTTGTGAATAAGCTTATTATAGACATATCAATTTTTATTTATCTTTTTATAGATTTATCACATGTTTATTCATGAAATAACCTTTTATTTTATATATATATATAATTAAACTTCAATTTTACTTTATTGCGGCATTATAATTTTATTTTTAAAAAAATTTATATTACAAAGGTTGATCTCCTCAAATAGCTCATCAAATTTTGATTTTAAGAAACTTATTTAATCCCATTACGAGAAAGATGGTGTATTGATAGCACGTCAAAGTAATAATAAAATCATACCAACACAATCAAAATGATTTAATTAAAATTCTGGAGTATAATTTCATTATATGGCAAGGATTTTTCCAATTTTTAGTAACCTCTTCAAATTGATTATCAGTATAACCGCCCACACTAAGTTATAAGGAAAGCTCATTTGTTATTGGGTTTTGTGGATGGCAATACCCATTATATGTATTTACAAAACAATGGCCCGAATGGAACTCGGCCCTTGAGTGGCAAACGATTGCCAACGTCACAACTAAAGATGTGCCAACACCGTTCAAGTTCAACAACCGGTAATTCAGTCGTTGAATTTGAGAGGAATAGCAGTGACCCGACAATCCAGAAATGGCATCAACTACCCTGGAAGATCAGAAGAAGCAGAGTACAGTACCCACTTCTTCTTCTTGATTCTAAAACTATGTTAAATAAACACTCATATTAAATATGTGAGATAGCAATGCAGGATAGAATTTCACCAGAAAAAGTCGTGATAATGGTCTCTTTTTTTTTCAGGTTCTGGTAAAAGGGTCGCTGTTGTTGGTGCAGGTGTCAGGTAATTTGCTTTTGTTTTTCCAGTCCATTACTCAATTGTCTGATCTCTGGACTACTGACCGCTTCATTGACTACTGTTAAGGTTTTCTAAGTGATGAGGTGTTTTTGCATGTAATAAAGGAGAAATCTTTATTACCTTTTGAATGCTTTTTGGCATTTACTGACAATATAAAAGTTAACCTGGGAAATATTGGTCTTATTCCTATTGATGTTTCAAGAGCCTGGATATTCAACTCGGAATTTGTGTCTCTCTTATGGTTTATAAATTATTCTACCTTATGAGGTGCTCACCTATGTCAATGTATGTTGAAGCGGGCTTGCTGCAGCTTACAAGCTGAAGTCACATGGCTTGAAGGTCACAGTATTTGAAGCGGAAGGAAGAGCTGGAGGAAAACTGAGAAGCGTTTCAGATCATGGTCTTATATGGGACGAGGGTGCTAATACCATGGTACATTAGTCCAAGATGTTATGTTAGATTATTTAGTGATCAACTTTTATCTTTCACTGGGGGAATCTTTGATGAGTTATAACTACATCTATCTGTCATGAGTCAAGTTCCTTTAGCTCCTTGTGAAAGATGCTGAGATTGTTGACATTTGATGATGATGATTCTATTGATGCCTCGTACTGTTATTTATTTTCTATTTTGTACAGACTGAGAGTGAGAAGGAGGTCAGAACTCTACTTGATGATCTTGGACTACGAGACAAGCAACAATTTGTAAGGTTTCCTGTATCATCATGAATGTATACATGCCGTTTTTCCCGTTAACAAATGAACCATAAACCTTTTGATCACATTCTTTCAGTTAATACAACAATTGTTGTTGTGGTCTTTAGTTTGGGATGCCAACATGATTTTGAAATGGCTTCGTTTGTGGTACTCAATATAGTGAAGTATGCTTAGTAGTTCTCAGGTTCCTTTTTGAAGTTTATAACTCATAATCTGCCTTACTATTTTTTTGTGAAATGTCACAGCCAATATCACAGAACAAGCGATATATTGTAAGAAATGGGAAGCCAGTGCTGGTACATTCACCTTTTTGTGTATTTGCTTCCAACAGATATTGCTTCTCTTATAGCGAGATTAGTCTTCCTTTCAAATGCATCGATTGTTTTGACTCACCGGTAGCATTTGTTTGCTGAATTTTGAAAACCAGTTACCCACAAATCCCATTAGGCTGATCACAAGCCACATTCTTTCTGTGCAATCAAAGGTTTGTTCATCTGGAATTAATTTTAGTATCTTAGAAATAGTCCTAAGCTTTATTTCTTGAATATGCAATCCCTGCATGCTTATGCATGTATTGTTGTGTTTGCAGTTTCATATCATTCTGGAGCCCTTTTTGTGGAAGAGAAGTGAGTGTTCAAAGAAGTTTGATAATAACACACTTGAAAGGTAAGAAATAGAATTTGTCATAGCAATATACTCACTACTATTGCATTTTGTAAATTCCTTTTAAGTTTCACATTTTAGGCATTATCTTACTTTTTTTATTCTCTGCAGTGTTCGTGGGTTTTTTCAGCGTCATTTTGGAAAAGAGGTATGATGTCTCACTTTAACATCAGAAGACATTAAAATAACAGTTTTAAAAGTTTGAGTAAAAGATGGTTATTCTTTTTGTTCTCTCCAGGTTGTTGATTATCTTATTGATCCTTTTGTTGCGGGCTCAAGTGCTGGAGATCCTGACTCTCTTTCTGTAAGTAGTAGTCTGACTGGGCACTGGCTTGCCTTCTGTAAAATTCATGATTTCTTTCACCATTTTTAAGAATCAATCTTCCTGGCTCAATTATCCAAGACACGTTGAGCTGGATATCCTTTTATGCCACGCATAATCCAAAAGATATATTTGCTAAAAATGATATCGTGAATCATATCAGGCTTCTGAAGCCTGATGTTAGTTTTAAGCAACTGCTTTTTGTACCCAGTAGTCCACGTACTTGAAAAAGAGTCTGTGCCATTTCTTCTCTTCTTAACATGTTCCACAAGCTCAATCATCTTGTTCCTTTTTCTGTTTTAGGCACAATATTCTTTTCCAGAGCTTTGGAATTTAGAGAAACGGTAATTTACAGCTTAGTTTTTTATTACCTACACTTGTGTGTTAAGAGTGTTTCATTAGAAAATGATTTAGAACTATTGTCTTGACATCAATGACCTTTTGTAAATTGTTCATACTTGCTGCTTGATTCACTTAAGTTGACGAAATGCAAATATTGTTCCTTTTACAAGATTTGGTTCTATAATAGCTGGGGCTATTCAAGAAAAGTTATTTGCCAAAAGGGAGAAGAGTGAAGATGGGAAGTCTGCTCAAGAAAAAAGGAAATATCGACGTGGTTCATTTTCTTTTCTAGGTGGAATGCAGGTAGATGTAGTGGATACCTTTTCCTTCTCACATGATCTAGCGTAGGTGTTTCTGCTTACATGTCTTTGTATCCTTTGGTTATATTATCTATGCTACTCTTGGTGTCATCAAAGTTCAACTGGATCATTTTTATTGCTTACGGGTTTGCAGCTCAACCTATGTCTTTATCGGCATAAGTAATGGTGCTTGATTTTGGCATTCTTAACTTTAGGTTATCCTGTTTTGGTGATGGATAGCTTATAACTATAACTTCTACGTTGGGAAGAAAACTAGCTAAACTTGTAGGCTTGTTACAAGTCAATGCCAAAACCAGCCGCAGAACATAATGTTATTTGCTAAAAATTAAATTTTTTTCTGATTTCTAATTATGCAGACTCTCACTGACACACTATGCAAAGAGCTTGGGGAGGACAACCTAAAGCTAGAATCAAAGGTTCTTTCATTGTCATATGTTCATGATGAGAAGTTAGAGAACTGGTCAATTTCTCATGCTTCAAAGGGTGACAAGCATTCACAGGACTCACCTTATGATGCTGTCATCATGACGGTTAGTGGTTTTGGTAGCAGCAATTGTTTGGGGTGCTTATGTTGTTTTTTACTGAGAGACTGCATGGTATAGTATCTAAGTCAACATGCCTAGCCAGTAAAAATTACTCCTTTAGCATGGCGAGTGCTTAAAAACTGTTACAATTATTCTATGTTGTTTGAATGGAATAAAGATGGAAAGAGACAGAAGAAACACCTAGGGACACTCAGATATTAGCTGTTAAACCCATTCTGAACTTCTATTGCATAGCTAGTTTCGGAGTAAGTTTGATTTCTTGGTCAACCTATAAATCAGGATGTCCATTACCTGAAAATGGACCTTTCAGTAAATGAATGATTTATTGGAAAACTTTCCCCTTTCTTTGAATAACACAATTCCATCTTGCATTCTCTAACCTAAACACATTCATGAATATACACATCCTCTAAGACCATGCCTCGTTATGAACTTGTTTTTCTCAGGCACCATTATGCAATGTCAAAGAAATAAAGATTACAAGAGACAGAAATCTCTTTCCCCTGGACTTTATTCCTGAGGTACTAATTCCTATAGCAATATTGTCATCCTTGGCAATTGAAGAGCTTTCCATCAACACAGAAACTGGGACCATCTTCCTATATATGCATCTTTACCTATCACTTTAATTTTTAAGCAAATCATCTTTTCATGGTTAATGGGTACAGTCTAGAAGGAAATATTTTAAGCAACATGTACTTTTTATAATGACCATTTCCTTTTTTAAAATTTTGTTATCATTTGGAGCAAAACCAATAAGTTAAACTTTCTTGCAACTAAATAATTTTGATAAGCTGGTGAAATGTCACTACGGGCCTTTGTGTGCACTCTGAGTAGAGCAGACTGGTGCCCACTTCAATTTTGCTTCAATATTAAATTATTGATTGTCCACATATTGGCTCACCATGTATTAACCAACAAGGAACTGCTGGTACTTTGAACTGCAGAGATAAAAGAGATATCTAATCTGCCCAGCTATCTAGTAGCTCATTTTTACATCACTAACTCTGTTCACCGTTATTTTGATGTTAGGTGAGGTACATGCCACTGTCTATCATAATCACAACATTTAAAAAGGAGAATGTTAGGAGACCCCTCGAAGGATTTGGAGTTCTTGTTCCCTCCAAAGAGGGACAGAATGGTTTAAAAACTCTTGGTAAATCCTCAACACTACCCAATGCAACTAAATACCTTGCATTTTCTTTCTTAACTTATTACAAGGTGTGCTCCTGTGTGTAGGTACGCTTTTTTCCTCTACGATGTTTCCTGATCGTGCACCCAATGACCTTTATCTCTATACATCCTTCGTTGGTGGGAGTCGAAACGCGGAACTAGCTAAAGCTACAGCGTAAGAGGAACCTCTTATACTTCTGTTTGGAAAATATAAGCCAATTCAAAATACATCCAGTAGCTTTATACTCAGCAAAAACCTTGCTTCTCTACGTTCACATATAATTACCTGATGTTTCAGGGAGGATCTGAAGCACATTGTAACTTCTGATCTCAGACAGTTGTTAGGAGTTGAGGGAGAGCCTACATTTATGAAGTATGCATATACCTATTTTATACGCTTTTGTTCTAGCTGAAATAAATGTGTGGAGATGAATCATTAGAACATTTTGTTGCAGTCATTTTTACTGGAGTAAAGCATTTCCCTTGTATGGACGGAACTACAATGCAGTAGTGGAAGCGATCGAGAGAATGGAGAAAAACCTTCCTGGATTCTTCTATGCTGGTAACTGTTTATGGATAATTTGTATAATTGTTAGGATTGTTGAAGGACAAGTGACCTTAGAATCTTCTAACAACTGTCCTTAAAACCTGTAATCTGTGCCTGCTTGCCAGGAAACCATAGAGGTGGATTGGCTGTCGGGAAAGCTATAGCCTCAGGATGCAAAGCAGCTGATCTCGTGATCTCCTACTTGGAGCCTTCATCAGATGGCAACATTATGAATGAATAGGCATAGTTTGTACCTTTTTCTTTGTCGAGTAGTCTGACCCTCCCCTCTTTGCTGCTGATAGTAATAAAATTTGTAGCTCATCATTAAGGATGATCTTTATGGTGGTCAGCTTGTTGATGATATCTTGAAAATAGTTCAGATGATCAAACACTAATTTCCCAGCCTTTAACTTTAGGTTCGCAAGCTTCTTAATCAAGGAGCCTTTATTTTAAGCAATCTTTCTTTCATAACAACCCTCCAATTTCTTCCACAAGTCGAGAGGATCCGTCTCTTAAGATATGTGGTTAAATATGCTAATATCAATCTACTGCCTAATAGTTTATGAGATTTTTTGCTTCACCTTTTCGTACTCTTTATTTGTCTATCTTTTTTTAATTGAATGAGATATTGTCTTTTATACTTTTATCTACGTTAATTAGATCATAGAGATTTTTATAATATATGAGATCTTCCATCGTAGGTTTTCATATTGAGTAGTTAGTCGATGTCAACTTCATTATAGAGCTACTGTCACTCTTTATACTTAAGGCTTTGATACCAATTATTGGACTCTAAGCAATAACACCTTTAAGATCAGTATGATCACTCAACCAATAACAAACTACTTAAAGAATATAAATGACTAAAAAATAAATTGCACACGATTTAACATAAAAAACCCTCCGGTATAAAGGTAGAAATCACAAGATAAAATGACAATAAATCTACTAAATCAAATAGTAAGATTCAAGTGATGTACGTTTTGAGCTATTTTACTCAATTACACCTTAAAAAACAACCATAGCTAAAGTCTCTTTTAGCTCTCCCACAAAATTTTTAGGATTGAGTACAAATTATATATATATATATTCAATAAAACTACAGTTGAATAATGCTATTTGGACTCAAAAACTCTTCTCGAATGTTTCTATCTTACGCAACTTCAATCTTACAAACTTTTCCTTCAATCAATCTTAAGAGGATAAGAGTTTATACCACTTTCAGTCACCTATACAGTTTGTGTGGTGACTATGTCCCTGAAAAACTTGACATCATAGAGATATACAATCCCAAAGACTTACACAGTCTGCGAGCACAATTGTATCCACCAATGACCTATTAAAGTAGTACCTAAGTAGTTAAGATGTCAACCACTAACAAAGTTAGGTTTAGCGGCCTTGTGTTTACTTTCTTGTATTTTTGCTCGTCATGTTTTAAATTGTGGCTTTTCAGGCACTCGTAGATCTGGACGCTAGCAGGTATATCTTGTTATTTGTTATTTCATCTATTTAAGTATATATTGTAGTTTTTATTTACTTAATAATTTACTGTTCTAGTTTTAGCTATTTTCTCTGTTACTTACATCACTCTTAAATTGTCTCATTTTCATGTGGGTCTATCGAAAATAGCCTTTCTATTACGTAGGGATAAGGTTGCGTACTATCAGATTTTTCCAGAATCCACAAAAATAGTTGAGGTATTATACCTTTGTAACTATTGTAGAGTTAAAAAACTTAGCATTTTTTTTTCTAATCTTTGTGCATTCTCTCTCTTTTACTACAAAATATTGATATTAAATTGTGAATGGATGAAAATTTAGAGGAAGTTAAGCTTACGTCAATGATAAGCCACGTCAATGCTTACGAGACATAAATTAATCATTTTTATTAGACAAATAGGTCCAATTGTGATACGTGTATACTATGTATTAAACTAAGATCCACTTATCTTATTAAACTTAAATTAATTTTAGTTGTATTTTTCTTAATTTTTAAAAACTCTAATAAAACCTATTAAACCTGAATTAATCTAAATAATATAATTTTACCCCAATTAAACTCTTTTAAACCTAGAAACTCTAATTACCCTAAATTATCAAATCGATTAATCTCCTCCATCACTGTCCTCATGAGTACTAGGAGATTTTCAATAACAAACATGGTAGTTCAACTTTACCTTTGAGTATGACAATAAGAGTTTCTCCAAATGAAGAACATTCACCATAATCTGGAAGTGCACAAATAAGACCAACTAAAAGAAACCTTACTGTTTCTTATAGGTCTGCGAATGTCGCCGCACATACTGTTACTGTAGGTGCTCATTCTAAGTCAGGCTTAGGAGAGTGGTTTGATATTCCACCTCCTGCTATTATGACTTTTGTTGATTCTTAATAGCATTTCATACCTTATTCCTTAAAAAAAAAAAAAAAAACCTTACTGTATTCTTCCAAAAAAAAAAGAAAAAGAAAGAAAGAAAAGAAGAAATAACCTTACTATATCTTTCTCATAACATTATAGTTTTGTCATGGATCAACGAACAAGATAGAAGCAACGGAGGGGGAGGCAGAGAAAGAGATAAAGGAGGATGACAACATTGAAGGTGGGAGGGGGGTGATGGCGATGTTCTGAACAGAGCTGGAGTTAAGAACAGTGACGAAGGGAGGTTCATCAATTTGATAATACAGAGTGAAAACATTTTCTCTTTTATTAGATGTCATTTGTTCTATATATGTAAACTTTTTAAGAAATGCCACAATATTACATGACAAGCTTGGTGGATTCAGACGCGTCATCCTTTTCCTTTCATCAACATAAGTTAATGACACTTGTTTCAGTTGATCCGTTGTCTTATTCACTCGGTGTTAACTTCTAGTTAGTTGCATCTGCAAAAGCTTTTTTTCAGGTTGCATTTGAATGACTGGAACATATATAACCATGTACATGCTGAAACAATGAGTAGTTAAACAATAACTGCATGCACTTTGGAATTATAAGGGAATATTGAAAGTAACTTACAGAAGTGTCAACATCAACATTTACAGCATAACTAAATCCTAAATTGCTATTCAATAAATTTATAAGTGAAATTCGATAAAAAAAAATACGTAAAAAGGATTTTTGAGTTAAAATATAATGTTTTCTAGGCTTCTAGAAATGCAGGTTCTTGAAAATTTTGCTAATCTGTTGGTTGAGGGACCTGTCATAATGCTTAAGAAACAAGGGAAGGAAGGGAAGTAGGAAGGAAGGAAGGAAGGAAGGAGAGAAGTCAAATCCCACAGAAACAGAAAGATGTTGAGAGACTCAGTTTCTGCAGATGTATCCATCTGGATGGCTACGTCTCAACCTTTCTGTAAGGATTACCTTCATTCTTTAACTTCACCAAATCAGGAGGAACAAACGTCAAGTGTGTGTGTGTAAGTACCCACCATATGGTAGTGGCCAAAGGCAGTTAAGGTTGTTAAACAATAAATAAAATTTGTAATTTTTTTAATTTTATTTAATGTTTGATAAACAATAAATAAAAAATATTATTTTGGTTTATTTAGATTATTTTTAACAGCAGCTGAGTGACATAACAAAGCCTTGTCGGCCGAATCTAAGCCAACCAAGCTAGAAAACGACACCCTATCCGTGAATGCCTCCACGCGCGACCACTGTTCGTGAGTTTATCCTAAATAAAAGATTCCTAGGTTACACAAACGTTCAGAGTTCAGACAGACCAGTCAATGCACTGATTGAAGCGTGTCATAATCGCTCCATCAGGGCGCGTGATATTACCACTGATTTCAGTAATCTTGAGCTTCGTTTAGTCTGGCATGGCACTTCTCTCTCCACAACAATGAGGACCAAATTATGAGAGAGAAATTATTTTCATCTGTTAAAGGACAGGCTTTTTTCATATTATTCAACCAATTTTGGAAATTCTCTTCTCTATCTTCACATCTAACTTTTAGTTCAATAATTTATTCTTATATATACTATTTTCATTACCGGACATTCGTCATTCTTAGTTACTTGCAGCTGTCTTCACCTCACACACACTCACTCTCAGATACTGCAAAGGAAACGTTTCTTGTGCACTGGCTTTTCAGGTAGAAGAAATGTGGTGAATGTAATCCTCAAATTTTACTTCTTGAGTTCTTTCTGTTGCTCTGTGTGCTCTTTCGTTGAGTGGAATGCTTCTAGCTGCGTTTGCATTTTGATGTCTTTGCTTTCTCCTGTCGATTTTCAGCTCAGAGATTGAAACTTTAGCTGGTTTAAGTCTATTCTTTGGTTGATTTAATGTGGGGATCCAGTGGGTAGTGTGTGAATGTCAATGCTTTTCAGTCACTAGGTAAAAGTTGTTGTTTGCATTTATATTTGCTTGGATTTTCAAGATGGGCTAATCCAAGATGTGGTTTTTGAGCTAACTTAGGCCGCAGTTTTCGTATATTTGATGTTTGATCTTCTTTTTTCTTCTGTTTAACCAGCTATAAGCCTATAATAGTCTCCAAGTTTGTTGCTTTACTGTAGTTACAAAGTTGACTGCTTTCTAGCTTTGCAGTATTTATGTATGCACTTAATGCTATGTCCTGAACCGGATAGTTTCTGTTTCTTTGTTGTTAAGCGGATCTTAGTTGCTTTTATAGTGTAAAGCATTTATTATCTGCTGTTTTCTCTTTTCCTCTAGCTTGATTTCTTGACAAATGTTTATTATCATTCTTGTCCGACTTGAAAGCAAGCGTGCTCTAATTTTGGATGGAGAAACTATGCTGGTAGTTGTGGAAATGTTAGAGAGAACTTGTTGAAGTTCTGGGTTATCTGATGCTCTCCTTTTACCTTATTTTCTAGCAATCAAATTAAAATTCTTTATTGATATACTGAAATGATTCGTTTTCCTTATTTGTTTTTAGCATTTTATAATGGATCATATTTTGTGATCTATACATTTTGTATCGGCTTACGTGCTTAAGGTGTTTTTTTGTTTTGTTTTGTTTTATATTGCAGGGATTCAGAGATCTTCTTGCTTCATGTTGATAGGCAGATAACAGCTGGTGTTTACGTTGGCAGAGAGGAGGTCTTTATTGGAAGATGGTTCTTGGTCTCAGTGCAAAGGGCAAGAAAAGTGCATCACTGCAAGTTAATTATTTGATTCATATTCAAGAGATTAAGCCATGGCCGCCGTCTCAATCACTTAGATCTCTACGCTCAGTTCTGATTCAATGGGAAGGTGGTGGTCGTTGTTCGGGATCTACCAACACTGTTGTTCCTTCACTTGGATCTATTGTTGGTGAAGGGAAAATTGAGTTTAATGAATCCTTTAAATTACCTGTGATTTTGGTACGGGATATGTCTGCCAAAGGCAAGGATGGTGATACTTTCCAGAAAAATTGTGTGGAATTCAACTTATGTGAACCTCGCAGGGATAAGATGCAATTATTGGCAACTGCTTTAATTGACTTGGCAGATTATGGTGTTATCAAAAAGCCTATGTTCATTAGTGTTCCAATGAACAACAAGAGGAGCTTTAGGAACACATCTGAGCCGATGTTATACATTAAAGTGCAGCCAATTGATAAGGGTAGATCTGGCTCTTCGTCAAGGGATGGTCTGGCAAAAGTGAGTTCACTTGACAAGAATGGAGAATCAGTTTCAGCATTGATGAATGAAGAATATGCTGAAGAAGCTGAAGTTTCCTCATTCACTGATGATGATGTTTCCTCACACTCATCTTTGACTAATGGAAGTTTGGCCTCCCAAAATGGAGAGGTAACTATGTTCTTCATGCTATCTTTTTCTTTTCAATATCTCTTTCAGTGCTTTTATTTATCTGATGTCAGTTTCACATGGTTACTTTGGCTTCTACCAACTTATGCTACCATTCCTCTCATTATTAAATTTTTCAGTCCATATGAACCTGACTGAGTTGATGAATAAATAGTGACATGTACCGCAAAATAGTGCTACGAGACAGCTCACCTCTATTATTAAATGCAACTAAAGACAGGCTGCTTACTTATTAGATCATTATTCCTAATAAATTTCTTTTTCTTGGCATCAGAATGGAACAGAGAGCAAAGGAATGGTTAGCAAGGATCACAACGTTGGTCAAAAACTTGCCCTTCAAAATGACATTTCACCGCCAGAGAATTCTAATGAAGGTTCATGTGCTCTTCCTCTGCATTTATGTTCTGATTTTTGGGTCACAATAAATGGTAATGGCTCTATGTTGGCCTCCTCTGACTCTTGTTCTATGTTAATCCAAACAAATGATGCATCTCAAAGTGTCCATTCTTCATCACCTTATACTTCTGAAGATAAAAGGGAGGAGGCCAATACAAGCACAGTAAGTGAGAGGCATCTGGATATAGTGCTGGAGGCTCATGACAAAGTTCCTAGCATCAAAAGCATAGCTGAAGTTGATACTGAACAGTACAGTAAGCAAAATGTAACAGGTTACTTTCCAGATGAGTGTGAAAATCCATCAGCAAGCAATCTCAGTTTGACAAATTCTGGTGATCTTCCAGTTAATGAAGCAGATTGTGGAAAATATCAGGGGGCTGGAAAATGTTCTCTGGAAGATACTCCACAGGAAAATATAAATATTAGTTCCACTCAGGAAATGATTGAAAAGGAGCCACATGAGAATGAATCCAGAACTCTAGTCGATACCTTGGCTCAAATTTCTACAAGATGTGATGGCTCACCTATGGGTGATTCTCTTTCTTCCACGACAGAAACTGGAATGAAGGAAAATCTCCCCAAAACTGATAGATTAAAACTTGTTAAATCTGTTAGGTCACAGTCAGATTCTGTTAGGAGCAGCAAATTTGTGAGCAAAAGTCAGCACAATGAAGTGACAGAATTTGCTGCCTCAGGAGAAATAGACAACAGTGCGGGGAAATTTAAAGTTACCGAACGAGTAAATTCGAAGGTTTATCAAACGAATGCAAGAACCACCAATATGGACAGAATCCAGAAACTGGAATACAAAATAAAGATGCTTGAGGGGGAACTAAGAGAAGCTGCTGCTATTGAGGCTGCTCTTTACGCAGTAGTTGCTGACCATGGAAGCTCCATGAGCAAGGTACATGCTCCAGCTAGGCGTCTCTCCAAGCTTTATCTTCATACTTATAAAGAATATTCCCAAACCAGACGAGCTAGTGCTGCAAGAAGTGTTGTATCAGGACTCGTTCTAGTCGCCAAAGCATGTGGAAATGATGTCCCTAGGTATTTAAAAATCATTTCTTTTCAACCATTTTCACTGATGTCTTTAACCATGCAATTAATTTTCACTCTAAAGCATGTAGCTTGGACTGAAAAACGTACTTGTAGGGTTGCAGATTAAGTCACTAATTTTTCTTCCACTTTTTATCCATATCATCTTTATTTACCAGAAAGGTTCTAACATTTTGTTGGTGACTTAATGTTACTGAACTTATAACTACAGGTTGACATTCTGGTTATCAAACTGTGTTGTTTTGAGAACAATTATTTGTCAAGCAATCAGTGATGAAGTGCTACGGCTTCCGACAAG
>JAOSBP010000008.1:9122920-9146341 GCA_027563825.1 Erythroxylum mucronatum | reverse complement strand
TTGACAAACCTGGAACAGCTAATGAGTTAAAATCTTTGAAAAGGTTCTTAGCACAGTTTGAAAGATCTGTAAATGGATGCCTCTGCTTGAATCCAGAATATGTTAAACTACTCTTGGCTGAATTGGATACTTGGGTTCCATTTGCTTCAGACATTGGTATAACACCATTATGTTGTAGATGAGTTTGAGCAGATGATATTGTTCTTTCCAAAAAGTACTGATTTGTAAGAATTGAAGAGAAAGATTGTAAACAACAATATCTGATATTATTTTCATGAACTCCTCACAAAAAAAACACAAATATTGAATGTGAGAAAAAATGGACGTACTTTAAGTATTAAAAAATGCAAAGAGCACATCATATATAGATCTATTAAATTTGCATAAAGACTGTACCTCCTAAAATACCAGTAGCAGCTGAACATTCAATTTGACAAGCTGATGCAATTTCCTTTAGTAGTGGAGTCTTATTTTCTTCAAGATGAAAATAATTTCTACTATTGGACTTCATTATTTCACTCTTCAAACCACACTGATTTGTCCTTGAAATCACAGGCAGAAATCTATATTGATTGCACATGTGCCAAAAAGTAACAGTACATAGATATTTGAACAATCATTAAAGAAAAGTAATACCTTGATCTTTTTCAGAAGTGCAGGTACTCCTGCAATGCTTAGGAGAGATGTAAATGATACAAATACAAAGACAGCAGCAACCAGCAACCCTTGTCTGCAACATGAAAGGTTAAACATGGTTTAGTAAATAAATATTATCAGCGAGGACAGATCCTATATAATGGGACAGAAAGCTCAACGATTTCGCAATTCATTAAAATCAAGAAAAAGCCAAAAATTAAAATAGAGAGAGAAAAGACTAAATACGCGAGAAATTTAAAAGCTCCAAAACAAAAATCCAAGGGTTTTGACTTCAACAGAAATTTGGGGAAATTTTTCACACAGAGAGTCGTTGTAGCATTTGACTGTTTCGAATCATTTCGGTGTTGTCTCACTCTTTCTTCACCTCCGTGGGGTGGGTGGCTGGGAGTCGGATATATCTAATCTGTCCCCGCAAAAATTGGTTCTTTTTAAATTTTAGGGGTTTTTTTGTTTGAAGGACTTTGGGTGACGACGAGAGAAATGTAAGAAGATAATGGAAACCGAGAGAGAGAAGGTGGGCAGATAGTGGAGAAGAGATTGTGTGTGTGTGTAGATGCGAGCTGTGAGCTGTGAGCTGTGAGCTTGATTTGAGCGTTGGGATCGGAGGTTAAACTCATGGGAAAAGCTTCACAGAAGTAGCCTTTCATGTTGCAATGGTCAACGTAAACTCATGTGAAAAGTTTTAGCATTAAATGCTTGATAATGATGACTTCCACTATAAAAAAACATTAAATGCTTATGGAGGGAAATAGAGAGATAGAAATGGTCCACGCAAACTATTAGATGGTCATGTGAAAATCTGAACAAAAGTAGCATTAAATGGTTAATAAAGGATGGAAATTTTTTGGAGGGAAAAGAAGGGGTAAAAATTGAGTTTTAAGTAAGTAGATTTCTTTTATCCGGTCAAAAATTAAATCTACTCGTTACGTTGACTGCAAATTTCTGTTTGCATTTCAGTTAAAGGACATATCGATGTTATTAATATTTATTGTTGGTTTTAATTTTGGCTTAAGATATTAATAGTTAAGATTTTTAGAATATACAGTAAATCTCGTCAATAAAAATAACAGAGATAATAATATTGGTTAGAGTTGAAAAAATATCAAATTTTGCTCAAATTTATAACTATTATCTAAAAATTTAAATCTATTTATTACATGTAGTGCAAATTTTTGTTTATATTTAAGTTACGTAATTAAACGACATGTCATGTTATTAATCTTTGTTGTTTATTTTAGTTTTAACTAACGCATATTAATAATTAAAGTTCCTAAAACACGTGATAAGTCACGTTAATAAAAATAACGGAGATAATAACATTAAGTTAGAATTTTTAAAAAAATTAAAATATTTAATTATTAGTTTTCAATTTTTAATTATAATTATAAAATTGAGCAAATTAGAGATTTTTTTAATAATTAACCCTTATATAATATACAACGACAGGAAGAAACTTTTTTCTTTCTTTGACATTTCTTTTTCAGATAGAATGAACACTTAAAACTAAGGACTTTACTTATTTAAGTTAGCAGTAATATAATATATAAAGAAAGAAAGAAAAAACTTTTATCTTATTATATTCCGTTGACATTAGATGAGATTTAAGCTTGTCACCTCCAGCAAGAAACAAAATTCGTCTTTGTATTTGAGAAAACATTCGTGTAATCCACGACTGAATTTAGAAGCATCTTCATAATTTTCAAGAACCAGCAGAAAAAAAAAAGTCAATTCCTGATTTCTGTAAAAGAAACAAAAGGCAATTCGTTTTTGTGTTAAGTGGATAAGGAGTTTTCGGCGGTTGGTCTGTGTCAACTTCTGTATGTATGTCGCAAAACCCAGTTTTTCTTTTCCTAATGTTGTCAAACACCTAATTTAACTACCAACAACCTAACCTTACCAAGCCAATCACACAAATTAACCGCACCACGACCAAATATCCAATCCCGTGTGTGCCTCATGACTCACGCCATGCATGAGAATGACATGAGCCATATCATCAAAACCCGGCCCACAAAGTCGGCGTTGGTTCTGCAATTCTTTATTTCAGAAACCACCCTGCATCTTCCATTTGAACCTTCCAGATAATATCCCACCGTGAACTTCGAAACCTCCTTATGTTCATTGGCTGGTCAGTCACGTTACGCGCAACCTCCACGGATGGGATATCTGCTCCATGACTTATACACCGACCTATTGCTCTTGCTCTATTATATATACACACCTTCCATAGCAATTGATACAATTTCCATTGTTCTCTTAACTTCTTTCTTTTGTTCATAAACATCATCAGTTTTAACGTATAGTGGTGCTCATCTTTGTAGTTGTGTGTTTGTTTTGGCCTACTTTACGTAATAGATTATAGATGTGTAATCATACGTTGGAAAAGTTGAAACAGTACGAGCAAGTGTTCAAGCACTTCGATGAGAATGGAGATGGAAAGATATCACCTTTGGAGCTGCAACGATGTGTTGCAGACGTCGGACGAGAGCTGTCGTTGGCGGAGGCGGAGGCGGCGGTGAAGTATTCGGATTCGGACAGAGATGGGTTTCTGGGGTTGGAAGATTTCATAAGGTTTGTGGAAGGAGGTGAACAGGAAGATAAAGTGAAGGATTTGAAGGAGGCTTTTAAGATGTATGAAATGGAAGGAAGTGGCTGTATAACACCCAAGAGCTTGAAGAAGATGTTGAGTAGAATGGGTGAGTCTAAAAGTATTGATGAGTGCAAGAATATGATAGCTCAGTTCGATCTTGATGGGGATGGGGTGCTCGATTTCGATGAGTTTAAGGTCATGATGTTCTGATTTATTGGTTAGGAGTTTGGACATTTTTTTTTATAACTCAAGTTCTGGACACTGCGTGACTATTCTGGGACCTATGAGCTACCCACTAAAACTTACAGATAGGTCAATTCGGATCTGATCCTAGATAGTATCAAAGGTACCTACTCCTGAAAGATGGGCTACTATCAAAAGGATTACATCACTTTAAATAAAGGCTACTCCTCTCAAAGCTCGAACCCACTACCTTCACACAATCCTCTCCTCCTTTTTATCGCTAGGCTATCCTGTGAGAGGCAAGACATTCATTTTCTTGTGCATATTGAGAGATGCATTAGTTCATCGCCATGATTTGGTTTGTAATTAAAACAAACATCATATGGATATGCCTTTCCATTTATGGTAGAGTTGTTTACAATGATGGTTCATCTGTCTTTTCCTTTTCTTTCTGCAAATTTATTTGTGGAAGATCAACCACTTGGATAAATTCTGTCTCTATATGCATGCATGAAAATTTCCAAAATCTTGAAAGATAAATAGATAATCAACATACACAAATGAAAGTCATCTATCTCTTTATATTACATTGTAATTTCGAGTGATGAATGCATTGCACTTCTTGGGATTTCACAATACCAAATTATTAAGAATTCGAATGGGTATCTAATTTACAAGGCTCTAGCTTTGCAGCGATCTAGAGAGGATTATAATGTATGTATCCTTTCTTTGTATTTTTACAAATAAATTTTTTCGAGACTTGAACTTGTAATCTTATAAGACGAGTAAAGTATGCATTCAAGCTCCGAGTAAGAAAAAGATGGGATGGAGGAAAAGGAAAAGGAAATGGATATCATCTAGTTGTAAGTAAACTAAGCATGCTCATTCGACCAGGAAATTAAGCAATGGAAAGCCTTCATTTTTTTTTCCACCAATCATTTTAAGTTCAGCAAAAGCACCGAATTGTATTTGCAAATAAACAAAAGTGACATTAGATCACAATTTTATGAATTTGTTTTTAGGACATAATAGTAGAACATATGTTCCTTTCTGTCTTATTTATGATACGAACATATAAGCACATAGTTGCTGACTTGCTGGTAAGCCTGAAATTTAGGACCATTTCGTTCAGAACTCAGATGCTTTACTTGGAGTTCCTTCCAGAAGATTTGAAGTTTGTTTAAGTGGGCAAAAAAAAGACAAGAAAAGTTGCCATGAGAATACGTCCAAGTAATGAAAAACAGTTGGTGATAACTAGGAGGCGGCTTCAAATATCGACAACGGTCGACTTGTTAGAGTGATTCCAAACCCAATTGTTTATTTGCTAACTTGACCTGGAAACCTTCATAGAATTGATTTGTCCAGATGTCGCCGGGGTCACTGTGGTTTCTACTTACAATCAGTCTGGTGCATATATATCCATAGATCTGCAGACAGCAAAATTACGATTTCTCTGCAGCCTATGGTTGGTTTTATAACTATGGCAAATTGGCGGTATATTCTGTATTTGCATGTCTGTCGTATGACGCTTTTGTACAGTCCTTTTTCATAGGGCTCGTTCTTCAATGGCGGATCTTTGACTGTGGCAGTCAAATTAGCACATTCTTCAACGGAGAAAAGCAACACGAGATACTGTATTCTCGTATAATGAACCACACAACAGGGTTGGCTTTTTGAGTTACAGTCGTACTTACCAAAGGAAGTTGGCTTTTAAAGAAACAAAGTGAATGCAAATTGCGATGTTATAAATGCTTTAGTGTCAGTGCAAGTAGATTGAGTGAAAATGTAAAACTGATACATGCCCTTCATAGTTTTGAGATTAAGAGTTGGATTGTCGACTCGAGATTAAGATTTTTCGCTGAGGAAGATAAGAATAGTTATTAACTGCGTTTATGTTTCATTGGTTTCCTTAGTACATATATACAGGAACTCCTGTACTCAAGAAACTAGCTAAAACCAGTGGCGATAGGACAACTAGAAAAATAAGCGAGAGAAACGTAGTTAATTTGAATATCCTTCAATCAGATTATTCACAGACTTGTCACATAACTAGAGGCTTAGAAGAACTTTCGCAGACTACAGCAGCGTGCAGGTGCTCCTCTGCTGCTGATTCTTGCACCAATCTCATTAACTTCTCAACTATTTCTCCTGAGCTTGGCCTCAAAGAAGGATCTACCTCAACACAAGCTCGTGCAAGATTGGCCAATGTTATAGCTGCATTAAATGCATAATTTTCCCCCAGTGCAGTATCTATCCATTCCCTGAGCTCATCTGCATTTTCAGACAGCAATATCGACTTGATTTTCTCAGACAGCAAAACGTTATCTTCTCCACTCTTGTTAGGTCTTCCTGATAAGACTTCCAGCAAAACTACCCCATAAGCAAATATATCCATGCTTGGAGAAACTTTACCTTGATGTACGTACTCAGGAGCCAAGTAACCAAGATTCCAATCGGCGGGATTAGTTTCATGGTGTTCTTGGCCCTTGGTGTCGTCGTCAAGGCATTTTTCCATTCCAAAATTTCCAATCTTTGCGTTGAACTCTTCGTCCAGGAAAATATTCCTGCTCTTCAAGTTTCTGTGAACGTAACTTGGTTTCATTATGTGGTGCATAAACTGCAAGGCTGCCGCCACATCAAGACATATCTTAAGCCTCTGAGTCCATGTCAGGAAGCAATCGCACGAGGCAATGAATTGGCTCTTTATGGCCAACCCACCATGAAGCCAGTCCTTCAAAGATCCATTTTTGGCGTACTCAAACACCAAATATGAATCAGGACTTTCACTTGAGCATGTGCCCAACAGCCTAACTATTTTGGGGTGATGGCAAGTTGAGTTATTGAACAGGCTAAACTCAATCTTTGACATAGATTCTTTCCGGGTACGTTTGACTGCCAGGTCCTTGCCATTGAGACGACCATGATAGACAGAGCCCTCTATATGATTGCTCGAATCGAAGTCCTCAGTTGCTTTTTTCAGCTCCTCTATTGTGTATATCTCCAAAAGCAGCTTTCTTGGTGTGGTGTCAACGATCTGTTCATTGAGAGAACCCTGGGACCCTTCAAAAGAAACTTTCTTTTCGCTTGTGGTCCTCACACTCAAACTTAGCTGCTGCAGCTCCAAGTCTCCTTCCTTGAGTGAACTTTGCCGTTTCTTCTTCTTCAGTTGAATCACCAAGAAAGCTGCAGCAATGGCAATGCTTACTCCGACTACAACCCCACTAACAGCTATATAGACTCCAATCATCCTCATCTTCGACTTTTTCTTGTGTCGATCGACTATCGGGATTGTACTAGCAGGAAAACGCGAACTGGGTTGGCTTGGTTTTGCAAAGGGACTGAAGGTAGGCTCAGCATTGAGTGGTACCAAAAGAGTCGTATGAGGTATAAGGTTCTCAGGCTTAAAGGTTGTAGACGATCTGTTATTTGCGTTAATAATGGCTTCTGTAGTAGTATTGAAATTAATGGCCAGTTTGGAGATAGTATCGCCTTGGCTCACAGGGTATGAAAGCAAGAACCTTGTTGCTGGATTAGCTTCAGATGAAGATGGACAGGCACATAGCAGCGGTACCACCAATCGTACCTTATTAGCAAGATTCCACGGTGAAACTGCCAAGTTTTTTGCCCGGATTGCTTTACAAGTTGTCAGGCCCTCCAGTGATTCAGCTATTTCAAGAAAGCTCTCTCCTTTTATGGTAGTTTTGGTAACTTCAGCCTGTAATATACCACCACTGCATTTACAGTCAATTGGTATCAACAGAGGCTGATCTTTGAGCAGAAACTCTGTGTCAGCAGAAAAGCCATTTGCTTTAGCAATCTCCAATCGATTCAATCCCAAATAAAAGCTTAAATTGGATAGAGATGAGAAGTAGGAATTAGTTCGAAGAACTGCAAACGTCTCGCACCTTTCTAACGAACCGTTACCGTTGCAAGTGTAGCCCCAAGCATCAGGGGACTGAGTTTCACAGCTCAATGAATTCTCACCAAGTATAGGAACGAGTAAACAGGTTGAAAAGACCAAAACTATCAAGTTGAACAAACTCAGTAGAGCTGCCATTTCCATTTGCCACTCACTTCTAGACAAGTAGAACTATTAAAATAAACAACCTTTTAACTCTCAGGGTGAATATATTGGATCAATAACGACTTGGTGCCAAAGTAGGTTATTGTTTTCCCATAGACAAGACTCTTGGGGTTGACGAAGAATTTGTATAAGTTTGGTCTAACGATTCCAGCTGTTAGGTAAGTATTTTCCCTCGGGCTCCACAACATAAGCCAACGGGGGTGGCTATCTATCCCAAAGTTTTCAATGGCCGGTGATAATAACCATTACTACTAACTGCTAAAGATGAGACGTTCTTGGGCTTCAAACCTGCTTATATAGGCGATGATACGCACAAAACTTCAGCCACATACATGTACTTAGACATTGAAACTCTTGTTTGTACTATCGAGGTGTCCATAGTCCGTACATTTAGAAAATTCGTATCTTATCAAGTTTAGCAAGCTCCTGGAGGGCTGAGGTCCTACTTCTAATAATAGAAGAAACAAGGCCCTAAAAAAAAAAAAGAAACAGTGGAGAAAATTAAGCGTATGATATGTATCATGAACACCATAGCACGTAAACATAATGGCAGACATTCATGGTTACGTCAAATTTGCTCAACTTGGTGTCAGTTTCCTTTCCAGATCACATCAGAATGAGCTTTTGAAGGAGAGGATGAGAAATGCTACTTTTTCATCCTCACCTATCATGATTAAAAGGACCAAAATGCCTCTTCCAATAAAGAAATTTCAGACATAAACATGTGAGACTATCTTTTGGGATTAACTTTTCATGAACTATGACGAGATATTGCATTCATGCATTCGTTAGGAAACTCTCAAAATCTCTTTAGATATGCGTATATGCAATTCCAATGATTACAATGAAGGAAATCTGGTTCTGCCAATGTTGTGAATATCAGTGTTGATAGAAATGATGACATCTTGATCGAATGAGAGGAAGATAAGATGAATTAAGCAATGAAGAGTTGCCGATGCATGGTAAAGCTGAGGCAGATAAGGAAAGGCTAGGGATTGATAGGTCAACCTGGCCATGGATAACTCGAGCTGAAAGCACTCAATGTTTCAAATGGCATAGGCTACGGTGAATTATCATCGCATAAACAAACATGCATCGTTTTCATTTTTTTTCAAAAGCCATAATCCATTGCAATGGCATCTGGAAGAACAGCTCAAAAACAGATCTGGGTTTACATGAGTGAACCACTCATAAAGCGCAGCATAACACGGGCTTTTAGGAAATCATGGGGCCTCATAAGTGTCCAGAACCTGGCAAGAGCATTAAAAGCATCCCCCTGACCAATTTTGGAAATTTCGTTTTTTTTAATGGCCTTTTCATGCTATATATAGAGGCACCACCGTGGCACCGTCGTGCAAGAGACCATTAGGCTTTCCGTTTTCTTTTATGCAATGCTTACAAGTTGATTAGTTGCTCACATTTGAGCCCAACTACTAGAAATTCTTCAAGTCTCTCGTATCTAGTTAGTGGTCAAGACTTAAGATACCTCCCATCGACATTCCCAGATTCACTGTTAAAGATAGTATGGGAAAAATGTCTTTTAACACCCCAAAACCAAAAGGTGGTTGAAATGACCGTTCAAGCGTTGAGAGAAGCCTTATCTCAAAAGATTAACTTTCTGTCAAACTGTTGACAAATTTAAGACGCTAATACCTAGGTGGTGAAAGTACAAGGTTACAGCAAGCACGTGTTATCACGTGCAAGCCACTAATTTCTGTTGGCGTTAAGATTGGAAAGACACCAAGTTTAGTTTGGCACGGCTGAATGCGTGAAAGTACATGCCTTGCTCCGACATGGGAGGTTTCGTTAGCAGAGGATGTCACCAAACTGTTCCTCACGTGCACTAAGATGGTTAAACTGCATATACACATGCAAATGGAATCTACGCATCCAAATTTTACTTTTATGGGAGAACAATAAAGTTTTCAAGTGAATAGGAAAGCCATGGATGATCCAGATACTCTTTTTAACACACTTGTCGGAGGAAGACAGTGGGCGATTCAAAGAGCAAGATAAGCATGGTTCTCGGAGGGTATCATGCCAGAAGTTGGGGGGAAACTAAAAATGTGGAAATTCCATGCCTTCCCTATGCTTAAGAAAAGAAGCACGGTAACAAGGAATTAAAGAAGCATTCAACTATTGCACTGCTAATGCAGAGGTGTTAAGCAAGCTTATATGAATCAATCGAACCACAATGTTCTGCAAACGGCAAGCGGAAATGGTTAATGCAAACCTGAAATACGTTCTCACAGGAAACAGCCCAATAATATATGAAGAGGCTTACCGACCAGCAGACAGCCAGAATTTTCTTGATTGCTAGAATATGTTCAAATGATTTCGGGCCAAACTTGTTCACAAATGCAAAGATTATATTCCCATCACTCCTTGTAACAGAAATAAGTATTAAACAGGGAATCCGATTCCATAGGAATTGGTATCGGTAAAGTTAAGCTTCCAATAAGTGCGTCTAGGATCTCAAATTGTCACCGTTGCATTTCTTCATAAAGTAAGCGGTGATATTTAATCTTATTTGTTCCCAAAATTCCACAAACCATCAAGAATGCAAATTTGTCACGTACATGGTAAAAATCAAACCATGAAGTATGTTTCCTCTTTGTCTGGTGAAGATTTTATTTTTGTGCTGCCTCAACACTATTTCTCATGAGAGAAATCACATGGATTGGATCAGGGGCTCCAAACACTGAACTTCCAGCAACGATGCAATTTGCTCCAGCTGAAGCTGCCACGTCAATTGTCGAAGGTCCTAAACCACCATCCACCTACCAAATAAATTTCAACACAATTCAATTAGCAATAATGTAGGGAAAAACCAACACTTGTGTATTTTCTCAAACGCTCTAATGCATCAAACGGATGAAGACATATTATGCATATGCAGTAAACAGATACTGCATGCAAGCATAAACGCAAGATCCAGAGACAGATCGCCATAAAGAGAGACTTCCTCCCCCTCCCAGATATTCAGGAGCATGCAGCATACGGAAAATGGAACCAAGAGATTGATTGAAAAAATGAAATGGAGCCACGGACAAAAAGCTAGGTAACCAAAATGCTATGTAGTATTCAACAGAGAGAAAACAAAGAATAATATGCACTTATCTCAACTGCAATATATCAGATAAAGAAATTCTTTGAATGGGTTACTAAAGTCCAAAGAAGATTCAAAAGAAGATCACCATGTTTATAGAATGTACATGGTCGTCAAACATTTAGCAAATTGTGTAGTAACAAACCCATACACGAGATCAGGTCCTACATGGTGCCTATCATCAAATCCCTAGGGTGATTTCAAAAATACTTCAAAAACTCAAACGATGTTTTATACCAGAATACAGCAATTCTACCTCTCCACATCCATCCAAAGACACAACCAACGGAGTAAATCAATCACAAATATTGTGGAAAAGCAAAGAAACAGGTACAAAAGTAACCGAGATTTAAGTTCTAGATTGTAAGATACGAGATATTCTCACCTCTATATCAAGCAATGGATATTTCTTCCTCAATGCCCTTACCTAGTAACAGGTATATTAAGTTATTTTAGTCAGATAATTTAGAGACTGGATTAAAAGAAGATTGAAGGGATATGGAACCTTATCCATCATTTCTGGCATGAATTTTTGTCCACCAAATCCAGGTTCTACAGTCATCACAAGCACCATTTCAACAGGATTTTCATCTTCAACCTGTCCGTTAAAAAAGTATCACATATCTCAGGGAAATTGATTTATCTTTTACTTAGCACCAAAATTAGCATGCAACTGGATAAAATATTCTGCTTCAGATGCAATGTTTGTTTCTCTATGAGGAAAGAAGTGCCAAGTTCATACCAGAGGATAGACCTCTTCGATTGGGGTCCCAGGCTTTAATGCTAAACCTGGCCTCATCCCCTTTGACTTAATTTGTTGGACAAGTTCTCTCCAATTATCTGCAAGAAGCCTCATAAGATGTTTCAATTAAACAGAAGGGTTAGGAAATGGCAGCAACATGAAATGGGAAAAATGGAGATAATCAACCTCTGGTTGCCTCAACATGAAATGTAAATCCTGAAGCACCAGCTTTAGCCAAAGGCTCAACATAATCTAAAGGATTTGTGACCATAAGGTGACAATCAAGATAAGCCCTGCAAGGAATTCCTGTTAAGAGTTTGAAACATTCAAAGGATAACATAAATTGAAAAGCTTTAAAGACGTTACTCAGTGTGTTTTCTCAAGCTCTCGATAACTGGTGCGCCAATGGTTAGATTTGGAACAAAGTGCCTAGAAAAATGCAAAAACAAGAAAAAAAAATCATCCAGCCATACTTACAAAAACACCAGCTTGACATTCAATGCAAGAGAAACAAAGCTTATATTAAGCCTCAAATTGCGAATAACTTAAATCTTAACAACAAGACCAAGTAAGACAGCATACATCCATACAATGAACTATCTTAGAGGGAAATAATAGCAAATAAAATCCTATAACATGAATGAAGCATAGAAAGACCAAGCAAGATAGCATACTTCCATAAAATGAACTATCTCAGTAAGAAGTAAAACCAAATAAAATCATGTTACCATGAATTTAGTATAAAATCTGCCTACTCCAATGAAAACCAACTACTCTTTGTATTGACACGGTCCTTCATATATTTCCCAGTCCTTTCCCCTAAGGGGCTCTCACTCTTCCAAAAAAGTATCTGACGATCCACATCTTACAAGTTAGTTTGTCCGTTTTCCAAAGTACAGCTCCAAACTGGCTAACTACATATACTGCCCGAAATGAAGTTTCAGAATCCTATTTCTTTCATCAAATTTTATATGAAATTTAAGTTGCTCGAGATCGTTGCAGAGCTTGGCCAAAGTGGACAATCAAACAATGGAACTTGGATCCATCAACAGACAACAAAATGTTAGAAACTGTATAACGAAGTATCCATTAAGCAAAAGAAACCATAAGGTAACTGAAATATGTTTAAGGTAAGAAAAAATAACCCACAGGCCACAACTTATCGCAAAGAGCAGAGCATATGACATATAAACAGAGCATTAACCGTACCCGTCCTGCAGAAAATTAGACAAAGAGCCATCAATCTAAGAACGTATTCAAGCAATCCCATGAAATCAAAATACCATTTTGAAGAGTCAATTTATAAATTACACTACAGAAACAAGCAAAGAGACAACAAATATAGATACAGAGAAAAATGTACCATGATGTCCATGTGAAGCCAGTCAGCCCCAGAACCGATCATCCGTTGAGCTTCGGAAGCCAAGTTGGCGAAATCCGAAGACAGCATCGACGGTGCGATTTTGGGCACCACCCCCATGGTTGCCGGGAATGAGCGGTCGAGGAACAGCGAGCCGATAGATCGGTCCAAAACCAAGAGGATGTCCCGTTAGAACTCTCGTTTTTGCTTTTGTTAGAAACCTGTAACGACGTCGGTTTAGACCTTGATGGTTAGATATTCCTTACCTACTACGAGCCCACGCCTAACCTCTCGCCAATCAGAAGGGGTCTTAATCCGATCATGGTCAACCATACGACGCCGTACTAGTTTTACTTTTTTCCCCTTTAATCTGCATCATCCTATCATAAACAACTTCTCTATTATACAACAGGAATAACCCTGCGTACTATCAGAACTCTGCACACCTTACTTTATTACAAAAACTTGTATAATGATGATGAAAAAAAAGGGGGTCAAGGCTAGTGAAAGACAATCTATTCATTCCTTGATCCTAACCTTTTGGACTCATTATGAATCCTCTTAAACCTATCCATTAACTTTAATCTACTTTAGTTGAAGTTTGTTGTCTTTAAGAAATGACCATAAGTCTCCTCTTTTTGGAGGTTTTGGAGGATAATCACAGCCGACTGGACTGCCCCACTCTGTGTGCTACTCATACATACCGCCACAATCTCATTATTGCAATTAATTGTTGTTATTAGGCTTTTGTAGTTTTGCAGAATGGGTTTATAACCATGTCCCCAGCTTTATTTGTCAATTTTCAGCATTTGGTAATCCTATAATAACAAGATATCACTACACTTTGTAGATAAGGTGATAAGGTGAGTCATCACCTTGGACATGGATTGCAAACTTTTGGAATTGTCCAAACATTAAATCAATATTTTAAAGATCACATCAAAAGTTAAATAGATTAAATAAAATTAATTAATTTGTTTTAATTTATAAAAATTTATTAATTTACTAAAATTAATTGATCAATTTTTAAATTAAATCAAAAGTTGAAATCAAGAAAAAAATTAAACAACTTAAAATTTTTACAACTAAATTAATCAGGCCGATTGAGCAAACGGACGTTAGTAATTTTATTTATTTTCTGTCATTACTATTTACCCCCATTGACCTACTAATCTCTATCCATCACACAGGATTTGCTGTCAAAATCTACAGTAGTATGACATCAAAATGAGAAAGCAATTATGTACGGCTTCATTTTCTCCATTCATCTTTTTCTGTGTTTTGGTTGTGACATGTGCACGTATGAATGTGTCACCATATAAATGGACAATAGTGAACTTCTTTGAAAATGATATCCGCCAACTTTGACAATGAATGAAACAGAAAGGACATTACACTTGCATCATCGTTTTCATCTTCTTCACTTGTAGGGTTTATTTGCATAGAATGGTTAACAAGTCCACGGATTTGTTCCCATGAGGTCATAACCCATACTTGGCTGTGAATGCGCTGCCTTACCTCATAGCCTATTTCTTGTGACTTACGAAATAGAAGGCTGAGCAACCGCAGTAAAACGTGTCAATTACACATAAATATCGTGCGTGCGTGCATTAATGGTTTTCTTAAATATTCTAACAAGTGACCTGACCCTCATTCTCCTTTGTAGAGCATCTCCAACCCATTTCTCCATAATAGAGTAGAATTTTCTTAAAATTATTTTATAAAATTAACCCAATTTTACTTTTTCACGTATATTTTTTATTCACAATATTATTGCTGTTATATTTTTACGTTAATAAATAATAAATAATAAAATTTCAAGTAAATTATAATTTGTTACTTGATAATACTAAATGAAATAATATATGAGATATATTGCACTATTTTATATTATTTAATTATAATAAATTATAATATAATTAAATTTTATCAAACATCAAATTTTATTGAATTTCATAAATCAAAAATATTTTACCATTAAAAAAAGTCACAATATTCATTACATCAAAGATATTAAAAGATAATATCGTTACTGAAAAGAAACATAACTTAATTGACTAATCCTCTGAATTAGTAGATTGTTCTCATAAATGTTTTATCAATGCATTCCTTAATTTGATATGTGTGTGTTTTAATTTTCATGCATGTGTGATTTAATTTAGGTTATTTTTGTTTATAATTTATGATGTTATACGACTATTAATGTCAATATATTTGTGATTTACTTATTTGAAGTTTTCTAATAAATATTTTTAAATTATTTATTTAAAATATTTATTCATAAATAAATAATTGTAAAATTATAAATATATAATAAAATATTTATAAACCTGATACTAAACTTTAAAATTATTATAAAGTTATAATTACTTAAATAAACATATAGTGCCGACATTTTTTTTCATTACACGTTACTATCATTCTATCAAATAGATGCTTTCCTTCACGCGTGCCTGTACAGTAAATTGCTTATCACCAAGCAACTTTTTAAGTCGTACAATAAACTATGCAAAAATAAATAATTTTTTATTTATGTTAAGATATTTTATTGTTTAAAATTAATTAAAAAGCACTTTATTTTATTAAGAATATATTAAAATTACTATGTTTGGGATAAACAATCTGTTCATACAGACTTTGTTACATAATTAACAATTAGCAACATACTAGTCTTATTAACTAATTCAATAAATATTCAAGATATTTTTAATACTATAAAATACCTTAATTAATTTAGGAAAATAAAATTATGCTTAAACATAATTGAAATCGTATCATTGAATGATGTACATGTGCGTTGGTAGACGAGAAACTTTTTTTATAAACATTAAATCGATTTTATAAATAAGAGGTGTTGGAATAATCGATAAAGTTGTTTTTTTGTGATTCGAAATAAATTCGGTTCTTTATATAAAAAATATTGCATTACCGAATAATTCAAGAAGAGAAACACTGTAAAGAGGGTTCTTTTAAGTAAATGACTCGTTGGGTTCTTGAAGCAGGTCTTCGTTAAAAAAATAGCTTGAATAATTTTGTTTTTTCAAAAGGAGTTGTCATTTTCTATCAGGAACATATCAGGTTTAATTAACATAAACGTTCTTTTTGTAAAAATAATAAAAAATACTGTGTATATTATTACCATTCACTAATTGCATTGACTTCTATATCGATTTTTTTTGTAAATAAAAGAGCTAACAACTAGCTAGATCTAATAACAAAATTAATGTGCCGAGTGTAACTAACACCCATACGATCATCATAAATCGATTTTTTATGAGTATGCCACAAACGACAAATCTTGGCTGCCATGTTTTCTCTCTCTCTCTCTCAATTCCATCTTTTTTAAGCTCATAGCCACATCCTCACACTTGTCTCATTAGGGATGAAAGTTATTGAAACGACAACACCTTCGCCTATGGTCGTTAGTTTGCCAAGCAGGCGCGGCATCATGCATAGACACGTAATTTGCGATCTTTTTCTTCTACAGTTGACATAATGGAAGAAGAATTGCTTAGTGAACAATTAATATTGTTCATCCTATCCTACGGTACAATTCATTCATGTATATATTTTAAGGTACTGAATGAGGCAATTCAAGCTCATGAAAGTTGGCATGTCCACTAATAGCCTGAGGAGTCATCATCAGAAGCCCTCGAGAATATGTGATCATTGTTAGTGAATATATAAAATCAATTAAGTTGACCTCACATAATAGCTTAAGCTATTGTGGTGAAACGATCATATCATTTGATATGGTATCAGAGCCTTTATGACCAAGTGGTCGTGAGTTCAAATCTTACCACCCACCTATTATTCAGCACAAGGTAGAGTGGACATGTGCAAGTTTCAAGCCCAAAGAGCTTTTACTTGAGGGAGTGTGTTAGTGAATATATAAAACCAATTAAGTTGACCTCACACAACAACTTAAGCTATTGTGATGAAACGGGACATCAGCTTTAAAATAAAGAGAAGTCACTCTCTCAAATCGCTTCTCTGTGGTGTTAAAGAATTTCTAGGACATAAACGCTGGAATTCACAGACGAATAAGACTAGTACTGGTAACAAACAACATCGAGCTTGTTGGGCTGATCATGAGTGGTAGATAGCATCAAGCAGGCTAGTGGAAAATGCTGAACATGCATGTTTATGCTTCTCTCTATGCAACCCACCTTCCAATTTTCTTCATTTGTTTACTCTAAAGCATCTGCTTTTGTTTTTTTTTTGGGGGGGAACTAGACAAGGCTATTCATCAAAGATACCAATCATGAAGATGATTAAGAATATGATTGCCAACCATTGCTTTAGACCTTTGACCGCACTCTTGTTATTCTAATCTCACAAAATAAAGGAAAGCTCCTTATAAACATTCTCCTGAGTTATATCATGAAACTCTCAAGTTCTAAACGGATTAACATGCAATGAAAGCATGACTTAACTACAGAGATGTTACGAGAGAAAAGATTAAGAAAACAGGTGTAAATGTGGAGATGTTACAAAAGCTTGATTTAAATTTGTAGATTCCTGACTGGATTTTCCCCTAGAAAAAGTGGAATCGGTTATATAATGGAGGTGAGATAATTGTCCATGGTGACTAAGGACTAAGGCCCCTGAAGTTGCCTAGAGACAGAATGTTAAATTGAATGTGAACATCCCATCTTATTCTGCTTGATTGAAGTAGTATGTTGTTAGCTTGTCTTGTTGTGAGGTGTCTGATATGCTTAGCGAACCCATGAAGACGTATAAGCAAAATACAAAATGAGTGCCAATTCACATGGTAAATAGCAGCAGCCACTCCCAATGAATGAAGCCGAAACCTTTACCATTCTTGTTTTTTTTTTCCAAGTCTCAATTTCAACAAAAGCTTTCTCAATTCAGTGGGTCCGACTGTCCCTTGGTAAATCTTTAGACCATGTTCCAGGATCCATACCATACCAATAGCATACATACCCTTTCAAGGTCAATCTCTCTCTCTCTCTCTGCTGGTCCTCTTTCTTTTTTGTTCTTCTCTCTGTTCTCTCTTGTAGGCCGTCTCCCATTTTCCCATGCTTTTACAATAACAACAAAGTAACTCCCTTCTTGCCAGTCTCAATCCCTTTCTCTGTTTCCTTCTGCTTCAACTTAACTTCTTTGTGAAAGGTTAAAAAAAAAAAAAACATGTCCCTTTTCAGTGTCTGACGACGATCAGAGAGGTGCTCTCGGTGGTACAGCCTCAGGGGGATCATGGGTTCTTGTGCTTCTGTTCATAAGGGTACCTCTGATTCAACCATGAAAATGGGAGTGACTTTTGGCTCCAAAACGGACAAGCTCGTCATTCCAGAATCACCCATCAAAGAAAAACCGGCAACTGTTGACCTTTCCAACAAGACTTTTGAGGACTTTGGTATGTTCTAGTCTCTGCTTTTGCTTGGCCTTATGCTCAACTCTATGCTTTTTATTTATATCACGAGAGTCCAATATTAATAAACTTATCATCTTCTTAAACCTTTCCTCGCGGTGTATGACTTGCTGTGGGCGGTGGGTGTGTGTCCTGTTATTTTTGTTATGCCCGACCATGTTTTTGATGATATCAATATCTTATACTATTAATTGGCATGGATATTGGACTTTTAGAATTATATCTTTCGTTTTTATTGTGATTTTCTTAATTATTCGATCGAGGGTGGCTGCTCCTTCCGTCTTAGAAATATATGTTCAAGTTTCTGATGCAATGTTTCTGTTAATTGTTTGACATACTTGTTTGATCTTTTTTCCCTCTAAAGTGCTATATCATGCCTTATGTTTCTGGCCAATCTTGAGAAACGTTGACCCCCTTTGTTTGTGCATTCCATACAATCTCTTCCACCTTTTTCATCCATATCTTCATAGCCGCCAGTTCCCTCAGCCAGCCTCTTCACTTCCGTTCCGATATAGTTGATGAAGAGAAAGTGATGGAACTGGACTGTACAACCCTTTTGAAGCATGGGGATATTTAGAACATTTTTATTTGGAGTGATCTTAGATAAACAAATAAATTAGAAGAACATAAATGATTGGAGATGAGGTTGTTCCTATGTCCCATCATAATATAAAAAGAGAGACTTTTCTCCCTTGAAATCAAACTTGTGAATGAAGAACTTCAGTTTCTCTATAAGAAAGCAAGTATTGAACTTGTGTTAGAATCTTGAACTCTGATGTTTATCTCAAGTAGCTGTTAACATAAAGGAGTATGGAACGGGTGATTCATTTGTTTGGACATAGCATTCTTTTGACTCTGGAATCCTTGATTTCCCACGGGACAATCCATCTCGATTTGGATTATACCTACTAGTTGTTTGCATCATTAAGATGTATGACTTGTCTTTTGGCAAGTATGCCGACTTGGAAAGGTTTGCTCCTTTAGCTGGGCATTGGTCATTCATGAAGTGCTTGATGGTGAATTATCCTCAAGGAATGGATAAAAACCTTTTGGTCCTGAGTCGGTAAGTAATTGTTACTGTTTCTACAGATAACTGAGGGATGCCGAACAGTGAAAAGAAAAATTGAAAGAAGACGTCTTTACTGTAGATTTTGCCTGTTGTTTTCCCCTTATTGAAACAACTATCCCACTCTAGTTTAAATTTTGCTAATTAATACAGCTGTTTTCCATTGACTTAAGCAGCCCATTGGAGGTCTAAGTAATACGTTTAACATAGTTTCTTGAAGCTGAATTTAAGGAATGACGTGGTGATTTTGGATGAAACAGGTTGTGCGGATTTTAACAAACTGAGATTAAGGATCTGTTCTTGTGTCTGAATAGAGTATAGTCTTTGACAGAAAGTTGGTTGCTCATGGATCCATGCTTATTGTGAATTTATGCTACAAATGTTTAATATTGTTACCGTGACTTTAGCTTTCTAAGGCACAAAATCATTGGCAGGTGATGGATGTATCCATAAATTAGCTCTATTTATCTGTTTAATATTTGAAGTTGATATCGGTTTTACCTACTTTGCAGGTAGTAAAGATGAAACCTTTTTTGATTCCCGGCCCTGGTTAGATTCCGACTGTGAAGATGATTTCTACAGTGTCAATGGTGGTAAGGAAACAATATCTGCATTTTGTTTAAATATTTCTAGCACCCATTGCTCGGACCTTTGTCTGTTTCTTGTAGTGATATCACTCCCACACATTACACTATACTGTCTGTGTAGCTTTCAAGGATTTAGCCCTCTAGAGTATGCTATTACTTAGCTTTAGATACAGGAGAATATAATTAATTTAATATAGCTTGCGACGTTGTCAGTTAGATTTCATTTTGCTCTAAAGCTGGCAATCCTGCAATTGCCTCATGGCACCTACTCGGTAGTAGGAATTTCAGCTTGTATTTCTTCATGATTCTTTTCCCGCGCAATACAGATTTTACACCATCTCGAGGCAATACTCCAGTCCATCATAGGTTCTCTGTTGGTACACCTAAAGTCAACAAAACCTTGGAGGAGACTAGTCCTGGTTTTGTACCTGAACCATCCCCAACACCAACAGGGAAAAAGAAGAGGCTATGTGAACTTTTCCAAGAGAGTCACACGGAAGAACCCATTGATGATGCACGTTCGCCAGGCATCCAGAACATTGCCAATGCGAAGACAGGAGTTAAGGCCACCATACTCGATGTACTTCCTAAATCTGCAAATACTACCCCTTATATATCTGGTTCAAATTCTGTCTGTAGCAGTGAAAGAACTCCGAATGGACACGCCCTGCTTGAGAAGGACAAATCACAAAAATCTGTGCAGTGTTGTCTCCCAAGCTTGATTTCTTGCCGAAGTTTTAGTGAGAGGAAAAAGAAGATGAGTCCAGCTGTAGCCGTAAATGGTAAGACAGATCCTGGCAACCCTACCGGGCAGTTGGAACATGATCGAATGTAGAACTCACTTGGTCATATGTTACATGTAAGCAATCTCCAGAATCTTAATGTGTAAAGTACAATGCGACTTCGCTATAATGGATTAAGGGTGTGTATAGAGCCAAAGTTATAGAGAAGGTGGTACGTGCCAAAGTTAGTCAGGCTTTTAATTTATTAATCCTGGATGAAAATTCGCCAAATATCTTTCTTGTAATAAGTGAACAGAGACGAATCTGCACTTGCAGTGGAGGTACTATTGTGATCATCCTTCTCTATAAGTCTTTTCTACAGCAGTTCTGTTGTAAGTGGAGATAGATATTTTAGTTTCCAGGCTGGTAATTTGAGGTGCTCTACAGCATGTGATGCTTATTAAATTTTGGTGGCTTATATGTTCCACTGTGTGCTACATGCCATCAGAGCAGATCATCATTACCTTTACATACATTGGTAGCTTTTTCCTATATATATACTGCAGAGATGCTTCATAGTAGAGCGTCCAGCTCTAACACAAGTATCCGGCTATGTGAATCACAGAACTGAAGTACCTTGCAAGCTGGATTAAGGGCACGGTTTGTTGTAGGTATAGGCAATGACTACGCTTAAACTAAGCTGTGTGGGGAAGAAAGGTTGTTTCTGTTGTTTATCATTTACGCATAAATTCCATACTGGAGGAACTTTTCTCCCAGGTTTTAAAGGAGAGCAAGAACGAGAGCAAGAACAACCAACTCTTGTCTTTTATAGTTTGAATTATCAGTTGGGGGCATAATAACACAAGTAGTGAACGTTCAGGGGAGATGAGGATCGAATACCCTCTCTCTGCAACCGCTTTCTGCTTTAACTGAAGGGTCATCTGCGAAATGGTCACTGCAATGATGAAGTTCCCAACTTTACACTAAAAAGCTTCCCTCAAGCTCAAGCATTTGGGCAGGCTGAAACTCAGATGAACGAAAAGCCTAGACCCATTTGACCATCCCTGGCGCCACAAAAAGCTTGGCAATAACATTTTGATTTTTTAATCTCAAAAGCTTATAGTGAAGTTGGGAATAACGGACATGTGAATCTTAGCATAATCATCAAAAAGTTCGTGTAATTCTGCTGGTAGTTTTCCATTTTTTATTCTTTTTCTACATTCCTCCAAGAAATCCGTGATATTTGTAACTCGTAAAGTTTTTATAATATCAATATTTAGTGGAAACAGATGACAGACAAGCAGATATGGACCATAGGCATTTCTATAACTAGAACCATGGGTCAAATTGTGGTCCACACTAGATATACTGCAGAAACCAATGGTGCAGCTGTGTGAACGCCACGTCATAGTCAAAGCACCACTCAGAATGAAATTATGGGGTAGCCTTTGCAGAAAAGAGTACGGCATAAAGAATCAGTGTATTGGAAAAAATCATCCGGAACTTCATCTGAGATTTGACGGGAGAGCAGCGGAAAATGTCCCTGGTTAATTGGGAGGCAATTTGTCAACTCAAAAAAACCTGTGGGCTCAGCCTTAAAGAGAATTCGGGTTACTAATGATGCCTTGCTAACCAAATTGAGGTGGGTTCTGATAAGTAGGCCGACGACATTATGGTTTTGGGTCCTTCGTTCTAAATATCGGATGGACCTCTACTACATCCCTACCACGATTGATCGTGTCAGGGCATCGAGCTTCTAAAAAGGCATTGCTGTCACTTGGCAGTACGTTCATTAAGGTATCAAATGGACTCTGGGCAATGGAAGGAAAATCTGCTTCAGGCATGATAACTGGCTTCACGATTGGGGTCCATTACACACTGTGGCAACCTTTGCGATCACGGAGGGAGAACTCTACGCTACAGTAGCGGAATTGCAGAACGAAGATGGCTGCTAGAAGTAGAATTTGATTCATCAGTACCTGCTAGCTTCAATCTGTCTGGCTCTTGCGACCCTGCAACCCAATGGTGCTCCTATCGCCAACGATACTTTTAGATGGGGTCCCACTGTGAATGGAAAATTTACGATCGCTTCTGCATATGCGTTAATCGAAGGGCATATCTTGGACATCTCTCCTGGCCCGTGGAAATTTATTTGAAAATGGTCGGGACCCCAGCGGATCAGAACTTTCTTTTGGCTCGTTACCAAGCAGAAACTCCTTACTAACCAACAGCGGATAGCGAGACACATTGCGTCTAACAGCAGCTACCACTTTTGCGGGCTGGAAGAATCCATCTTACATGTCCTCCAGGACTGCCCGCGAGTGCAAGCTTTTTTAGGGAATTTTCCTTTGGACATTGTCGATAGAGACTTTTTCCACCAGACAACGAAGACTTGGGTTACGGCCAACCTACTCAAGAGGCCCCAAGTAGCGCATGCGGCATGGTCCCTTATATTTGGCGTCACTTGTTGGATGCTTTGGAAGCGGCGAAACCAAAGCCTTTTTGAAGAATGATTTGCCTGGCCGGATGATGCACTGCGAGCAGTTTTGGCGTATGTAAAGTGGATCGTTCAAGCGCGGAGAGTTGAAAGCCGAGTGATTCCTAATCAGGGCCTTTTGGTGGGCAGTCGGGTGAGATGGACCAAACCACTAGGAAATGGGTTAAATTCAACATGGATGGTGCTTTTAACCTGAGTTCGGGTGTTAGTACCGCTGGTGGCCTAATTCGCAACAATCAAGACCAAAGGTGCGAGGGTTTTTTCCAACACATCGGTCGCAGCTTGGCTATCAATGCTGAGCTCTGGGGAGTCCACTCCGGCCTCACTCTAGCTTGGACTTTGGGGTTTCGCTGGGTCATCTTAGAAGTGGATGTCCTAGAGGTCATTCAACTGCTTTTATCTCCCTTTTCTGAAACTGATATCAATCCT
>JAOSBP010000008.1:9087124-9107615 GCA_027563825.1 Erythroxylum mucronatum | reverse complement strand
GCCAAAATGTCAAAGAGACATAACATAAATCGGACTAAATTTGCTTAATATGCTAACCCCTAATTTGGGGCGTTACATCATATATCTTTTTGTTGTATGTTATCAAACATAGCTTGTTTATGCTAGAACTTACTTTTGAATATATGTTGAGACTACATTTTTTATGAATTTGTGTATAAAGATGATGAGGGCATTTAGGATAACCATTTTTTGACCTAAGCAAACCTACCTCACTTTTTATCCTTGGAAAACCAATTGAGCCTTAACCTTTCTTTCTTGCATAATAACCTTGTTACAAACCTAATTTACCCTTTTTGTTGTTGATATCCTTAATAATTTTGAACCCTTAAATTGAAGGAATTGTATTAGCTTATTTGCATAGGATTTTGACTAATCGCGTGAAAAGTAAATTAGATTATTCAAGTTGCATTGTTTTAATTGATTTTTTAGAATGAAGGAGAAGTAAAACAAAAAAAATCTCCTCTTTAATATTGTTGTTGAAAAGAAAAACGAAATAAAAAGAAAAGAAGAAAAGAAAAGAAAAAGTGACTGAAAGAGATGTCATTTGAATCAAGTGAATTTTGATTTAAGTTGAAACTTATGCGGATAAGTTTGTATGATTTCCTTCAATTTATTTAGCTAAAAAGTTCCTTTTGTCATACCTTACCTAAGTCACGTTACAACCCTTATAAAGCCCCTTTGATTTATACATTAGGTGTATTTTGTTTAATGGTGGAGATATAATTCTTCAGCAAGCTTATGGAAATAACTTAATATGTTTTGATTTGAGAGCTTAATGAACCTTAAACACTTCGAACGTATAGAGTGAAGCCCTTGTTAGGGTGTCAAGTCTTGTTCATTTGATTTTGATGGAATTGATGAGATGCTATGTTTTAACAATGTGTCCTATGAGTACTTATTCTCTCGATTGTTATTTTATCTTCACCCCTAAATGTGAATTAGCTTTTGTATCTTTTTGGATGACATGAAAGGAGATGAGAGGTTGTTGTGAAGATGATTAATGTATGCTTGAGGACAAGAAAAAGTTTGGTGTGGGGGAATTTGATAAAATTTGATCTCGACATATTATTTGATATTATCTCCTTTGCTTTAGATTTATTTTGGTGCTTAAGTATGGAAATTAATGTTTGTTTTGTTTTAGGAGATGAAAAGTGGAGATTGCTTTGTATTGGGACTCTATTGATGATAATAACAAATTTTGGATAAAGTCAAGAGATTGATACAATGGATAAGGTCGAACACTTGAAGAGTCGGAATTCGACCAGAAGACTTCACCTTATTCTTACCATGAAGGAGTTTGATTTTGAATTCGTTTTAGATAGACGTCTTTATAAGTTAGAGTTATATTAGGATTAGATTAGAAAACCCTATAAAAGAGACATTTCTCACAACAGAAACTTTTTTTACGTTTTTAGCAATTCTTAGTCTTTCTTCTATTTTTATTGTTGGAGTGAAAGCCATGTGTGGCTAAATTAATCATTCTGATGCAAAGGGATTTAATACTCTAATTGTGATCTTGTAAGGTTTTGTGTTTCAAACTTTTATTCACGTTTTAATTCAAGTATTTCTTGTTTTAAGTTTCTATATTTCATGAATGATTGATATTCGATTAATCTGACAATTTAATTTAATATTGATTATTTTATCGCTATCCAGGAATTCAGTGATTCGTAATTGTTATGAAGAATTGGTACAAGCAGCATATAAGTTATTTATAAATTTTCATTTTTAACTTATGATAAACAAGAAAACTAAGTTGAATAATTGTAGCTATCTCAATTATTTAATTTAGGTTTAATCTTTTTCACGGAGCTTATTATTATCATCTATCTGATATAGAATGCTATCACACCCAGTCAATAGATGATAAGTTCTAGTTTGGATGATGAGTTTGAATCAATTAATTTAGGAAAAATTTGAGACTTATTACAACTATCCTAATATGTTTCAGATTAACTGCTTGAATCGTGAAAATATTCTTTTTGAACCAATGATCAATGTTACAATTAGATGAGATCTTTCCCTTGAATCAGAATTTGGCAATCTTGACTTTATCCTATTTAAATTCAGTTGATTTTAATTAATCAATTATTTAATCAAAAACCCCTCATTTAATTTTATTGCTTGAAATTAAGAAACTAGTGTTCAGTTCTCTAGGGTTTCGACCTAGTTCCACGACTACTACAAGAAATTTAGAGAATCGGTATTATTTTGGGGGCTTAGACAACTCGACCATCCTCCTTAGTACTATTTGGCTATTCTGACACTGATTGGGTTGGTGATTTAACATATTATTTTCCACCATTGGTTATTGTTTCTTTTTTAGCAATTTTTTGATCTCTTAGTATAGAAAAAAATAATTTGGTATCACTCAGTCTAGTATTAAATCTAAAATATCACGCTCTTGTTAATGCTACATCAAATTACTTTGGTTAAGATGGCTATTAATCGATATGAGTATTACACATTCCTCGACCACTTTGCTTCATTGTGAAAATGGAATTGCTATCAAATTTATCATAATAACGTTTTCCATGAATTTATAAAACATGTTGAAATTAATTGCCACTTTGTATTTCAACATGTTACTCAGGCACTACACATTCAAACGGTTGATATATTTACCAAAAAGCATCTTCCAAATTGTTTTTAAGAATGATTGAATTACTATCTTATCTTGAGATTGAAAGGAGGAATAAGATTAGTTAAAATCATAACTAAATTATCTTGGGTATCATCTTATTTATATCTCATATCATACTATATTTTTATACCAACTTTGCCTTCAAAATGCATGGTTGCATCTTTTATACAAAAGAATATCAATTGAAGAAAATATTTATCCTCAATACTTTGTTTCAACTCTCACTTATCATATATGAGAGAGTTGATGCTTTCAAAGTATATATTCAAAAACAAAAGTAAAAGTTTTTATTAAGTTTTAGTAAATATTATCATAAATACAGAGGATAGATGTAAAGAAATAGCTATATTTCAAGCTTCGTAAGATTTTTAATATAAGAGTATCTCATGCTTGTTCAATATTTCCAATAAAAATATAAAAATTAGCTAAGGAAAATTCTAACTATTTCGTAATTTCCATAATTCCTCCTTGTGTTAAAAATATATATAACAAATGAACAAAAAAAATTGTAATATTTAATCTATCTTCAATATGATAATATCGATTTAAAATAGGATATGTTTAGGAAGAAGTATTTTATCATAACATTTATGTTAAAAAAATTTCATTCTAATATTGAATAGCATTGATTTTAATTTTTTTTAAAATTATTTAATTAAATGAAAAAGAAAGGAAATTTTTTGTTTAATTTTTAAAAAATGATTTGAATCCATCATGGTCACAAATTGAACTAGTTATGTTAGTTTAATCGTAAAAATTTTGAACTGATAAATTTTTCAAGTTTATAGTTCAATTTATTTTAATAATCTTTATTATTAAAAATTGTTCAATTTATTAATTAATTGATATTTATAAACTAAAATAAATTATTTAATTTTTATTAAACAGTCTTATTTTTAATTAAACTTTAAATCTTTCTTTGGATAACAAAAATTTCTTCTAATCATATTTCAAAATTTTCAATTTTATCTAATTTTTAATTAACATTATAAATCTCATTTTTAAACAGGCTTTAAATTCTTTGTCTGAGTAACAAATACTTATTTTAATTATACTTTAAAATTTTCAATTTTATTTAATTTTAAACCGGCATTTAAAACATTTTAATAATGATAAATTTTTAAAATTATTATTATTATTTAAAGAAAATGTTTTATTTCGATCCAGTTTTTTAAAATATCTAATTTTACCGCATATACGGTCGAAAGTGCAATTCTTGCGATATGTTTATGTAAGATTGCAGACGCCGGTGAACGCATCGTGAGGATATTTATCGGCATGTACTGATATTATCCATTACATTCTCCCCACCTTCTTTACTTCACCGCCTATTTCCTCCAAAGTCCAAATGCCTCTCTGCCTCTTCTCCTCCTCTCCGCTTACGACCTGCCGCCTCTCCTCCACCTCCGTTCGCACCTCTCCTTCGCCGCCGAAGCTTCCTCCTCCACCACTAGTAAACCTCAATGCAGCTCCCTCGTCCAGGCAAAGTTGTGTCCTTCAGTGCCCTCATTTCCAATCGTATGCTCTTACACATTCACACATCCTTTTGACCTCTGTCTTCTATTGTTGAATTGTTTGAAAGCTGTTGAAAGTTTGCTTCTCTTGTTATTAGATGCTCTGGTTGCACCCAAGAGTTGAATCTCCATCGTCCCCTTGTTCTGGAGGAGGTCGAGAACTTCTTTGAAAGAGTGGGAGTTTCTGATTTCACTTTCGATAGCTGCAGATTGGTATTTATATGCTGGTTTCTGTTTGATTATACATGAAAGTTTTGTTCTTTATTTCCTAACTTTTTTTTTTACCACGTTAAGCTGTTTGATTTTATGCTCTCGGTGTACAGTGGGGATGGAGGTGTAGAGCGAAACTGGCTGTTCGCGGTTCCTCGGTGCAGCCGTTGATTGGTCTGTACAAAGAGGGCACTCATGACGTAGTGGACATTCCTGAGTGTAAAGGTCCATATTTAAGTTACTATCTTTTGGTACTTTTGTTGGGTTCCTAATGGCTCTTAAGGCAATTGCATTGTGTTTTATTTTTCTTTTGCATAGCTTATTTGTTCAAGTATCGGTTTTTGTAGCTCATCATCCAAGTATTAATGCCGCGGTTGAGCTGTTGAGACAAGGTGAATTGATACCACTGCTCTGTTAAACCCCCTAATTTCGATTTTCCTACATTAGGGGGCAAGTACCTAATCAGTGTGTACTGGTTTGGGTGTTTGATTGTTGAATTATGTGCTTCTTATAGTTTGGTTGATCTTTAGGTATCACTGAGTTGGATATTGACCCATATGATGAAGATGAGGGAACTGGTGACTTGAGATATGTTCAGGTGATTATGAAATCAACATACCTAATTGACCTGAAATAAATGTGTGGAGGTCTATTGTTAATGTAGAATCATGGTAGCTTGTGGTTCTTGTGTTTGAGACAAACTTGTATGTGTTGTCTTCCAGATGGCTGTCACAACTTACAACACGTCAGTTCCTGCCTCAGACAGATATAAAAATGGTTACATCCTGAACTTGCTTATGTTGCAATGGAATTTTGAAAGGTTTTGGTTTTTGGAAATTGTTTGTATTTTTTTTTCAGTATTTAACTTGATTCCATATCTTCTCACAGGTAAAGTGCAGGTTGCCCTGGTTTGGAATTCAAGAAATGAAAGGTCTCCTAACTATGAAAAACTAGATGCCTTGGCTAATGTGAGATGTTATGTGTCTGTTATTTGTGATTTGTGTATAACACGTATGCTAGTGTATTTATCAAATAGACATTATGCAGTTCTTGTGGAGAAATGCAGGATCCAGGAATACTGTCCATTTAATTCATTCTGTGTGGGCTAACTTTCAAACATCAACTAACAACGTGAGTCACATCTTTCCTGAAGATAAGTGCTTAGAGATAACAAATGATGGAGCATAGAGTAATATTATCTGTTTTGTGTGTTACGTGTCTATGGATAACTGTTCTAAGCTTGTTTCTTTGTTGGGCTGTAAATACTATGAATGAAATGACATTTAAAAGTAAGACAACTGTATTCTTGATGCAAAATGTTTCCAAAGGTATAGCATTAGAGGTGGAATGATATTTAAGAAGTGAAAAAAATATCACCTTGTCTTTTCAAAACCTCCCTCATATAGAAGTTATTGTCATTATTGCAGATTATATTCGGGGATAGGTGGAGGCATCTCTTGGGTGAAAGAGACTTTTGGGAACACGTTGGAGGAATTGACATATCCTTGGCTCCATCCAGTTTTGGACAAGCAAACACACAGGTAATGACATAAATTATTTGTCATCCTTTCTTGTCTGTAATCAAAACCAAAAAAGAAGAAGATTTTGCTTTTTAAACAATCATACCTTAACTATGCTTTCTTCAGAGTTTACCTTCCTGATGAACTTTCTTATCAATTCCCATAAAAATATGAAGCAATTGCACACACATATGTTGACAGCTTATCCATCTGTCCCGGTCCAAATATTATGTGGAAAATGTTTTGTGAGCCTGACTTCAATTATCTGATTTTCCTTCTTTTATTCCCTAAAATTCAGGCTTTCAATGCCTTGCTGCGGAAGGTACAAAAGTATGTTCCTAATGGAGCATCAGTTGCTGACTTGTATGCAGGAGCTGGTGTGATTGGATTGTCATTGGCTGCCACTAGAAAATGCAGGCAAGATCTGTGCAAGTTCTCAAGTCCCTAAGATCTTAATTTTCATTTGATACAAAAGAAATTCAATTGAACATTGTTCTAATCGCTTTACAGGTCTGTCAAATGTGTGGAAGTTAATAAAGAGTCAAAGTTATCTTTTGAGAAGATAGTTGAACGCTTTCCAAATGTTGTAGAAAGAAACATCAGCTGGCATCATGCAGATGCTTCAGATGTTAGTATCTAACTTTGGTTCCAGGTTTTCTCAAAATGTGCATTTTAAACCTGCTTTCAAATGGTTCAAAGCTGATGATTTCTTCTCCATGATGTTCCATAGGAACCTTTTTCATGGCTCATGGGATCAGATGTTATTGTTGTTGATCCACCTAGAAAAGGATTAGATGCACGTCTTCTTGATGCATTACGGACTATATCAACAGATGAGAAAGAGCAGAAATCATCACCTAACGGGTAGACTATTTCTGCCGTAATATGTTTGTCAGTTTAACACTGCAGTTATTTCAATCAAGTTTGCTTCTTGTGATCATGTCTATAAGAAATCATATAACCAATTACAGTTCTTACCTAAAACTCAAAGATGAGAAGAGACCATGGATTTTACGTGCAAGGGAAGCTTCAGTTCAAGTAGGAACCAAAACAAATTTGGGGAATCCTCAGTCTCTACCCCAAACACTCATCTATATAAGCTGTGGATGGGAAAGTTTCAAGCAGGTACATTTTGCGTTTAATCGCTGCTATAGAAATGTCATGAAGTATATAGACTACTTTTCCTTTGCTTTATTTTGCTAATTGTTCCCATCGTACACAGGACTGCAAGTCATTGTTGTCTAGCAAGAGATGGCATCTAGAAAAGGCTCATGGTTTTAACTTCTTTCCTGGTACCCAAAGGTATGATCCTTTTACACCATGACATTTTTTGATCTAACTATGATATGTGCTCTTCGTTTGCTTTCACTTCTAATGCTATTTCACGGAACTTTGTTAGTATGATCCTATTTGTTATACTACTATTCTTGGTATGATACTATGACTGCATTTGGTGCCATTATTTCTTAGTGGAAGTCTATAATAGATAGTTGCAGACTCTCCTTAGAGTCTAGAGAATAGTTGGCCCTGTAGCTGAGGTAGCAACTAAAGAAGAAACAAGAAATATTGAACGCAAATTTGGTCAAGGCATACAAATTTTTCAAAAAAATAAAAAAGATCAAGGCATCTGCAAATGTCTTTTAAGGTCAACAGTTTTTACTAGGAAGGAAATAGTACTTGGAATTCTTTAATTGTCCAAGAGGAGTGTAACACGTTAGTATTATGGTAGGATAGAATAGTGCCCTGAATCTGATGATATAATCTCGAATGCATTTGGAATTCATCCTTGAGAAGGTGAACGATAAGTACCCATAGTTAAAAGTGAATTTGGACTATGTTTGCAGCATTGAAGTCCTAGCTGTCTTCAAGAGAGGGCAACGAGCACACCTCAAGAAGAAATCAGGAAAGAAGAAAAAGCGCTCTTAGGGACTTCTCATCAACTAATTTATTAGAAGGTCTCAACAGGTTCTGTCCAAGAATCTGGCTTACGCTGCATGAAGAAGAAGAAAAGAAATCGGAGTGTATACACACGTAATAAGAAACATCTGGGGGATGGGCTACAAACGAAATTTTGTCATAGACCACTTCGTTGTATTCTTTTTGTGGGAAGGGATTAACAAATGTAGCGGGTCACCGAGGTAAAAATAATAAAAAATGAACAATGATCTTCATTAAGTTTTTAATCTCATCAAATCTCTCACGGAACTTGATTAAAAAATTGCATACTAAGCAGGGGCTCTAAAAGAGTCGCCAATCTAAAAAATAATCACAAAACTTTGTAGAGCTTTTATCTGCTTTTGGATCTTGCCAGGTGAGGGAAGGCAGTCAAGATGTTGTGTGCCCTCAGATCTTGCCTGGTCAGGATTCCGACCACCGGAGGAACCTACAAATGATAAACATAATCACATGGAGTGAGTCAAACTGGAATGATCTTACATTTCCCAGTTATTTCAAGCTGTCTTAGTGGTGATGAATGTAATCTGCTCGTTAAGATGGTGTTGTCTTTGGTTTTAACTTACCCCAGCAGCTTGATATTTGGGAACTACAAGCATATGGCGGAGGCCCACTTGCCTGAAGAGCACCATTGCTTTTGCCACTGACATGCTCTCCACAGCCGTGTAAGGTGTTGTATTAGTGAGAGGATGCAAATCAACGTACATCTCCATTTCATCTCTTGAAATAACTACTTCCTCTATCTTTCCCTCCCTTTCAGCCAGCTCAACCCAGTCGAATTTTTGTCGTACTTCCCACTCCTCTGTTCTCCTTTTCTCTTGCAGGAACCACTTCTTCTTCAGAACTTTGATCAGGTGAGCTCTTAGTATCAATCCATGCAATACTGTCTCCCCCACCCCATTATCGACAACTGGGAAGGCATTGTGAGTCGTATTTTTTAGGACATCTACAATCCTCGACACCTTTTCTACTCCAGAAAGTGTCACAACTGGTGGTTTGGCATCAACAAGTTCACCAACTGTTATATTTCTCATCCATGGCTCGGGGTTTGCTTCTAAGAAAGGCAGACCTTTTAGTTCCAGGATAATCTCGTAGATGCTTGGGTTGAAGCTGTCTCCTACAGTTTTGGCTATTAGTAGGACTAGCATGGTTATCGGAAGTAAAAGGAGGTTGTTGGTGAGCTCGAGGAAAATTACACAGAGCGAAACTGTCATCCTCATTGAGCCAGCCATGAGAGAAGCTGCACCAAGAACAGCATAGAGCCCCTGATCAATGTTAGTGTAAGATCCCATTGCAATGCCGAGCAGGCGGCCATATGCTGAGCCCATAAGTATGATTGGAAGGAAGAGTCCTGAAGGTACAGCAATTCCAAAGGTAAATAGTCCTAAAATGCAGTAAAGTGCAAAGAAAATGAGGAGAGATGCGATCTGAAATTCTTTAGGAGTGTTTGAAGAAAAGATGTTTCGAACAGCATCATCATTTGTGGTAAGGAGGAGAGTGGCAAGGTCATTAAAGTAGCCATCTGGACAGTTGAATTGCTTGAAGTTGCCGGACCGGTCATTCGTAGGACAAGACTCTGATCCATAGGGATCACAAGCTTGACATTTTGAAAGGAATGGAAGACTAAATAGGCTGACCGAGGTGAAAACTGAAACTGTCAGACTCAAGAGAAGCTTATGCATTCTTCCTTTCCTGTAACACACAAAAGAAACATTATCACACCCTTGTGCAACATTCAGTTTCAAATCAACCTGGCAGAACCTTTACCCAACTCCAACGTGAAATTAAATTGATAAATAAGATTTTCATTTACTAGTTCCAAAATGCAAATTGTTTCATAGGTCTTGAAGAAAAGAAACTCGAGCTACCTTCAGCAGAGTGTTTTTATCAAACTAAGATCATTGATTCTTATAACATCTACAAGCACAAGCTGGAGTGATAGCTTACTGGTTAATGACATTATATAGTCTGAGAACTTTGTGGAGAAGGTAATTGTACAGGCTTCCCAGAACTCCACCAATTATGCCAATGATTGTTACTGGGATGATATCCATCAAATGGTACGTCAGAGTGACATCACTTACGTCAAATATGATTAATCCTCCTTTACCAAAGAGCCCACACTTTCCTGAATTGCAGATTTCTATGAAGCCCCTAAGGACTACCAAGACAATTGCTGTACTGAAAAAAGTTCTCCAGAGGAGTGCACTCCTCCACCATGTTGCTACCTCTTCAAGGGCAAACAGGACACCACCAACTGGAGCTCGGAAAGCTGCACAAACACCTGATGAAGCACCGCACGTGATGAGATCACGGCGGTCCCTATCATTGTTAAAGTAGCGAAGCCAGAGCCACTTCAGTCGATAATTGTCAGGCCCTCCTTGGCCTAACAAGGAAGCAATGCAACTGCCAATGTGAACCAAAGGTCCTTCTTTTCCTAAATCTAGCCCAGCTGAGACGGCTGCAATGCTCCCAAATATCTGTATTGCCCCAAAGAAATGATGCATGTCTGTTTAGTTGAAACCACAAATAGATTTACCTGCATTAAGATATTGTCTTTGACCAATTTGGACTTCTACGTTGCTATTACTTTTTAAAATTTAATGGGTTATGCAGATCTTGCATTGAAAAGATGAAAGAAGAACAAAATGTGCAAAAGATTTTTATCCACAGAACTCGTGAGATTGTTCTGGTTACCGATATCAGCCTCCTTCCATACCTGAAGCAGGTCATGAACATAAGCTGCTTCAATTTGGAGAATCATTTCCAGGAAATGGTCAAACTGTTTATGGAATCTAGTAGCAGTGTACTCCATTTAAAGAAAGCTAATTTTATGGGATCAGTGAAACGTGTGTTGTTGTGATATCACAGTTAAATCTCCTTGTCTCTGGTAACGTAAAGAATCTGATTTTGGGACATTACCAATTACCTTAACAATCAATGGGGTAGCACCGTACATGTTAGGAGTATCGACTCCGTTCAAATAAGCTTTAATTTCAGGTATACCAGGTCCTGCAGCTGTGGGAGCAAAATACACACATAACACAGTAGCAAACAAGGTTAAAGCAAGATTGGCCCCCGTGAAATAGGCTAAACCTGTCAAGTACCTGAATCGCAAAGATGGGACCAAAACTTCTGGTCAAAGATGACTATGGATTGGAAAGAAATATATCGAGTCTGGATATCACAAACCTCTCATTTCGTATTAAGTGAACAACAGCAAGAAGCTTGTAGCCAGCGATGTTCTCAATTGAAAGATTGATGAGGGTGGCTATTAATCCTGTTAAAAGTCCTACAAGGAAGGCCAGCGTCCATTTCAAGAAAATATATTGCAAAACTTGAACTTTAGATCTTCTCCTCCAATCATGTTTGAAAAGATCATTCTCATTCGTCCTGCATCAAAGACGCTTATATTCAGAGAAGTATGAAAATTATTCAGGAAATGCAAAGAGACAAGGAAAGAAGGTGGTACTCATAATCCAAGCTTTCTATATGAGAGACTTTGGCTCCAACAATGGCGAGTGGACTGGAAGACAGTGTTCTATTTCTCTTGAGAAGTGGCTGCCGTAGTGTATTGCTTTCTGGGTCTCTTTCTTCTGCTCGAGCCTCCATGGTATGAGGTGTAGTTGCTTCAGACAATTGCTTGGAGTCCTCCTCCATTGGAAATGAACTACAAAATGTTGCAGAGACAGCCCAAAAAATTTTCTGCAGCTGCCGGTTTATTTCGTTTGGATACAGATCAGATCACCAAACCTAGAGATGATGACCTCTCGTATACGCCTCTCTTCCACCGACCCTCGCCCTACCAAAAAGAACAGACCCGCTGATAAGCTGGCCAGATCCGACCCCTCCTGTGATCCCACTGGGTCCATCTCTCCAGCGCTCAAACATTTTTGTCCTTCCTGACAATTTTGTTCGTGTCTCGTAAATTTGGATTAACATTAATTGTAATTTTGGCTTCTAAATAAATCATCGGTTAAGTTACGTCATTTGATTCAGATAAAGATAATAAAATGACCCAACAAATAATCTAAATTAATGAGTCAAAGCTCTGATGAAAAATAGGTCTTGGTCCATATCGGTCTTGTGATGGGGAAGCCCGATATGGAAGCTATATAAAAATTAAGGTCTTCTATAATTACTCGGTAAATTCACAAGCATAAAGTTCTCTAACCCGTTAAGAGAACTCGTGATTTGAGGAAACTGTAGAAAAGCCTAGCCCGTGAGTCGGTGATCACTTTCTACTAAAGGTCCTGGGAGATTCAGAGACGTTTGGAGTTCAGAATCAGCATCAGAATCAGAGATGGAACCAAAATCTAAATATTCCGCATTACCTTCGTTTTTAATCCTTTCATGTAGATCCGGAGTACGTAATAAGGGTCCAATACGTACTAACATGTGGTATCAGAACGGTTACGTGATCGGATTGCCAGAAATGAAGGTTTTTCGGTTTTTCATCTCATTTGGTTTTTCGTCGTTTTTGATTCGTTTTTCAATTTTTTTACGTATATAATTACGTAAAAGTGGTATACATAAGGTTAGTTACGAAAAACGAGTCGAAAACGGGTCGAATGGAGCGAAAAAGGGGCTCCCAGGATGTCGAAAATCGCTTCCGGCGTCGGAAGTGCCGGAGACCGTGGGGCGCGTGTGGCTCACGCTCCTGACGGCACTACAGTACGTGGGAGTGCCCACGTACGGTCGGCCCATGTGGCGCGCGCCTCGACACACTACTCCAGCGGGCGCGGTACATATGGCGCTCGTGCAGCGCACGCCCGCGCACCGACCCGGGTGGAACAACAGGATGCGTGCATAGCACCCGCCCATCCTGGTCGTCCACGCGGCTGACACGTGGCAGCGCGGATGTCGGACACGTGTCTGCACGTGCCACACATTGTCCACGCGTGCTGAGCACGTGCCACTCGCGGCTAACGTCATCTACAATACAAAAAAAAAACCCCAAAATTCCAGATTTTCCGTAAAGATACCCCAGGGTGTTTTGGGTCAGTTTCCGGGTCCGAGATATTTATAAAGTAACCTTTTTCTATTTTTCTAGATTTATTACATTAGTAATAAAATAAAGTTTAACTCCAGAAAAAGGAATTAAGGTATTCTGAATCCGATTTCGATTGAATTTTTATACTTCGAACTTCGTATGAGGGAGATACATGAGGTCTTGGGTCTCATTTTCAGTGTTTGGGATTGCATGATAAGCAAACGAAAATAGGAATTGAGACATTCTGAAGCCATTTTTGAGTGAACTTTTGTGCAATGAACTTGCCATAAGGGAGATACATGAGGTTGACGTGTCTCAGGAGGTCGGTTCAGTATTCGGTGACGCACGATAGTCATTCTACTGAGATTTTTCTTTTACCAAAGTCTAAAATAAAGTTTACGGAGAATGTCTTCAGCACGTGTGTGTGACAATAAGACTGTGCATTAGGATTTTTGCATTTATTGAGGTTGCATTGTCACATACAGTATGCCTATAAAGAATGTGAGGATGATATAAAGATGTATCCCTTGTGTTTGCGAATTTTTTTGATGCTGATGAGAATGCAGTCACCAAATTGGCCTTTCAAGTCAGTATTTTGAATTGTTTTGCTTGCATGTTGGGGAATGTCTCTGATTTTATGTTTGGTTATTCTACCCAAAGGTGTTGGCCTTACATAAAATTTTGAGATGTGCATAAAAGCATTAGATAAAGGAAGGCTGTTGCTCAAGTGATCTATTCACCTAAAGGTGTTAGTGTCATGAGAATTGATGGTTTATTCTCCGATCGCTTGTATGTGTGGAAGTCTAATTGCATATATTATATATTCAGCCCAAAGGTGTTTCATAATATGTGTGATCGAATTTTCAAGAAAGATATTATTAATGGCTTTAATATCACTGTTGTCCTACATTAGTGCTGATTTAAAGATTATCATCTTGAAATCACCTTTTCAGTCAACTAAATCAGTGCCACCATTGAAACCCTTGCTGGTTTCAATATAGAGGATTGAACGGAGGATGTTTTGAAGGTTATGGAGATAGGGTTGAAATAGTCATATGGATAGGTAAGCCATCTCCACTTACATCCATGAGCTCGACAGCTCATAACGCAGCCTATTGAGCCTAGGATTGGTCTAACAGATTGCATCTAACGACCATTAAGAAATCCATACCTAACCATCTACAAAATGGACTTCCGGACACAGACATAGCGAAGGAGTTTCTTGATAATGTCTCCCAGAGGTATATAGTCTCATCTAGAATTGAGACAAGTACCTTGATGAAATTATTATTCTTCATAAAATATACAGAGGAAAAGGAGAGTAATGGAGTACTTATCAAGAATAATTTATTTTCATAGTATGTGAAGATATTGAGACTTCAACGCTTTAATATCCCATTGTGTTGCTGAGGTGGAGAAACTCAAGTTGTTACTCCTACAGTCCTCGAAAAGGCTTAAGGGAAGACAAAGATGAAGCCTATTAAGTTCAAAGGTAGAAATTCAAATCTTCTCTACATGCTGACGCTGGCCAAACCAATTATGGTAAAGGTCCTTAGGACATAAAGAAACCAGTAGTATGAGGTTTAAAGGGAAGATTGTGACCATCAGGTTATTCCTTGGTTTATCAATTATGAATTTAATTTGCAATAGTCTCATTGAGTATAGGTGACTATTTAGTGGAAAATCTGATCAAGGTGCTTCCATAATACAGTAGTTCATATTCAGGATAAAGCCAAATAAAGGGAAGAAGGAACCGTTGGTTCACAACAATAAAGAGGTTGAAATAATATCTATAGGGGTGTATGTACTGAACTTTATAGTAAGGTTCGTTAGGGTTTACACGACACATTTTATATGTGATCTTTTGATCAATTAAAGACACTTAAGGTTAACGTTTTGCATTTAATACTTCTGTTGTACAGTTGTTGTTTAATGCAAAGCATAAATGTGCAACTTTCTTGTCATATGGTTTGTATAGAATGTGTCTTACCCCGAATTAGATATATACTTCTTCATATCATGCTAAACAAGGTATGAAGGACCTGATGAATGAGAATTCATACATGGCGTGGCATAAAAGTTTAAGCCACATTTCCAGAGCTAAGATTGAGAGATTGATCAAGGAAAGCATTTCTCAATTCTAGATTAAGATGAGCTGGAAACATGTACTGACCGTTTTAGGGGTAAGTTGACTAATAAGGACACTGAGGTTAACTTATGCTTCTAACTTGTTAAGTTTGATACATAAAGATTTCGGTAGACCTTATACAATTGCATTGTGCAATTCTAAAAGTATTCTGATATTTCTTGGTGATTATTCCCATCAAAGTCATGCGTCCTTGCTTAAATTCATCAAGATAGTCAGATTTAACCGTGGAGGAGAATATCATGGCAAACATGATGTTTCGGGACTTTAAAAAGTCCGTTTGCCAGATATATAGGGAGTTAGTTGGCATAGTGACTTGGATCACTATGCCGAGTAGTTCTGAGCAAAATGGTGTGTTACGAAAGGCATAACTACACCCTAAAGGACTTAAAGAAGTCAATGCAGAGCAGGACTAATCTACCTATCTAGAAGTTGAAGAACTTAGCCTTGCGCACATTCATGTAAAGGGCTGCCCTACTAAGGTAGGATAATCCTTATAAAGAAAGATTGCATACTCGTTTTCTTCATTGCTATTTAGTAAAATATCTCAACCACTTTATGGCTACAGATTTTATTGTAGATAAGAAGGGACCAGAATAGTGGAATTACAACAACTAAGTTTCTGGAATATCATGTCTATGATGATAGTGGGTCTTTTAACCTTTCGGATGATAGCAGGGTGGATACTAAAGTTATCCCGTACCCGCTACTTATGCAGCTAGATCTGGTGGATCTAGATTTTTGTACCGTACCTGTAAACAGAGGGATTCCTGGGGGTACAAGATCTAATAAGGTTAAGTAAATCCACTGGAGTGAGACGAGCTGCTATCCCATCTGACAATATAGTCTGTCAGGTGTACTGGACTATGTTATTAGACATATTACAGATTTAGTTACTTTTACAGAAGCTATTTCTGGACCCAATGCAGATGTGTGGTGGGATGCGATGAATGACGAAATGCAAGCCATGAAGCATAGTAAGGTCTATGAGCTAGTTGATTTGCATCAGGAACTGCAAGCTCTTCAGTTACAAATAAAGTTTGAGACCTAAAGGATTTCAGGATAAAGTTTAACGGTTTAAAGACTTGCTCAATTGTATAAAGGTTCACTCAGGGAAAAAGGTTGATTTTGTGTTACCTTTTCTCTCGTATTCTCCTAGGATACATTTTGAGTGATAAAAGCAATTTTAGCTTATGATGATACAGAGTTACATCAGAAAGCTGTCAAAACCACCTTCCTGGGTAAAACCTTTATGAAGTGGTCTATATGGTACAATCTGTAGGGTCCCAGGATCCAGACAGTACTGACATGGTTTGCGAGTTATGCAGATCAATATATGATTTACAATAAACCTCCTAAAAGTGATACTTTACATTTGGTGAGGTTGTGGCCTCTTCTGGCTTCATGGGAAATAAAGTCAAAGGATGTCTATACTATGAAGTTGAGTGGAGCAAAGTTATCTTCCTATTACTGCATGAGGATGGTAAATTGCTCACATCAAGTCACTTAATCATGTTGTATGAGGATAAGCAACTTTTGGTCAAGAACCTTGACATAAAGACCTTAGTATAACATCTTTTTTCCTAGGTATTCGGATTTACCAGAACATATCTCAACACTCATTAGATCTCTCAAAGAATGCATACATTAAGTATGTGTTACAAAGGTTTAATACGGTTGACAGTAAACTTGTCGTAACACTTGTCTCTCACAGTGAGAGATAATCTTTGGTACAGTTCTCAAATAATAAAGTAAAGAGAGAGATTATGAGGAATGTTCGTATTTTAATACGGTGGATAGCTGATGTATGCTCGGTTATGTACTAGATAAGACATTGCATTTACTGTTTGACTGTTTGGTCAATATCTAGTTAATCCAGTTATAGACATTTGGAATGCAGTCTAGCGAGTATTGAGATACTTGAAGGAATCAAGGATTATATGTTGACATATAGAAAAGTCAACAGACTAAACCTCGTAGGGAATTCAGATTTAAAGTTAGCTATGTGTTCGGATGATCCAAAGTCCACTTAAGGTCACAGTTCAAGTTTGCAGATGGTACATAGTTGTAGAAGTGTGTCAAAGAGATACGAGTAACTTCCTCGACTAGGCATGCAGAGTGCATGCTAAGGGGCTGCTTCGTGGATGGTTCAGCTTAGAAATTTGATTTCTGAGTTGTTTATGGTCCATTCAGTGGCTAGACCCATTTGGTTTTACTGTAGCATTCTTCTTACAATGTTGTTTAATGACGACGAAGAATATCATAGGGTCATAGCAGTTAAAGATCAATTATTTGGTCAGAAGGGTGTTGACACGAAAAAGTGACATTAAGGTTTGGAGCATTTAAGAGCTGAGGAATTGTGATTCGATCATTTAACTAAAGGACTTCACCCACTTGTGTTTGTAACACAAGTATACATTATGGGTGTTTTGATGTCCTTAGACACTGCTAGTTAGGGGATCGTTATGTTTGTTCCATGTACATTTGTACATTTTAAAGTATTATGATAGTATAATGGTTACTGATAAAGATGATCATCGTTTATCCTCAGTATTAAGTGTCATCATACACTGTTATAGTACGTATGAAAGTCTTAAGATTTGTGTTAATCTTAAGCATTTGAAGGTCATTGGGCATATATACAGATTGACCTTGTGCCTATGTCATTTAGACGCATACAGTTTAGCATAGATATCTATAAAGTTTGACATGACATAGGGGGATAAGTTTTTAATCCCATAAAGGTTCTCTAATGCAGTTTAGCATTTAGCTGGAGAACATAAAGGTTTTCTCTAATGTTGTTTAGCATTTGGTGAGAGAAAATAGGATTTCTCTGATGCAGTTTAACATATGCGGTTTAGCATAAAGTTGAAGAAATCGAGACCTACAAACTAAGATGATACAATTTAGATCATAAAGGTATCATCGTAGTTTGCCACACTCCTTTTTTCCATTCATGTTAGTGGGGTATTAGGTATTCGTGATTGTATTGGATCTGTGTCACACAGGACACATGCATCTGATGCTTTTCGGTACCGAAAGCCTTGCGGGGCAAAATGATATACTTTCGTTATCTTTAGATCAAATGTTTCATTTTTAAAACTTAGTCAACTATACAGTAGCGTGGCTTAACTGAATTTTTAAGTTGTTTTTAAACTAGAGTCTAATGCAATTAATGCTTGTCCAAATGGGAGATTATAAGACGCTTTTGTCCATGTCTCATAAAGTTGGACTAACATTAATTGCAATTTTGGTTTCTAAATAAATTATCGGTTAAGTTACGTCATTTGATCCAGATAAAGATAATAAAGTGACCCAATAAATAATATAGATTAATGGGTTGAAGTTCGGATGGAAAATGGGTCCTGATTAGTGTAGACCGGGTTTATATCGGCCTTGTGATGGGGAAGCTCGATATAGAAGCTATATAACGATTAAGGTCTCCTGCAGTTACTCGGCAAGTTCACGAGCATAAAGTTCTCTGACCCGTTAAGAGAGCTCATGATTTGAGAAAACTATATAAAGGCCTAGCCCGTGAGTTGGTGATCACTTTCCACTAAAGGTCTAGGGAGATTCGGAGACGTTTGGAGCTTAGAATCGGCATCTGAATCAGAGATGGAACCAAAATCCAGGTATTCCACATTACCTTCATTTTTAGTCCTTTCATGTAGATCCAAAGTACGTATCCCACTACGTACTAACACTCTGGTCCCCCCTTGTCGTTTTGGAAGGATAAAGTTCTTACTCGTGAACAATCCAAGGAACACGATTACAAAGCTCAAGGCAGGATCCCAGTTGATCTCATCGCAGTGGGCATTGTGAAAAAGGATTTCAAGAATGGTAATCCACTCTTGCCGGTTTTCAACGTCGACCCAGCATATATGGCTAAACTCGAGCTTCCGTGGCAAGAATCTGTCGTGGTTAAACTTCTGGGTCGCTCAATCTCCTTCAGGGTCCTCTACACCAAGATTGAGCAGATTTGGTCACCGGTTGGGGGCTTTGATGTCCTTGATATAGGACATGATTATTTCTTGGTTAAATTTGATCTATGTGATGATTTTGAAAAGGTCTTGGGAGGAGGTCCTTGGGTCATTTTTGACCATTATCTCTATGTTCGACCATGGATCCCAAATTTTTCCGTAACTAATTCCACGGTAGACTCCACACTGGTTTGGGCTCGTTTTATGGATGTCTTGGTTCAATACTATGATGAAGACTTATTGATAGCTTTAGCGTCTGGGATTGGACATCCAATCAAAGTTGACAAGAACACTACTCTTGCAAATTGGGGCCACTTTGCTAGGGTTTGCATAGAGGTTGATTTGGATAAACCCCTTATCGGCCAGTTGGAGATTGATGGAAGATCATATCACGTTGAATATGAAGGGCTCCATACAATTTTCTTTAGATGTGGACGGTATGGGCACAAGGACAACACATGTCCTACCACGTTGGATGCTGATTAGACTAAAGTTGATTCCTTACCCAAAATGATCACGGTAAGGTCCGATAATTACCGGGACATAGGACGCACTCTTAGAGGCGGTGATCAGGATCACATCACTGGTTTTGGCTCCTAGATGGTGGTGGAAAAAAATCAACGACCAAGCCGCTCTAAACAAGGAGATTCCACTCCTAACCTCATACGTCATAATGCTAATCGATTTTCTCGTTTAACTGAAGACTTTTTTACAACTGATTCTATGCAGGACCCTGCTAATTTGGGACATAATAATGAGGACCAGCCTACATTCACCTTTGACGTTGGATCCACAAGTGGGGTTAAAAAGGTCAGCCAAGCTCACAAAAAACAGTCTATTAATACTAATCGCAAGAACTCTACTGGAATCATCCAGGTGACTAGCAATTTGGTTGGAAAACCTGAAACTCACACTTTACTGTCTGGCATTGAGGCCCACACTGCCCAAACTTTGGCAACCTCCTCCAAGACTCCTCCATTGGCTTCCCCTACCCATCACCCTTCCGACGAGAACTTAGTACAATAGGTGGCTTCCCAATTTCGTCTGGCTTTTCAAAATACCCCTTGCCTTCTAGTCTTGTGGTCTCTACTACAGTTATCCATGATGAATCTAACCAACAGCAACTTCATGGCATTCATCTTTTTGACCCCCTGATCCTAGACTGACCATTCAACAACCATTTATTCATATTATCCCTAGTTCTTCCGTGTCCATGGCTAATGATAATGTGGATGAAACACCTTCTACCAATGGAGAGGATGTGGATATGGTACCTAGTACAATCGTTTGAAGTGACAGATCTCTGTCCCATCTTTTCACAAAAATTTACCAATGTTTCTGATGCATAATCTCAATATTTTAGCTTGGAATTGCCAAGGAGCGGCCAATACCAAATTTGCTTGTTGTGTTAAGGAACTTGTTGTTGGATCGGGAAAAGAAAACATGCCTTATTTGGAGAAACGGTAGATTTCAAAACTTTTTAAGAAATCATTTTGCAGCGGAAGCAATA
>JAOSBP010000008.1:9050889-9079493 GCA_027563825.1 Erythroxylum mucronatum | reverse complement strand
TATGATGTGATGTATTGTAAGCACTGTTTGAGATGTTGTGTGTGAACTAGTCTGATTTGATTGTACTGTCTTGGGTGACATCCACGTATCCTCCTAGGGGGTATTTGGGTGTTACAATAGCGCTTTGTCCTTCCCAAAAGATGAGGTGGAAGGTTGAACTTTTGGTGGAGACGTTAGAGGTGTATGAATCTATAACGACTTACTCCACTGATTAACTGGTTTAAATTTAATGTATGAAAGTGATGGCTCAGGAACCTTAGATGGCTCAGAAACTCGTTGCTCAGGAACTAGGTCAGGCTTTGACTTTGATTTTGACCTTTAGTTTTTTCTTGAGTTTTTTTAAGGATGGATGTACTGTCTAATCAAAGAATAATTGAGCTTGAATACCTTTGAATAGTCAACTTCTTTTGAATACGTCTGATACATAGGAGACGGGTATGTTGGTTGAGTATCTGGAAATAATGAAGAGGATGAGCCATATACTGTCCTTGACTGTCCAGATCACATATCAACTTCCATTTGTTGCACAATCCCTTGTATCTTTTGGATTTCTCGAACTTTAGCGTCGAAGTCAGGTCCAAGATAATATATAGCAATGTTATGTCGATGATCAACATCAAGTCACTGAATCCACACTTTGTAAGACTGATACATTTGTTGGATTTGCTTAGAGACTGTGTCGATTTTGTGTTGCGTAGCATAGGTTTATTGATTGATTCCATCCAGCTTAGAATCAATTCGTCGAAGAACTTTATTTTGTGCTACTACATTAGATATTTTCCAGCTAAGAACTTCATCAGAAGGATTGGATACAAGTGTTCCTTGTGAAGTGATTCCTGTCGCTTTTATATAGGGATTATAGACATCCCTCGTTGATTGATCAGTACTCCTGTGTAAAGAAGGAAAGTCTTCCTCATATGACTTAGCCATCATACAGGGTATAGGAGTAGGAGTCATAGCAGGAACTACTGGCTTAGATTGACATGGCGAGGATTTCAGCATCTCTCGAAGAGATCTAGGTCTGGATCTTTCTATTTGTAGACCTTTAAGATTGTTGGAATCATCTGGATTTGGATCATCTCTGTGTAGATGATACTGTTGAGAATGCATACAACGAGATTTTGGCTTTTTCTTCTTCCTTCTCCTTCTGGTATATTTTTCATCATCATCATCACTATTTGACTCAGGATTGAGACAGATTTCACAATCTGGTTCGCACATAGATAGGTCGACATCCTATACAAAATGTTCACGATGATGGCTGACATAAACTGGATCTCTATTAGATTTGAAATAATGGATAGGAGGGTCAGATTTACCTTCCATATGTGAAAATACGAGCTGGATCATAAATATTGCCCCAAAGGGAGAAGGTTTGATGGATCTTCATTGGGCTTCGCGTAGATGGACTTTAACGTTCCGTTTTTAAGTGTCCTCGAAATCGGAGGAGTTATAGTATGAAAAGAGTGCCGATGAGGTGCGTGGAACACCTTTTGGAAGTTGGTAATCCATTTAGTAGGCATCAACTTTTCAAGCTCCTTTGTTGGTAGTTGCTTCGAGATCTGGATGATAGCAGTCTGACCATTGGAACGATCAGCAACCATATAAAGGGCATCCAAAATGGAATTAGGAAAGCTGAGATCCAAAGCATGATTCTGTAGATGATAGATCATCTGGTGATGTAAAATAGCCGCGATGACTGTAGGATCTTGATCTACTCCAGTGATCTGGATTTGAACTTGTAGACGTTCAGACAAAGTGGGATCATCCAACCTGATGTTGAAATCAGGTGCTGTGGTCAGAATGACACTTCCATTATTAAGTGTTATCAACAGGTACCAATTAAGGCATTCTGGTACGTTGTATAAGAAGTGTTTAGAAGAGATATCCTGGCTATAACAGGTATTCCCTTTCTTCAATGAAATGTGAGAACAAGGCGTATAGCTCCAATATGAAGATGTGTATGATTTTATTCCCTCCAGAGAGAGATAAGCTCTTTAAGGATATCAAGCTTTACGTATTGTTCTGTTGTTATAGATTTGAGACCACATTATTCTAATCTGGAACTTTGGATGATTTCTTTGACTTTAGGTCTAGAGGTAGACAATATTGTACGAATGCTTCTCATCCAAGAACGACCACGAGAATATATACTATACGAATTCAATAAAGATGAAGAAGACTCACAAACACAATTTTCTATAGGTACACGAGTGATTTTTACAAGATTTTCTATATGATTAGATAACACACGCTTTACATTAGGAGGTAAATTAGACATAGACAAAGTTGAAGATGAATGAACATGATCATTGGGTAATGTTTTCATTGCTTATGGTTCTCTCCCCATTCACTCTGCTTAAGAGATAATGTTACCGCCGTCCAGACACGAAATATGGCTATGATACTGTACACGCTTTACATTAGGAGGTAAACTAGACATAGACAAAGTTGAAGATAAATGAACATAGTCATTGGGTAATGTTTTCATTGCTTATGGTTCTCTCCCCGCTCACTCTGCTTAAGAGATAATGTTACCGCCGTCCAGATACAAAATATGGCTATGATACTGCAGTTACAGATTTAACCAACCAACCTCTATGGCTGAGTCCTTTTATCATTCGGGGATTTGAACTTATGACCTTGGCGAGACTACGACAGGCTTTGAACTACTTCGCCTTTCTAAGAGGCCTTACAAGGGAAGGGAAAACCAAATCTTAAATATACCTCCCGCTCTAGAAACGACACCTCTGACGTTAGCCAACACGAGGCTATGAGCCAAACTTCAAATTTTCATAAGGAAAAGATGCTTTTCAAAGTGGTGACAAATATTTAGATTCGTTTTTATAAATTTTCAAAATATTTGAAGAATCTTAAATTTTATTATCGATTTATTTGAGTTGAAATTGTATTAAACTTGAACTCATAAAATTATTAAATAATTTATTTAAAAATTTAATTAGCAAATTATTGTATGGTTTTAAAATTTAAATACGGAAAACGAAAATATAAAATCAAAAGAAAACGTAATTACGAAAAAGGGAAATATACAAGGCCGCCAAAACTAAGTGAAATCACACCGTTAGATCTAACACCCTGAAGTCCTGATCCAACGGTCAGGATGCCTAAAAAATTCCCTAATTACGTGAGTATTGTCCCAATAACATGCCCTAGCTCAGATTTTGGTGCCAATTTCATTTGAAATCTCCCCTTTTTATTCGTATTCTTTCAATCGCGAGAGAGGACGAGAAACAGATCAGTGGAAGAACCATAAAGAAGAAAAGAAATGGTGAGCTCGCCGCTGGTAAATACGTACCCGTTGTCGAGCTACACGTTTGGGACCAAAGAGCCCAAGATGGAGAAAGACACCTCCGTCGCGGATCGTCTCGCTCGCATGAAAGTCAAGTTTGTTTCTTTTCCCTCCTTTTTTTTTTTCAGAATTCGTTCTCTTTATCAGCTCAGTTGTAAACCTCAGATAAACCCTACTTTTGTTACTATTTGTTCGGTAGATTATGGAAATGCCCCGCTAGTTTGCTAGTTAATTGGCAAGAATTTGAGTTTCAAATCCCGAATCTGTTTGTTATTTGTTAGTGTCAACTAGGTTTTTTTGGAGGTCTATGGTTTTTTTTTGGAGTTTAATTTTGCTCGGATTCTGATGGGCACTGTTTCGTTTTGGTGATTCAGCTACATGAAGGAGGGGATGAGGACAAGTGTGGAAGCAATTTTGCTGGTATGATCTCTAGTCTATGTCGGTGATCTTTAGCCTAGGTGGCTACAGAACTGCAGTCAATATTCACTAAAGAACTTCGTCATTCTTGTAGATGTTGTTTTGGTACAAGATACTGCAGCAATCATTTTGCTGAGGAATAGATTTTTGAAAAGCATTTCTTTATTGGATCGATTCAATTGTATCATGGAAATATATTTTAGTGTTGGATTATTCAATAATTTGCAACATGTTGTTAGAATTGGAACAAATATTGTTGTTGAGATCAGCTATCATTGCTTCATATTCTTCCCTTTTTTACTTCCTTCAGTCCCTATGTTATATTGATAATTTCATTTTGTATCAGATCCATCATAAATGTCTTAGAGATTTTTCATCTTTTTCTTGGCTCAAATACAATTTTGATGTTGTAGGTACAAGAGCATAATCACCCCCACATCCTGCTTCTACAGATCGGAAATACATTCTGCAAACTTCCCGGTGGACGACTGAAGCCAGGAGAGAATGGTACTTTTTCTGTCTTTTCTGCAATACTATCTTTCCTACCACAATATTTGTTCTCTATGATGTGCTTGTATTAAGAAGATATTCATTTCAATTTTTAAATTTGTAGTTCTTATGTCATTCATGAATATCTTAACAGAAATTGAGGGTTTAAAGAGGAAGCTGACCAGCAAGCTTGGTGCTAGTTCACCTGCTCTAGTTCCAGACTGGCAGGTATTGTTCTCCTACGTTATTCAGGTCTTAGGGTAGATTTGATGTTTTAGTACAATTATTTGAGAAAAATGTCAAAAACTGTGTAATAAATGATACAAAAATTAAGTTGTAAAACAGATGCTATCTTGTGTGCCTTGTATGTGAGGAGTTTATGCCTTTGGAACTGTTGTTGGATGGCTTTTTCTCTGCATTCTTCAAGCTCAATGGGTACTTCTCTTAGTATATTATGGCATTTCTAATGAACACTCCTTGTGGTTTTGGCCTATTCTGCAGATTGGTGAATGTGTGGCCATATGGTGGAGGCCGAACTTTGAGACCATCATGTATCCTTATTGCCCTCCCCACATTACAAAGCCAAAGGTATAAGTTCTCTGCTTGGTTTCCTCTTTTTTGGGGAAATTTCTGCTTGGTTTTTTTGTTTCTACATGTGACTTAGTTCTATGGGTGCTTATTACTCTTCTTCCCATTCATGTTGATGTAGGAGTGCAAGAAGCTTTTCCTTGTTCACTTGTCTGAAAGGGAATATTTTGCTGTGCCGAAAAACTTGAAACTTCTTGCTGTCCCTTTGTTTGAACTCTATGATAATGTGCAGGTATGCTTTTTTGAATTAGTTAAAATTATAAATCTGAATATCTTGTACATTTTGTTATTTTGTTTAGTTCCAATTCAATTACAAATTTGGTTTATTAAATACAAAAGGAGAGTAGTGGATGAATCAAAAGCAGATTAGTGAATATCTTATATGTTAATTAAAAGCTTCTCTTTGGAAATAAGAGACTACACTCTTTTAAATTTATTCTTGGTTGCTTCCATGTCTTTGCCATCCAAATCTTCTTCGTGGCAAACATGATTCTTCCTTTGTGCTTTAGTCAGTGTCTTTAATTCTCCAGTGTCCTTATGATGTATCTTGCTTGGTGACAGAGATACGGCCCTGTTATATCAACCATACCTCAGCAGCTGTCAAGATTCCAGTTCAACATGATCACTACCTGAATTTTATTGATTCGAGCTTGCATATCTATCGTAGTTCTTTCTTCCAAGGGTTCACAGATGGGATGGATACTGAGATTTGAAACTACGATGGCTGTTCATGATATAATTTATAGTTATTTAAACTGCATATGTGGTCATGACTTGCACTAAATGGAATTGACATCTTTAGTGGCTGAGTTTTTCTTTTTTGGACTATATCTGTTCTGTAACCGGATTGCAACTGGAATGATTCAAACTTCAGTACGCTGGTGTAGGAAGTTTAGGGAATACGACAACAACTAAACATAGTAGAGGAATTCCCTTTGTTTTGCTTTGGTAATCATGTTTGTTGAAGGGGCGATTATAGGGTTTGGGCTTGGAATTTTGTATGTAATCATATTTTCATGTCTCTGCAATTGACGAAAAGATGCTGGATTGAGTGGCATCCTTAGAAATCTCTTGAGAGGATGAAGAGGAGTGCTTTGATTTTTGGCATCTGCCTAAACTATTTAAGTAGCTGATCATCATTGTTTGGATGAAATCAATGCCATATTTATGTTTTTTCTTTTTCTATCGCATGTCCGGTGTTTTTAAGATTGGATTACTTGACTATGGTAGTTCTCTTGTTCCCCAAACTTGCATGGGATCTTGTCTAACTAGCTCAGCACCAGGAACCAAGCTCAGAAGCTACATGGCGGAAGTGAAACTTAAAACTTGAGTTTTATGCTACAATCCTTGCCTTTTTCCTTGGTCCAATTTCCTTTAACCTTGTACCCTCCCCTAGAGCTTCTGGCCATTAACCTACTAAGGGTGTTGGAGATTTTAGAGCTTTTGACGATGATGAGACGTAACCTCCTTCAGAAATACAATTTTTCTCTTAAATATTATTTTAAGTTTTATATTGGACTCATATTTATTTATTTTTAGTTCATTAGATAATGATAAACATTGGTGTATTTTTCATTTCAATAAAATATTTTATTTTTATTTATTCTTATAAAATTTTCATCTTATTTATTATATTCCGGTTTGATAGCGGTTTACTACCGGTTAAACCACTAAACCTTAAACCTTTCCTTGGACCGGTTCGATGTCTGGTCCGGTTTTTAAAACATTGGTCTTATTATTTCAATAAATTTCAGCTATTTATATATATAGGTCCCGTATGAGTTTCATACGAGTCCCGTGAAATAAATGGCTAAGATTTTATAAGACAGAATAAAACAAAGTTATACGAAAGATCTGAATTCGGGATGACTACGGAACAAAAGCATTTTCGAGACGCTACAGGATATGACATTAATAGCAAAGGTCTAGATCTAGAATGAAAACAAACAAACAAACACCACATATTCTTTCTACGACTTTGATCTCCTCCTAAACTCTCCACCCCAACAAACAGTTATCTTTGGGGCTGACCCAAGCCTCTGTTAGTAGAATTATGGATCATATGTTCAGGTTGAGGATGTTCATATCTACTTTTGTTGTTTTTATGACTATACTAATTATATGTTTGTTTTCGAGTGACAAATCTCGTTGGATATACACCTACAGAAGAACTACTACCATCTTCACCAATCACTCTGTAAGATGTGTATCTTTTCGACAGGCTTTTATCCTAATATGTTTTTTCATTTTGACTCGATGGTGTTTTGTCAATAAGGACTCAATTATTGATAACGTCAGCAATGGAATCGAGAACAGTCATAATCACGATGGTTGACAGATCATGGACTAGTCATAGTTCTGTTGTGGACCTCTTCTTGGAGAGTTTTCGGACGGGCAATGGCACAAGGCGCCTTTTGAATCACTTGTTTGTCGTTGCTTTGTATGGCAAAGCTTTTGAATACTGTAACTCTGTTCATCCCCATTGCTTCTACCACAGAACCAGTGGAAGCAGAAGCCAGAAAAGAAACCAACTTCTTTTACAAGTACTTGAGTTTGGTTACAATCTTGTTTATACAGTTAGGTTCTTCTCATTTTAAAATTAAGCTAATGGTAATCTAGCTTTATATCTTGAGTACTAGATATGTTATTTGCAGGACGCAGATGTCATGTGGCTGAGAAACCCTCTTCAACTCTTCAAATATACGGCAGATATATCCATTGCATGTAACCCAATGAGTGATATCAAAAGGGAAAGTGACGGACTCTTTTACATGCTATCTTCCGAGCAAAAGATTGAGGCACTCAAGATTTGGAACGCGGTGAAGTTTCTGCATCCTGACTTGCATAACCAAACTCTATGCCACTTCATTTGGCAGTACGATTTGGCTGGATCGCTTAATTTTCTCACCACATATGTAAAGGAGATATATTATGGTGAGTTTTGTGAGCCAACTAGGGACATGAGCGAGATATACACTCTGCCAGCAAATTGCTGTGAGAATTTGGAGGCAAAGGTCCATGATCTTAATCTTGTTCTTGATATTTCAAGAAAGACCAATGCACTTGTGGACATGGGTACAAATTTAGGCCAAAGATTGTCTTCCTCGGGGAAAACCAAGTGCTTCACCAGATAGAATTGGTTACTGCCAGAAGCACTTCACATTACTGAGATGTTTCGTCCTAACCTTGCACTTAGATCGTCAGGTACTTGCCAAGACAATTATCTTGTTGGATGGTATGTAAAGCCATGTTGGATTTTCAATTGATTTAGTAATAGAATGCGATTATATCAGAATTCAGACACAAATTCAGTAGGCAACAAAATGCAACTTCCTTCTGTCAACAAAGAACCTGATAGAATTGAGTAGTTCTAACAAGAAAAGAGCCTCTCATTAGAATACAGAACATCTACAGTAGAAATCAGGACCAAAGAAAAATGCTCAGTAAGGAATATCTCCTTCAGGCAAATCCCAGTTATCTTCTTCATCTTCCCTGTTGGTAGCCACCGCGTCAGGTTTTCTCTGTGGTGCAAACCTTGACTGAGGCCGCCTAAACATAGAATAAGAAAATGGAGTTAATCAGTATGAATTCTCACGAAAAACCCTCCAAAAAAATCGGACCACATATATCTTTAAGCTAAGTGCTCGTTCACAAGCAGAAAATCAGATAGAGAGCACCTATGTTTGGATAATGCAGCACTCATAATAAAGTTCATCATCCTATCTGAAGTTTGATGAATGCAGCTCATCTTGTTAGAAAAACAATTATACTCTGAAGTACAAACAATGAATCAACTAAATTCGTTTCCTATAACGATAAGGAACTCAGGAAACCACTTGATAACAACTTTAGCTTATAGAGAATCAAACAAATCCAGTAAAGGCTAGAAGGACAACATTAAGAAACTGAAACCACAGCAATGCAAAAGCTGGAACACTGTGCTATATGGAAAGAATAAACAGAAAAGGAGACAAGAGATGAAAGTAATTAACATTCACTTGCATCTCCAAAACTCCATTCTACAACCAATAAACACAATTAAGCCCTTTTGCCTTCCAACATAGAGCAATCAAGACTGAATTTCCATTAAGAACCATATGAACAGAAGTCCAGTAGGAAAGAACACCCGCAACTAGTTATCTTAGTACAGACAAGTATCCAGTGTCAGATGAATACTAATACATCATATGACAAAAAAGTCAAGAAAGTTTAGTTCTGTCAATTTTGTTTATCTCATTCACATGGGTGATGCCCTTAAATTATGTTATCTGTGCTTTTCTCCCAAACTTCTATGTAACCAAACAATCAAAGATATATGAGAAGCCAAGGAAAAAAAAAGAAAAAAAGGATCCAACCTTCTTTTGTTACGCTTAGCGGCCTCACGAGTCTTCCTCTTCTTCTCGTCCTGCTTGTTCTCAAAGTATCTCCTTCTCTTACACTCTTGAATGACACCAGCCTTCATGACCTCTCTCCTGAATCTATTCAAAAGCCTCTCTTCGGTCTCGTTCTCTTCCACAAGAACCTGCACATTGTATGCTGATTGAAAGTAAAGGGTATTGGAATATGCAAGAGACGGACATATTACTGAGGATAACTCCGTGGATAGACCCTCTTGAGCCACCAAAGGAACCAATTTGTCATCCTTATCCTTAGACTTTTGGGCTAAGGAGTGAATTTGTGGAGAAGATAGAGAGAGTTGAGGTGGTGGTGGTGTTTTCGGAGAGTGGTTTTTAAAGGGCAACAAGAAAGACAGAAAATTGGGGAGAGAGAGTGAGGTAGCCATGAATGCAATGGATGGACGAAGACCCTGTAGTTTGTTTTGTGGATACCATTTTTGTTGGTTCTGAAGAAGATGTGTTTGTTGGGTTATGGGCTAAAGGTTGACCTGCTTCTGTTTTGCTGTACTTTGGGTCCACAGGCTATATCAGTCTGGATCAGTCTCCAGGGATCCAGTTACAGAATTGGTTTAACTGATACCTTGCAAAAAGGGCCTGGAAAGTTGAGCCTTTTCAACTTTAGGAAGGTAGAGCCTATGAATTGAATTAGCCTTCACATTTCAATAGAGCCTTTTGAGATGACTGTGCTGACCGTTGTCTACAGTCTATCTTTTGTTTGAGTTAATACTAAAATGTTTCATGCACATCCTCCTTTGTACAACAAATAGATGGATAGATAAATAGAAGAGAAGGATAGATAGATAAGGTTTACCGTAATCCTTAATGAGATTGGGGGGTTTTGGCGGCTGGAAAGGGTATTCAGGATTGCATCTATGTGAACGGAAAATATGTCAATGCTAAAATTTACAGGTGGTGTCGCATGCACCGCCATTGCCACACCATTGGTAGACCAAATCCTCGGTTGGTTGTCAACTTATAAAAAATCCAAATAACCGCTACTGTGCTTGTTTCAATCAAGTGCATATGCCCCTCACGTCTCTGAGATCATTTCTATATATTTGTATTAATAAAAGTAAAGTTGATGACAATTATAAAACTCGAGGATCACGTGTATCTGTGATCTAGCTTTACCGCTGTGCAGTCATTAGAAAATGGATCTAGTCAAGCAGATTTTTTAAGCTCCTTGAAAGCTTAAAGAATATTGTCGAGGCAGGAATGCAAACACTCGATATTGGGACGCAAAGGTCGTACAAGAAAATAACAAATAAGGGTAATAAACTGATGAAGCATTCTGTGACCATACTATTACTGACCATATTCCACTTTACAGAGACCTGTTAAGATTTGAGAAGCAACAGAAAATTAATCAATGATCATTACTTCACATCCATGCTTTGGTTTTCTCTCTATCTAGTGAGATGCTTCATAAGATTAACATGACAGCATCAGTTCAGGAATAACCCATGTCTAGTATGCAAGCTGCAGTTACTAATAGATTCCCATTCATCAAAGCAAGAATGGATATTTCTTTCAAGGATTGGTTGATGAATTTGCATTTAAAGATGGCTTGAGTTAGTGAAGAGCTCTGAAATGAAAACCATATAGGAATCTGACATATTAACCTTAGAATAATCCAGCCAATGCCCTGGAAGAATTGGAATTGGTAAATGATTCCTTTTTTGAAAACAGCATATATGTCCGAATGATTATGTTCCACTTCTGAAACGACATTAACTGGACAATCAACAATATTCTTTTCAAGCCGATGATCTTAATGGTTGCATTCTCTTTTCCTATAACCTTAGTGGCCACACATTTGGAGAATAATGAGTGCATCTGCGTGATTTTGTGTAAGGGAAATGCATTCTTATTCCAAAGAACGGTACTGTCAAGCGTGTACTGTCAAGTGTGTACTTACTCAAATTTGGGTGAGGTCCATCGCATGTGATCAAAGCATGCAATGTTGTATGACCCTCTCTTTAAATACCTTCTTAAAGTAAGGCACTTATAGTACTAGTTATGTCTCATTTTTGAAATGGGACTGGTTTAGGTAAAAGAGTCCTTTTTTAACATTGTTTAATCAACCCAATTCATCTCCGTCAAGAATGCAAGTGCAGTTACAAAATTTGACCAATTAAAAGCAGATTGGTGGGGGTGGGGGTTTTCATTTTAATATGGCAATTAATAAGCATTTCTTACATATCCTTTCTCCATGTCTGTGGGGTCAAAGTTGATCAAGCTCTATCCCTGTAGCCAAATCCGATGCTTAGATGAAGATATCAGTCTTTTAACTTAGACACCTGTCCAAGACAAATGCTAAACCTACGCGTTTATGACAGTGAAACTTGGGATTATAATATACATAGAGAAGAAAGGTGAATCCACCAAACTAATCAGTGGACAGCCAACAAATTAGCTTTGCTTACAGAATGTTCAAGGTTAAGAAAAGTTCTATTAGAAAGAAGGCCTTATCCAATGGACTTCCACTTTGTAGGGTTAGGGCGTGGCAGCTTCTCTTCCATTGGTTGTTATTAAACTAATTAAGCACAAATTGTTACCAATCCTGCGATAATCTTTGATTAGCACAACAAATGAATAGGACAGATGTAATGCTCCTTTAACTTGTTTGTTGCAACATATTGTATTGTTTCTCTTGGGTTAGCCAGCTCACTGTTCTAGGCCAATTACTGCCACTTGTGTTTCATTTCATGCTTTTTTATTACAAAAGCATCCCATTATTCCCATAGATCATAGCAGCATATGGGTTCATAAGTTTCTTTTCAGAAAAACAAAAACAAAACAAAACAAAAGGGTAGATTGTGGGCAGTCTCATGGTCTTCTACGCAATTTAAAAGATCTTTTGTTAATTACTCAGTGTAATCCAACAGGAAGACAACTTGGAGTTCATTTGTACTTCTTTGGCATTTTTAGTTGGACCCTAATGAGATGCAAGACAGTTCCTTAAATGGTCTGCGAAGTGAAAAAGTTTTAAGTACAGTGGGAAATGCAACCAAGTTCTCATAGATGGCTTGTGGTTCTGCTTGTTCCTGTTGCTGTACGTTTAACTTTAAGAATGTCAGGTGGACAAAACTGTTTTTACATGTTCATGTCACAAAACTGAACTGTAAAAGATTTGACTTTTATGAAATTTCTCTTCAAGAAACATCCTAATAACTTGTAAAAACAGAAGACTACATAAAAAAGCTCAATGATGCTAATTTAGTTGTCTCTGTGCAAACGTTTGCATAGAAACATAAATGATTTCCTTTACTTGGGGAACTAGGCTTGGGTTTTGCTTCTTATTGCCCATTACATAGTTTTATGGGAAAGCATAAATATAAAGGATTGAAATGGTAAAATGAATTATAAGAAAGGAAAGGGCTAATGACTGAACTTAACAATTGTCCAGACGTTATGAAAATCCCTAATTGCTCCTTCTGTAAAGCAAACGACTTTGCCTCTCCCCAAAACAATTTAATATTCTCTTTACACCATAGTAAAGTATTGGAGCTCGAAACAGAGACTCTGTCTCTCTCTCCCTTTGTGTAAAGATTGCTCCTTTTCAAAACAAGAAGTCGCTGTGGGTGCTGTTGTTGGAGATAACAAAACTATAGTTTAATGACAATGGCAGAGAGAGAATATTGTAATCCCAACAATGACAATCACATTAAGTATGCATAAATTCTCTTCCACCTAGCAAATGGGCTGTCTTGAAATTGAACTCTTTCACTACCCATATACTTAGTACCCTCAATCTCTGCTACTTAATGGCTTCTCTCCTCTATATATGTTATCCGTTTGTGTATTTATATATTTTCTCCGCTTCTCTCTCTTCCTTTACTCCATAGTCTGGGGTTTTTTCTCAATGTGTATGAGACTTTAAGACAGTTGTATCTTGATGACTTGGTTTTCTCTCCATAACCGTCTGTTCTTTTACTTCCCCTGACTTTCACTGGACTTGACTTGCCTGGTAAGCTTCGTCTAGTTCTCTTATTTCCTCTGCTGTGTTTCGTGAGTGCATGCGTATACCTACTGTCTTTTGATCATCTGGAGACCATTGCTCTGCTCTCTCTTTGGTGCCATTTTTCTATGTATGATCTGTTCGCTTCGAATCTTCCACTTCTGTGGGCTTAACTGCTTATCAATTTTTGTTGTTTCTTACTCTTTGTTTTGTTCTCTGGATCTCCTGTTACTTTGATTTTCTCGTATATCTTGGTTTTGAAGACTTTCTTCTAGTCTATGAATGATATGGAATGATTATTGGTCTTAAACCAATCTCTCGGTGTCAGAAAACAACATTTTAATGTTTTCTGTGTGATTTTGGGACTGGATTTCTTGTTGTGGCTGATTATAGAGGCTTATTAATCTCCACCGTTTAGTTAGTTTTCAATCAAATGAGTTCGTGGCGTGCAGCTTTCCGAGTTTTTTTTATCTAAGAACTTTTGCTATCATTGCTGGACTGCTTCGCCCTCTCGGACCTGTATGTTGATAAACCCACTGTAAACATATTTGGGGCCTCAAATTTATAACGACTTTGTGGAAAATACTGCATGTCTTTTTCCTTATAGGAAGGCATTTGTTTTAGTGGAGATATTCTTTATGTTTTCATCTGTTCAGTCACGGTTGTCTATGGAGATGTATTTAGTCTGAATCTTGCTAATTAAAGTATTATCTCTAACCTGCAACATGCTATTTTGAAGGTTTAATCCTAACTTGTCATAGAATCTAGTTTCTAAATCCTTTGGTAACTGCAGAATCTGCAAAATGGGATTGTGATTTCTGATTATTTTCTGTTTTACTTTTCACTTGCAGTCCTTTGGCGTTCAAAGCTTTCTGATCCATGTCCAAAGGCAAAGAGATAGAAAATGAAGAAGAAAGAGTTGATGGGTACAGAAAAGATTTTGATCCTAGCAAGAAAGGGATGCTTGCAAAGGATTCAATTAATAGATTTTGGGCTAGTTCTGATAGTCCTAAGGCAAAACGCGTTAGTGTTTGTCGTGTTACTGGACACGTTGGTTCCAACTGTCCCAGAATTCCTTCAAGCAAAGACAGATCAGTTGGCCATTCATCAAGTGTAGAACCTCAGGATGCAGATTACTCGTATATAGCCCCACTTAATGATGAGATTGAAAATCTGATTTTGGCAAGAGTTCCAAGGTCAGAGTACTGGAAGTTGCCATTTGTCAACAAACGCATATTTTGTCTTCTGAAGACTGGTGAGCTCTTTAAGATTAGGAGGCAAATTGGGGTCAGAGAATCATCCATTTTCATTTTTGCTACAGGGGACAGGAGTTGGTGGATATTTGATAAGCAGTTCAGTTCTCCAAGGAAGCTTCCAGACTTACCTGCTGACTCTTGTTTCAACCTTGGGGACAAGGAATCCCTTTGTGCAGGGACCCATCTTATTGTTTCTGGCAGGGAGATAGATGGTGTTACTGTTTGGAGATATGAATTGGAAACAAATAACTGGAAAAAGGGTCCTTCCATGACCGATCCTAGATGTTTGTTTGCTTCTGCGTCCTGTGGTGCCTTTGCTTTTGTAGCTGGGGGGGTGACAGGAACTGGTGTAGAAGTTCTAAATTCTGCTGAGAAATATAACCCAGATACTAAATCATGGGAATCCCTCCCAAGGATGCTGCGGAGAAGGAAGCTTTGCTCAGGCTGTTATATGGATAGCAAGTTCTATGTGGTAGGAGGACGAAATGAGAATGGACAAGGCCTCACTTGTGGAGAAGCTTATGATGAGGATAGAAAGACATGGGAACTGATCCCGGACTTATTGGAAGAGACTCCAGTTGCAACCTTTCAATCCCCACCCCTCATCGCTGTCGTTAATAATGAACTTTACTCTCTGGAGACATCATCAAATGAGCTGAAAGTTTATATGAAAAAGAGCAAAATGTGGAGGAAATTAGGGCCAGTCCCAGTTAGAGCTGATTCTCACAAAGGATGGGGTGTAGCCTTCAAGTCTTTGGGCAATGAGCTACTTGTAATTGGTGCTTCTAAATCCATGGTATCCTATTCTGGAGATGGCATGGCCATCTATACTTGCCAGCCGGATACTGAAGCCAAGGAACTGCAATGGAGGCCTCTTGAGTGCAGCAAAAACAGGCTGAGTAGCTTCATATTGAACTGTTCCGTCATGTTAGCTTGAACTTTTTAGCGTTTTCCTGCAGGCAGTAATTATCCTTGGCCTATGGGGTTGTTTGATACTAGTATTGAATAATAGCTGTGTTTGGAAATTAGATTTGTCATAATATGCGCCTTCCAACATAATTTTGCATGTAGTCGCTAGTGTGGATCTCGTGAGAGGAGAGCAGTGCTTCAAAATCTTGGTCATGTTGTGCTGCAGATCAGTTCAGTTTGTACGAGCAGACATCCTGAACTCTGCCATATACTGCAATAATAGTAGCATTCACTGCAAGTGATAGCTAGTTTCCCAAGTACTAAAACAACTCTTAGCGATAGCATCTTTCATTGTTCTTGTTCCTGTTTAGCTGCCTTCTGCTGTAACATGGAGTCATTTGCAGAACAGGACTTTGTTCAGGCCTATTTTTTAACACTGAGACGTTGAAGCCTTTAGAAAGGATAACATGAACATTTCCATCAAACAAGAAAAAGCATGACTAAGTCAGAAACATGATCACAATGACCTCCAAAGAACCCACTACACTAAAGCACTTCACTCTTTCCATACATGGCAGAGATTTGAAGGTACTGTACATTTGTGCTATCAGGCTGGACAAATAGAGGGGGCAGCCAAGCAAAAGAAAACTTAAAAGTTTTGACAATTGCATTATAGGCTCCGTATCATCTGTGAGTAACTTGTTACAAAGTAAGAACCAACTATACAACTGAATAGTGATGGAAGCATGCGTTTTCGCAATCATCACTGTTCAACTTATAGCACATTTATTAGCCTAGATATATAGTCGTTCGTCTCACACGTGAAGTCCTTTTTATACCAATCCACGATTACGTGCAGTCTCACTTATGCCCGAACAGTTAGGTTCTCTAACATATTCCCATCAAAGTGAAGAGGATTTGGCCTCAAATCTAGTTGGTTGCCGTTGTTAATATAAGGTGAAAGATGATGAACATTGAATGTAGTCTATATTATCCAGAAAATCAATGTGATAAGCATTGTCATTGATGCAACATTAGTTTGGACTGCACTTAGATGGAAAGCACTCCTTTGGAAAATGAAGACTCAATTCCCACTACCTTTTTGCCCTTTAGAAAATTTGCCGTATATGGTACATCTCCTTGACCAACGCCACCTTTGTTTCTCCATCAAGATTCACAAACTCGCTAGCTAGTAAAGGAAGTAAACCAAGTGATGAATGCTTTATGCTCCCACAGAAAGATCAATTGTAGGCAAACTCTTCCTGTTGATTCTACTTCCACCTTTTTTTGTGGTTTTTAAATTTTATTTTCTATTTTATTATAAGCAAATTTTTGTTTAGATGAGATCTATACTAAAAATACTTAAAAATAGAAACTTGATTGATTAAGATTTGTAATAAAAGTTGAAAACAAAAATATGTTTAGTTTCATTATTATGTTTTTACTTTTTAATTATACTATTAGATGTTAATATTAATTTAATTAATTTAATTTATCAAATTGTATTCTTAAGTTTTAATTTAAGTATTTTAACATATCAAAATGTATTCTTAAATTATTTATTTTCTCTACGTTTAGAAATAAAAAGCATGAATATTTAATATAATAAAAAGAAAATCGAACATCAATTTTATATAATAAAAGTCTATAAAATATAAAAAATATGTTAAATCATTCTTATTAATAAAACATGTTCATCATACTATAATGCTTTAAAACATAATATATCACTTATAAAAACATACATAAATCAACTATAACTAATATAATCATTCATATTTGTCTAACAATTCATCCCACTTTCGAGACATATTTCGAAGTTGTACTAGAATAATATTATACTCTACTTGAAAACTTGCATCTTCATTTACACTTTTCATAATTTTAGCTTCATTTTCAAACAATCATTAAATAATTAATCGCTTTGTCTTCATCATAATATAATTATGTATAACACAATAAGCAATAACGATATATTTTTGTTGCTTTATATCATAATTTGACATGTTTAAAAGTATGGAAAATCTTACTTTTAAAACTCCAAAATATCTTTCAATAACATTTCTTAATGAAGAATGCCTATAATTAAATAATTCCTATAGACCTTAAGATCCTTCTCTTTTTCCATAATCTCGTTAAATGATATCTCTCACTTTGATATGGTAAAAGAAATGTAGACATATTAATGTAGCCTGAATCAACTAAATAAAACTTTCCTAACGTATAAAGAACATAATATTAACAAAAAGTTATTAAAATTAATCATAATTATTCTATTTCTTTAAAATAATATAATGCCATGTGGAGGTATAGGAATTCGAATCGCTAGATTTATTATTATTTCTAAAAGAATTGGAGAGTCATTTACAGAACATTCCATCCAATTATTACATGTGTGAAATACTTGTCAAATAAGCAATAACATGTAATATTTTGGGTTGGATAACCCTATATGGTAAATGTGCATTAATATGTCTACTATTTATTGCTCCAATGCAATCCTAAAAAATAAATTGTATTATTAAAATAGTTCATTAAATATAAGGATATAATAAAATAATAATTTAAAATATAATAGATTTAAAATATAAAATTATTTTAAATTATGTTGAATCTCAGCAGGTGTATTAGTAAAAGATGATGAACTAATGACTCTTTTTATAAGACTATTAACTGCATACAAAACTTTATAAAAATAATTCAAAATTATCTAAGTTGAATGTTGAAAGCACTCTACATTGGCTTTAGTTATCTCGTTATACCCTATTGTCATCAAGAAAACTGTAACTTGTTCCTCTACAATCAAATGACTTGTTGGATTTAAGTCTCCTAAACTTTTCAACTTATTATATAAGCTTAAGAGGATTATCTTGTTCATTCTTAAGTTCTCATAAATCTTTATAGAATTTCTATTCAAAAGCTCTAATATCCAATCATAACTTGATAGAGCAGAAGTTTTACATGGTTGATTATGTAAATGAAAATATTTATTCTCTTTCCTAGTTACAGAAATAATAACTACCTGCATCAGTTCATCTGAATCTGATTCGAAATCTGATAAGAAGACCATGTATCTATAATACCAGCATTAAACAAAATCAATAAAGATATTTAAATATAACTATGAAAATGATTGTGAAAGACTATGACAATTAACATAAATTTAAGAAGTTCGTATCAAACATTCGGTCAAAAGGATCATACCAAATATTCATACAAACCATATGCATATAATGTTCAAACCATATAATAGTTTTTAATATAAAGGTGCCTAAGCCACTAAGAATTCAATTTAGAATAACATGAAGAAAATAACTAAAGAGACATAATCTAATCCATCTTCTTTACATTTGGCATCTTTATAGAAATGTCCCTAAAAAGTTTAGAATCAAGTAAAGCCTTTATTACTTTTCCATATTACATACCTCAACACTTAGATCATATAAAGAATTCAAACATGCAATCATCATTTTAGTCTCTTGATTTACTAATGAAGCTTCAAATCTATCCTCTGTAGTGTATATTGTTAAAGCCACTTTTTATGCTGTTAAAGCCAATTTTTCTTAAGTAAATCATTCTTTTTTATTGTTCACTAATTATAATCAACACCTTTTTAAGAATATTAGAGTATGTCATCTTTGCCTTCTTCTTCTTAGGAGATTTCTTTGTGTTAGAAGAAGAATTTGCAACTTAACCTTCTTTATCACTAAATACATAAACTTCATCAACATCAATTGTATATTCCTCTTTCATACTATTTGATGGAGATTTTATCAATGGACATGCCTGCAAACTAGTTGCAATAGTATATTTAAAAATATGACACAAGTCTAAAAACTCCTTGCATCCTTTTTTCTTCAACAACGAGCCATTTGATGAAAAGTATGTAGAGTAAAAAATATGATATATCAATAAGTAAAAATATATTTGTACCTTAAATAAATTTTGTACTCAATGTGTCCGAGCCTGTCCCACGGATGTATTAGAAATGATACCTTGGGACAGATGTAAAGCTAAGCAAATTGCTTATGCTCCAAGAACGGAAGACTGTGTCGGTTGTAAGAGGTGCGAATCCGCCTGCCCAACCGATTTCCTGAGTATTTGAGTCTATTTATGGCATGAAACAACTCGCAGTATGGGTCTAGCTTATTGATACTTTATAAAAAAAACTCACTTGAATCCATTTATTTTTTTGTTTATCGACAAAAACTCGTCCTCTGGTGGGACCATAAAACTCACTAGGATAAGCGGTATTATTGAACCAGACAAAGCAATAAGCAATGAAACCAAAAACGGATAAAGTACCTAAACTATAAGATAAATAAGCCTTTCCAAACCATACAAGTACACGACGAGCCCATGCAAAGGTTTTGGTTAAGATATGCTAGATTCCCCCAAGTATACAAATGGAACCTGTAAAATTAAATTGAACATCAACATACTTTTTTATTGAATTTTGTAAAAGACCTGCCTTAATATTCTTCCAACTAGATTTAGAAAAGGAAGTAGTTGTTCAATTTTCCTTCTTCACTTCTTCGACCATTAATGAGATTAAATGCATCTCTATGACATCATTACATACTCCATCTTTTTCATTTATTTTCACGCAATTATTGAAAGTGTTCATATTATTTAAAGCTTCCATCACTAAAAGTAATTACATATAAGTGATAATAAAAAAAGTGATAAGAAAAATATTATATTAGCTAAGAAATTTCATTACATATGCTTCGTCATTTTTATTTAAAAATGGAAGTTGCATTTGAGCTTGCTATAATCTTATAAATATATTGTAAGAGTAAAGAAAGGAGTAAAGAAAGGATTTTTCTTCTGTCAAAGGTTGTTCAAGGCTAAGAGATAGAGCGAAAAGCGTCAGGAGCGTTTGGAGAGCCATAGGCCCACTAGAATTAAGCTGGTTTATGACTAGTGGAGGACAAATCATAGACCTTTTAGAACTAGTGGAAGGTTTGTAAAGGCAAAAAAAATTCAATCAATTTTTCGAAAACCCTTAATCTCTTTGTTTCTAGTTTCCGATGCTTAATTTACGTTTAATTGTCAAATTTTAGTTTAATTATGTTATTTTGATTATTTGAGATATTATTTTAATTAAATTGATTACTAAGTGAATTTAACACTTATACAATTGTTGAATTTTTAACACTAAATTGCGATTGTTAATTATGTTAAAATGCGATTGTTAATTACGTTTCTTTATGCTTGGCGTGTAGAGTTAGTTCAATTTCTAAAAGTGGAAAGAAACAAATAGAAACTAGCTGGTTGATTTTCTATAATTAATTTATTAAATAACTTAGATTATCTTAATTATGTTGAAATTACATGACTAAATAAAATTAAAAACTTACTTGTTCACTTGTAAATATTAGGTTAGATTTATGTTTTATTTATTTGATTTAATTAGATTCATTATAAGTACCAAAATCACAACTCCCCTTTTTATTTAAGTATTAATTTAGCGTAATTCATAAGTTTTCATAATTGTAATTATTTTAGTTTTTGAATTTTTGTATTAATGAGGTTAATTTTATACGTGAATATAGTTGGATGAAATCATTATGCGTGCTTCATTATGTATGCTTAATATTTTCTCAATTTGAAAATAATATAACTTAATGTATTATACTCAAAATAATTACGTATTATAAAATTAGATTTTATGTCTGTTCAAAAATTTTGTGATAAGCTTATTTTTCTTAATTTTTGATTATGTATCTTATTTATGTGTTAAAAAAGACACTGTGTTAGCGCTTTGATTATGTTTATTTTGAATTTTTTCATATAAGCGAAATTATTAAGATGTAATTGTTTTCTTTAAAAGCATTAAATTTAATAAATTAGATTAGTAAATTAACTTTCTTTTAAGGACTGACTCTTATTTGCCTTATAATACATTGTTTAATATAATTATTTAATAAATTGAACATAAATAAGGATATAATTTTGTACAGCTAAGGACATGTATCACATGATGATGTCTTGCTTCATGTGACATAATTTTTTTTTGACATTAAAACCATCACAAAACAACATAGAAACATATAGAAGAGGCAAAAACTAATACCCAAGCCAATAGGCTTTACCCCATACATCCGGACCTAGACCTCCTCTAAATTACTCATAGACGAAGCAACATTAGAACCAATAACAGAAGAAAGAAAACTTGGCAGCGAAAGTCAAGTAAAACGATCTGCATACAATAGAGATACCCTTGCTAGAGAATGAGCGGCTCTATTAGCAGTTCGAGGTGTCTATAGGAAGGATAGTTGCTGGAATTGAGTATTAAACTCCTGGCAGTCAGAAAGCACTAAACCAACTTCGGAAAAATTAGAGGAGCTAGAATTGAGACCCTCAATAACCTCTAAACAATCGGATTCTAGCAAAACATTATCCAAATTACGCTGTTTAAGCCATGATAAAGCCTCTCTAATCGACAAGGCTTCCGCAAGTGTGGCATTGGTACAAGATGGAAGGTGACCCGAAAACTCCATCATAAAAGTGCCGTGATGGTCGCAAAGGATAGCCCTAAAACCTGACTGATGTCGTCTTTTATCAACCGAGGCATCAACATTGCATTTTACCCAATTAATCGGAGGTTGTTGCCACCCTATAGGAACATTGGGCGTATTGGGAGCAACCTGTACTATTTTTGAATTAATTAAATTTTGGAAGTTTTTAAGTTTTAGTCCAATTATATACAACTATTTTTAAAATTTTAGAATAGGTTCAAACTTAAACTTTACGATTTTAACGTAATTCAAAAATCATGAAAATCAGGAATTAAAATATTTCGAGCTTTCAATCTGACCTATGCAACCAGGGACGGAGGTACATGGAGCCCATTGCAAAAAATACATATTTTTATTTTAATATATAGGACGCTGAGCTCCCTAAAATTTAAAAAAATTAAATATTTAAACTCTCTTATATTAAATTTTTGGCTCTGCATTGTATTAAACCCTTTACCATTTTTACTAAGTGGGATTAAGAGTGGCAACACCAAAGCCACAAATTTTAGCCTATTTTATACATTTGGAGGCCTAGTCATTTAGCATTAGTTCAAAGAGCCCGACGATGAAAGGATTAATGGCCTACATCCACTTCTTGTAATAATTTAGTCTTATTGACTAAAATAATTAGTGGCTAACACTCTCATCTTGTTCACTTATTTTTTGATAATTAACCCTTTTTTAATAAAAGTTAATAACGTCGTTCTAATTAAAAAAATTTAACATAACATAATCATAAACTTGAAGATTTGCCATTTTTTAAATTGCATGACATTAATCATAATGATCCCAAAATTACAAATTATAATTGCAAATAACTAGAGAATGAGATTTAATTTTCATATAAAGGAAACAAATAAAACTCGTAATTTCACATATTATATAAATAGAACTACATGATATTAAGGCACTACATGATCGTGATCATTTTGCAACTCTGTCTTAATTTTCGCTTCATTCTTTTCAATGTCCAAGCTCTTGTGTTCTTCTTCAACACCTCTTTTACTATACTTGAAGTATAGAGCAAGTTGAAGGATTGCGAACACACAACCGACCATATTAGGTGACTGCCACAAAATGAGTTTATGTTAATAAAAAATATATAAATTCCCAAATTAAGAATATATATTGACTTTATTATTAAAAGAGGATATACAAACCGCAATAAAAAAGTCTTTATTTAGTAATCCAAAAACCATCCAAAGAAAGCTTGAGAAGAACGAAAAAAGGGATAAATAGAAAGGCATAAATTCCACACTTTTTGTTTCTATCACTGTTTTCTGCAACAAAAAATAGAAAGCACATAATTAGAAGAAAAGGGTTAGAGTATGAACAAATGCTAAGCAATTTCTATTTTTAGATACGAGAAATGGACATTTGAACTAAATACATAAATTTATAGGTTTAAATCACAAAAACAGTCCCTTAATTTTTAAAACCACGGCAATGTGAGATGCCTTGTGCAGTAGTTATGTTGACTTTAACGAGGTGTTAATGACGATGACGATGATATATTCTCATATTTGTTCACATTCTTTATTTGTGATTTTGCATAATTTGGGATTTTTAGATAGAATTTTCTATTTTTAGCTAGTAGGAGACAAGAGTAATTATTTCTCAATTTTTGGGTTAATTCAAAATAGGTTTTTTTAATAAGTGGAATTAAACACAATTAGTTCCATAAAAACACTCATGTCACCTTATAGTATATTCTTCTGCAACTTGAGTCTAGATATAGTATCATATAAGAGTAAAAATCTAATGTAAGCTGAAATTATAAATTATATATATTTAAATAACATATTTATTAATTTTAAATTAAACAATAAAACAAATTAACTGATAACTATAATATTATTTAAAAAATAGTTTGTGTTTGAATGGTTCATACCATGTGAAAAATAAGAGAGTAAAGAACGGAATTATATCTTCAACAGTCAAAAATCTTGACGGACACAACAGTAACTCACCACAGCTACAAGCGGAGAGCCATACATGAGGGCGGCGGACACTATTCCGATGCATCCAACAAGTAGTTTCCGGTGCCACTGATCGTGGTATGCGAGTAATGAGACTATAACAACCAAAGCGGACAAGAATAAAACAAGTACCGTCATGGCAGCAGCCTTCACCTGCACTTCCAAAAATGGTTGGACTTACATAATCAAACATGTCATCTAAGAATCAAAATCAAAATGACAACATCTTAAAGATCTTGCCTTTTCTCTTCCTGAAGCAAACCAAATGTATATAACGATGAAGGAAGACTCAAGAAGTATCCCTGCACTGTCGATTGTGACCATCGGCAAGTTTTCCCATCCGTGGCTGACGAACGGCGAGGCATACCAAGTGTAAACAAGGCAACATAACAGTGAAATGATGTAAGGAATACATGAAAAGTTCTCGGTGCTTTGCTTTCTTATGACCCTCGCGAAAGTTAATCTGCAACCAAAAGTGATCATACGTTCAGGTTCGAGATTCAGACAAGAGTACGAGTAAAGACTGTGTCAGGATTCTGAAGAACGTTACATGGGAGCAGTGAAAAGTGACAAGTTGGCTGCATTGCCTGAAACAAAAAGAGAAGGAGAGTTTCATGTGTTAGGTTGGCTTGAAACAATACTTATGTGTGATCCTGTTCATATAATTTCCAAGAACATGAACTAAGCAAGTACCCATGATTCCTACTGCCAGACGTAGAACTCCTACTTTCATGGCTCCTGAGAACTTGGATCAAGGTAGGAAGAAGAAGAATAAGAAGAAGAAGAAGAAGTTTATGCCTTGTAAACCTTTGGACTGCCTTCTTTTATAGGGTTGCGGGGATGCGTTTATGAAATTGATTATAGTTCCTTGTGTTAATTATACTTCAACAACTAATTTAATTGACTATTTTCTTAGCATTTATCAGTAATTAAGTTAAAATTTTAATTAATTAAATTACATATTGAATCGTATTGTTTTACTAAAGTAAATGTATAAATTTATGAAATTAATTTGTAAAGCAATCCAATTTTGAAAAGGTATGTCTAATTAAATTTAAATTATATAAACTTTAAAGAATAATAATATCGTAGCCAAGTTATTTAGAAATAACCTCTCAACTAGTTAGAGGTAATTAAAAACGTGCGCGTACTATTCAATCTTTCCAAATTTTGTATGTTTGTTGTAATATCGTAGCAAAGATAGATATAATTAAAATTTTGATTTTTTAAGCTTACAAAATTATATAAATTTATGAAATTATAAAAGATTTTAAAAAAAATCATATTGTAACAAAGCTTGGTGTAATTAGAATTTTAATACTGAAAATAATTCAAAAATCTTAAAATTTTCAATTTCTCAAATTTTATATTGAGTTATGTATAATAAAAATAACTTTCTTTTCTTAAAAAAGGACTCATATAGTCATATCACATAAATAAAAATTCTGAATCAAAAAAATCCTTGAATTGAAAATGAAAAGGTTAATTACTGTACTTGATTGGACACTAGTGTTCATAGAAAAGTGGCAGAGCCAATAAGATACGATGACTTGGATGATTAGATGCACAATTCCTGTTATGTTCTTGATTTCGGCTGGCTGTCTCCTAGGTTTTTGAGTGTCTTTTCCAACTCATACATTATTGTTTAGATGAATCTCATTATAAAGAACACCAACTTGTTCAGAATCTGGACTCAGATGAGCATGAAAATCACATGCTGTGTCAGGTTTTTGAAAGCACAAGCATCGAATTCTGAGTGAACTAAAGCGATTAATGGAGAATTCTGCAACCAAAAAGTTGTGACCAAATCGCTGGATTAGATTCGCTGGATTAGATTCTACATGTTGTTACAACTCCTAGTTGTTAATGTTGGACATGTATTTGGATTATAAAAATTGATTATTTTATTAATTAATATATCAATTTTTATAAATAAAAATAAATAAATAAAATTTTATTTAACGATCATTTTTAATTAAACTAAAAAAATTTTATAGATAAGAAAATTTTTTTAATCATATTTTAAATTCTTTAATTTTATTTAATATTTAGCTGATGTTATGATAGTATAATACCGATTAAATTTTTTAAAACTTAAATCTATTGTTTTATCAATTTCCAGTTTTCATAATATTGATTTAAATAAGTAACGAGTAAATTGTCCGGTACACAATAATAATATCATAGTATTCAAGATTTTTATTTTTAAATTTGTTAAAAATTTAATTATGTAATAAAAATAATTAATTTTAAAACATATAAGCATCGAATTAACTATTAATGCTGATCAAAAATTAGATTATGCAAATTGTTTAAATATAGCTTTTTTTAAAAATAAATCAAGATTTTTATTTTTTAATCTGTCAAATTTTAAATTACGTGAAAATAATTTAATCTTTTTATTATATATTATTATTAATTATTATTATTATTACATTTATTATTATTATTATTCTGATTATTATTATTTTATTATTATTCTAGTCTTTTCTTTATTAATTATTATTTTCATTATATACTTTTTATTAATTTATTTATCTGTATCTTGTTATCATGTCTCATATGCATGTAGGTCATTTGGAAACAGTTTCTCTACTTAGTAAGGATAAGGTTGCGTACTATCCGATTTTCTCAGACTCTATTTTTATGCAAAAATTTTCGAGATACGATGACGACGACGACGATGATGACGAGCATCGAATTCTGAGGGAAGGGAAGCCATTAATGGAGAAATCTGGAAGCAAAACTACGTTAAGGTCAAATTTGTGGATTAGATTCTGCAAGTGGAAGATGAGGTTCCACTTAAACCCCACGCTTCATATTTTTTATGTGTCTGTGTCATCATCAACTTCAAAGCTTCATTTGAGTGCGTTCCGTTTCACCTTTCTCTTTTGCTGTTTCCTCCTACTTTGTCAAAGAACGCATTACAAAAAGAGTTGTACTGTGCGTCAATCTATATGTTGGAAATTTAGCTCATATTGGAAAGTAAATTATATATATAAAGAAAAGGTTAGATTAGTAAAGTCCAATATAGAGATTACAACTAGATTGGACTTGGGCCTAACCTGAAGTCAACTAGGGGCTAGGTAGGGTTGATTAGGTCTCGGGTCAAGTTTTTTCTAAACCCAATTTTTATAAACAAGGCGACGTCAGTTTATATTTTTTATTTATAAAAATTAGTTCGGTCTAGGCCAAGTTAGGTTTAGGGTCTAGTCGAGCTGGCTCAGACTAGGTAGAGCTCAGGCTCAGGCCTGCTATCTCGAACCTAATCGGGCCTCAAGTTGAGCCCAGATCCTAGCAATAAGGACTCAAGCCCAATTCAGTTCAATCTATTTCCATGCCTAATCCAATGAATAATAATTCATAAATTTGGATAAGACGAATAGTAATTTATAAAATGATTTACAGAGAGTTGAATCAAAATGGATGGACTCGATTGTAAGAGAGAGATTAAAAATTTTAAAAAATTATTTCACGTTACGGAAAATTTTTTGAATTAAAATATGATATTCTAATTTTACATGATCTTACCCTTCACTATAACTCAAGGATTTTTTTAATCAAGAAAATTAAAAATCACTCAATTTCTTAAAAAAAAAAAGAAAAAACTAATACAAAGGCTCATAGTCTTATGTTTTAATTAGAAGCATATTTGACCAAGTAATGTGCCTGCTTACTTCATTTTAAGTCATTTCTAAACTAATCCAGAGCAGCACATAAGTATGTGATGTTTTTTTAATTTAAATTTAACGAGTTTTTACATTTATTGTTTTAAAATATTAGATTAAGATTTAAAGATTCAAACGGTATTAAATCTTCGTAAAATTGATATATAGTAAAATGTTTCGATCATGCAATATCTTTGAATACAAAAAATTAAATATATTTCGATCCCGTTGTATAAATAAAATTGAAGAATTTGAAATATGATTAAAAAAGAAATTGTCGAATAAATTAAATTTTAATCTAAAAAGGAAACTCTTAAATTAAATAAATGGTTTATTGTGATTTATCAAAATTGGTTTATTTACGAAAATTGATAGAGTAATGAATAAACTGACTAATTTTTAATAACAAAAATTACTAAAATAAATTGAATCCGTAAAATTGATTGATTCAAAAATTTTGACATTGAATCTACCGACAAGTGTTTAATAATTAAGTACACTAATTTGTTTTGTTACAATTCATATAAATAATTAATATGTTATTTATAATTTTATAAATTAAATGTGATTAAGAAATAAAAAATATAACAACAAAAAAGAGATTATAAAATTAAACATTTTACATATCCCACTTCCACTTAAATTTAATACACTACTTGATCTTAACAAGTTCTTCATCAGTTCTTGCCATTCACAGTTTGATCAACCACAGGTTGCAACTGTACTTTATTCTTCTCTTCATTCTTCTCAAAATCCCAGGTTTTGGGCTTTTCCATGATACCTCTTTTTCTATACATGAAGTACAACAAACGCTGAAGGATTGCTAAGGGAGAACCAACGAAATTTGGTGACTGCAACAACAAACGATCGATTAGTTTTAATTCAAGATATTGTACCAGAAGTGTTGGCAGGGACGGAGCCAGACTCAACTCTAAGGGGGGCCCGGGGCTAACGTCTAAATGCAAAAAAATAATACAATTATATAATATTATTAATAAATAATCAAAATGCAACACGCCGTTCTTTTAAATCACGAAAATCATCTATCAATAAATCTGTACTAACTGTTTCAACAATTTCTCTTTCAATAAACACTAATAAACAAT
>JAOSBP010000008.1:9007787-9019415 GCA_027563825.1 Erythroxylum mucronatum | reverse complement strand
ATATATCATGGACTTCATTAATTTGATTAAAGATCAATATCAATTCATAAACAATGAACACCAAATTAATGAAATATATCTTTCTTTATTTGTACATAAAGTCTGTACACAACTTCGTACAAAACGCGCTGAAGGCGATTGCCTTTAGGGCACTACTCTAACAAACTTACAGTACTTGACTTACACATGCACAGTACTTGTAAGTCGACACAACTCGACTTATGCATGTACAAGTCGACTTACACTAACATAATGAGGGTGAAGTTGATGACAAAAATATTGATAGATTATAAGGAAGTTTAGAAGAAACGAGGAAGAGGCCAAAATATTCTTATTTCATTACTTCAAGTTCAAATGATGGAAAAGTTATTCTGAAGTAGGGAATGATTTTTTATTATGTGAACATTTAGAAAAGTTTTAAAGAACATGAGTATCCAAATAAGATTTGACTATGTGTATATGAAAATGAAAGGCTAAGGTTACTACAAAATGTAGAAAGAAATGAAACAAGCCTTACACCAAATGGACATGAGTTTCAAATCCAAACATTCCAAAACAACCATTCTTGTGTTTGAACAATTGATAATAAGAAGATGATTACCATTGGATTGCCAATAAGCATATATCACACTTCGAAAGTAGTCCTAGTTAGCATATTTTAAGGTTAAAAGGATTTGTTTTATGAGATGACCAACAAAAGATTTTAGACCTTAGATCTTATAAAGCTAAGAGGCATGCTTTATATTTGCTACTTAATGATTTAGGGGAACAATGTGAAAAGAAGTAAGAGGATAATTCTTAGTTATAATAGAAAGTAAAAGGGGTAGCTCACTTTATATCACATCTCATTGAAGATATTATTTGATTCATACAATATTTATAGTGATAATGTATATTAATGCAACAACGTATGGTCCTATGTATTTATTACCTTTTAAGTATCTTTTGTATTGATGACTTTTGGGACAACCTTATATGTAGCATATTTTGTATTTGTGACCTTATGGGTAGTCCCATATGCAAATTTCTTTTCAATCAAACACATGTAGATCGTCTGTTGTTTATCCAATATGTGGTTAGAGCCATGTGTTATACCACTTTAGTTTGGAGCAAACATACAAAAAATGGATCTATCACTTGTTATAAAAAGAAGCTTATCATTTATAAAGGTTGATTCTACGATGACTTTAACTCTTATGATTCAATCATGGTCATCTTCTTTAATTAGGTTGACAGCCTTTCTATTTCCCTCAGTTCTCTGATTCTCTTCTTATTCTTCTTCTTCTTTTTTTGTTTTTTTTTTTGCTTTCATATTCTTTTCTTATATGCTAGAGGATTTATAAAACATTCACGTTGTTCTTTAAATACTAGCCAAAATTGTTCACTGAGAACTGAATTTACAGATTTCGAAGAGTAGTCATGAACATATTTTGCTTGATCTTTCCTCTCTAAAATAATTGTTGATTGAATGATTGCATAAGATACTATTTACTTCCCATTTATCACAAATAGACTCCCTTATTCTGAACTTAACTACGTGATAATCATTCTTGTAATGCTTAATTTCGAAATTACATTTTGTTATAGATGTATGAACATGTCGTGCAAAGGATGTTAATAATTGGACTCATATTTTATCCTGTGTGTGTGAATTATTGACAATGGACGTGACATACTTCACCTGCCACCCAACTGAATAAATTAAAAACAGAAAAATATTAAGCATGATGATTATGGAGACATTAATCCAAAGATTTAAGCACAAAAGGTTCTAGTTCTACTGATAAATGATATTGGATGGGCCAACTACATGTATCTTTGTAATGTCACATCGTGTATAAATCATCTGCAATGCCTCGAAAGAGGCAGACAAGTTTAGGTGTTTGCTTTTAAGTGTAATCCAGGGGATGAGGTTGAAAGTTTTTAAGCATCGGCTGTGAAATATTAAGTTTATTAATGCTCATGTCGATGTCTGTGGTCCATCTTCGACCCCTTTTCAACTGTTTCACACGGCTCATAAAACAAGTTGGTCGGGTCGGCCCTGTCGGGCCTTAAGTCGATCGGTCCATTCATCAAAGATATCCAGTCCAAGTCCACACCCATGCTCCATTAGGCCTGTCCATATGAGAGAGACTCTCATGCACACGTAAAGACTAAAACCTAAACCTAGTTATCGTTCTATATATAAGGTATAGTTCTACCGTGACAAAGGTATGTAATCACAACCTAACTTTCTCTGTATTCAGCAGCCTTACCTTCACCAAAAACCTAACTTGAGCGTCGAAGGGGCTAATCGGGACATAACCCCCGACGCGCCTTCTTTGTTTTGCAGAGATCATAGCCATGAAAAGCAACCAACACATGAATCCACACGACAACGTACCGTTCAGCCAAAACCTGGCAGAACCACAAGTAATTGTGTCCTGAATTGGTATGAACTTGATTCTTCTTCGTGCATTCTAAATAAATTGTCGTAAAACATTAAAACTCTATGCTTTGTGATTGGAAAAATTCAGTTTAAGATGTCCTAAACAATAGTACTTGCTACTCTTCAGTTATAAGCCAAATCCTGCTCGTAATATTAACCTGATATCTCATCACATGTAATGTATCCATCTCACCGGTTTTTCAAACTTATACTCCATCTCCATTGTCACTGATCTTCCAGTCCTTTCAAGTAAAGTTTAGTTAAAAGCCAGTAATGAATACCCAACTTCCCTCAAAGTATCCATTTGATTAACTAGTAGAGATGAATACTAGACACCAATAATACAAGATCGCAAATTTCACAAACATTTACTAACACTTGTGCAAACGTTTCAAGGTATATTGTCAACAAAATTAACAGGAAGCTATAGCTACTGCTCTCACTAGCAAGCAGGAGGCAAGGAAAAGAGAATTTGAAACAACATATCAAGCTTTGAGACATTATTCTTGCTAGCAAAACATTCCAAATGGGATTGAGCTAACTACGCCTACATATTTGAGTGACCAACTCGGACTTGAACTCTGTGCCACGACGTGTTCAGTATCCCTCTCAAATTCCAAATGTCCTGAACATGTTCAGGTTGTACATTTGCTGCTGAATCCACCTTTACACGATGAAAAGAAGAAACTTCACAACTCAGACAATTACATATTTGATAACAAACATGGGACTGGTTACGTTAGGAAGTATGGTAGCCTAGTTGAATTGACACATTAAAAAGCTTTTATCTTCTTCAAAGCCAACGGTCCTTTTATGTTCTCTCCGTTCAGTTGCAGACTTGCAGTGTCCTGCACTGTACTGTAATTTTCTCTGGAGTTTTTCGATTAACTCATAATTTCTTCTACTCTCAACCATCCATTAACCTAATCATTTGTTTTCATTCTCTTAATTTGCAAGATCTCAACATTGCTAGCGTAATTTGTTGAGCTAATATGCAACAGCAATAAGTGGTGTATTTGGTACTTCAAATGCAAGAAAAACTCAATGATGGATGTCACTTACTGCTTTTGCCACAATCTCCGTGTCATTCAAGACATCAACTGTGGCCTCAAAAAGCACCCAAGCCCATTTGTCACTGCCCATATCATCTGCAACGTAAGGCACACCAGGCTTTTGGTATCGTGAGGCTTCCACCCAGGTTTTGCCACCATCAGCAGACACATCTACTCTCTCAATTCCTCGTCCACCTCCTGATGCTGCATATCCACTAACTTTAACCTATAAAAGTTACACACACTATGTTGCAAATTTTATCCAAAGCTGAAAAGACCAACATATTTTAGTATTATCTTTCAGTACCAATAAGACACATCAATCAAAATTTGTAAAGACCAAAATTGGTTGAAGTCATCTGACGAATCCTGGCAGACCTGAAATCAGTACTTATTAAGCTAAAAATAACTAACCTTCCCGGGTTTTACTGAAGCCACATCCTCTAAAGAACAGATCACACACTGTTAAGCAGAATATAAAAATTCTTATCAAATGCAAACGAAGAATGGAAAACCTTCTTGGATATAAAGCCTAGAGGAATTACCTGGACTGGAAAATCCATCTGTGGCCTCCTAGTAGACCAATTGATGTTATCCCAATTCACTGATGGAGGGAACATCTTGTAATCCTTTTGCATAAAAAAGCCCTGAGAAGAAACCAAGGTGAATTCTATCATATGATAAATGGAATGGAAGGTGCAATTAAATTTCAAACTTAATTTAACAATAGATGTTTATTCTCAACCTGGCATTCTTCTGGAATTATGTTAATATGATCCAACCATTTGACGGAACGGGCACCAATAACACCTGGTACAATCACTCTTACTGGATAACCATGGTCCCTGTTTAAAGGCTTTGGCATGGGCAAAGTAATAAAGTTAATATTTAGCGGTCAATAGGAAACTACATTATCAGCTGTATATTGTTAGTATAACAAGAGCAGAACGACATTCTGATAAAAATAACAGAACAACTTTAGAAAGCAATTCTTGATCATTTTGACGTCTGGGGATCTCATAGCTTTTCACAGAATGTCTGTGCCTTTAACGATTTTAGTTTCTTCGTCCAAAAAAATCTAAGTGTATATGTCCATAAAAGTAAAAGTACTCAACATCTCACATCTTACTGTGAGAAATAAAATAGTAACAACAATAAAAATTAATTTAAATAAGACCAATATCCGACAACCACACTGACTTTTGATCATTACGCACTAATCCATCATAACATATTTGAAGAGCTCCAAAAAACCCTACCCTAAGAAGTGAAACTCCAACAAGAAAGAGAAAATATGCTGTTCCACGAGCATTTCTTAAATCCCATGAGACATAAAACAAAATATTATTTCCCTTGCATAATGCAATTCAAGCATTGACAATGCAACTTGTTTGAAAGAGAAAAAAAAAACAGCACATTAGCCTCCATCATATGATTCCTGGTAAAAAGTTAACCTACGGGAGATCAAATTCAATGCAGGAACAATTACTAACGTTTCCATTCATCTCATAAGCAAGCAAAACATCAGATTCAGGGTTTGTGGCTTGACTAAGAGGGATCGATGCCTTGTATGGACCTCCATTCTCCTCCTACACATTTCAATAGTCAAAGTGAGAAGTATAGGCAATAAACGATTCAAATTTCCAACCACAAAGGTAACTAGGCAAATAAACGAGTCACCAAAGATCATTAGGAAAAGGCAACATTCATACCTTACACTTATCGATGCTTACAAATTCAACATGTTTACCACCTGATTTTGTGGTACTAATCAACTTGGATATGCCAACAAGTTCAAGAACATCAGACAATTTGGCACCACCCCAAACAGCTGGTACATGCTCAGATAATTAGAAATATGATATGTGAAATATTTTTGGAAGGAACAAAGGTCTCTCCAGTTCAATGACTTAAACTATATAACAATTTAACAGATTCTTACTTTCTTATCTTTAGGCTATATTTGGTTGGGAGTTTATTAATGGAATGGAATGAAATAAAATATTACTTCATTATTTAAAAGGAGAGTTTATAATAGAATAGAATGGGATGAGATGGAACAGGAGGATTTTATATTACATCTCATTCTATCTTAAACAGTAAAAATGATAAACCTCCGATTTAAAGGGTTTAAGATGGAATGTAAAATGACAAACAACTTTTCACTATATTACATTATAAATCCTTCTTCCAAACAACATTTCACTATACTACATTATGAGCCTTTTCGTCCCTCCCAAACAACAATTTTCTAATATTACATCCATTTACATTTCATCCCATTATAAACCATTCTATTAAAAATCTTACGTCCAACCAAACATAGCCTTAGTATTTTCTGATATATAGTCATCAAGTCACATGTACAGTATGAATCTAAACCAGCTTGAGTAAAATGATCCATCCACATAACAACTACCAAAAGCATCTATGTGAACCATTCTAAAGTTTTTTTGGTATTAAACATAATAAATTAATCAGGTAAACAAAACAACAAGAAGCATGAGCATTTAAATTGAGAAAGGATATACAAATGATTAATTCAGAAAATTCAGAAAATAAACCATTTCCAATAGCAGAAACATCCCAGCCAACTCCTTTCACTGTCTTCACCTTGCTCATGGCAGTTCTTCTATTACCAGCACACTGAAAATCTCATACAATTCAAATGAATGGCAATATTAACTGAAACAGAAGGTTTCCATCATAATGAGTTATCAAACATAATCCAACAGAGCGGCATTGCTAAGCATACCTGTAATATGGCAGTGACATTGTATTTTGGAAGCATCCTGTCGTTTAACAATAAATGCAACTGTTTACAGCATCCTAAGGTACAAAAGCAACTTAAAAATCAGCGCAAACTCACCTGATATCTCTCATAAACAGCTCCCTGGGGTTGTCAATTAGACCACGGATGGAAACAGAATATCTGATGGGGAGAACAGGCAGCAAAATAAGCTTTAGAATGTTGAAGTTTAAGAAAAGAAGGAATGGGAAGGAAGTTGATGCCCAACCTTTCAATGTCGTCAACAACAGGGATGGGTCCATGGTTTCTCTTGTAAAACAAATCCACGGGTGTCACGTAGGAGCCAATCAATGCTGAGCGAGGAGGCTCGGCGTTGAAAGGTTGCTGTACAAGAGTTTAACAAAGTCTCCAATCAATTGTTTGAAGAATAAGATGAAAAATCATCAAAAGATTACGCCAATGGACATACATTGTAAAGCCACAAGCTCCAGGAAAGTATTCAGTTTTGACCTCAAAGATAATCTTTCCAAAAGTAACAGTGATTAGCGTATAAAGTATAAACTGAAGGAAGCTCATTTCTGAACGGTTAAATAATCAAAAAGCATGTATATTTCAACAACAGAAAATCCCAACTCGGAAAATTCATATGAAAATCATCGCCAACCTTGGCAGCTCAAGACAACAATCCAAAGCAAACCAAAATCAGAAACAAGACTATCAACTGCATGACAGATAATAATAAAGCAGTGAACCAATAAAGCGCCGCAAAAGATTACAATCGTACATCATCAATTGAACAATCTTTTGGGGGGAAAAGACAGAAAAACGAACTGGGTAAAACCCAGAAAGGAGAAGCATGATTTTATTCAAAACATTAAGAGATGCTTTGAGCAGTAGTAGAAGAAAAACTGGCCTTGGCGTTGATTTGGAGCGAAGGGTGACGAGGAGGTTCTTCTGAGTAATCCAAAGGTGCTCTGAGTCCCGGCATTCTCAAAGATTCTTCTTGGTTTAAGGTTTGTATGCAAAAGATGATGAATTACATTCAATATCAATAACCACGGAAAAAAAACGTAAAGGAGAGGACTTCAAGGAAGGTTGCTGGATGTCTGGTGGTGGAAATGTTAACAAGTGACGAGGAGCGCAGCCATAGGTGAAAGTGGAATGAACGAAGCCCCAACTAGCCCGATCAATCACCATTCACCACCTATTTGTTGGGACCCACGCACCATGTAGTGGTGGTTTGGGATCAAAGTTTTTAATCGGGATGGGACAATGATTCATACGTGTCACGAGTCTACGTGATCGTTTATCTATCTTCGGTTGTACTTCGTCCGATTAAAATACTTTTCTATATGTCTTCAAAGTCTTGCCACCTTCCGTAGGTTGTAGGCTCTGTTGTTGGCATGGCAATGGCATACTCGTTTCTTTGTTTTCTGAGTTGGCACTTCTTAACCATCGACCTTAACGTTTTCAACTTTTTATTGCGTCAATTTGTCTGTCTCGAAGATATTTTGTACTTAGTTTTTGCAGCGTTCCCTTCCCCAGTCTGTAAAAGCTCTGTCAAATGAATTGGCATCACACCTTTCTCGTTGAAACTAACAGACAGTTGTCTAACAGGAAATCATGCTTATTGAATAAGATTGAATCACTTTCCACCTTGATCACACGATGAAGGTGTCAGAGTGGAGAGACGACTGGCTTTGCTTCTGTTCAAATAAACGAAAGGATTCTCACTCGTTTTGTTCGCCTGAAAAAAGAAACAGACATCGCAGATCCTAGTTTCTACTTGGTGAGGACGACAAGTAGCAATATATTTTTATGCCAAGCAGTAGAAACAACTCGAAAGGATGATACCAAACCAGCAAATTACACGCTCGGTTCATATGCAGAAAAAAAGGACGCCAGGGCCTCGCACTTGGGAGGACCTAACTGTTACACGGCACCATAACCTTTATAATTCTCTTTTACAGATCGCCAGTCTTGTTTACAATGCTATTCAGACTTAAAGGCAAAGCTTAACAAGCGGCAGAGCTTCACAAGCATACTCACGAGACGGATATACTTATTCAGCTGATTCACACGACATCCCTACTTTTCCCACGGAGATTCATCTAACTGGACAGAAAACCCCAAGCTTGCGCTCTAAGGATAATCTATGAAAAGCAGGCAACATACATGCCCCACAAGGCCTATACGATTAAACATTCTGAAACGGATCACTTAGGCAGTTGAGCCCGCTTGTTCACAAAGGTCTAATAAATCCAGGGTCTGCAGCAACATCATAAAGGAAAAAATATTAATAGATCGCAAGTGCAGGTGAATAGAACTAATATTTCTTGAAGATAATCAACATTACGTGAACCTTTTCATACCTCTGGGACTGAAAGTTCAAGACGGAACTTGGGGCCATCATAATGATGCAAGACAGGCCTAAAAGCATCTTCTTCCAAAGGCTTGCAAAGTTTTCTAACACGGATTCTCACCTATCCATAGGAAATAGTGTGTGAACCAGCTATAACAAGCGGAGCATCAAAATAACTTACCTCCTCTGGAAAATCTGATAATTACCTGAGCAGGAAATCTGGACTCCCCTTTACACTTTTTGTCTTCCCAAGCAGTTGGATCAATGTTAGCACCACCAAAACTTGATGCCTACACACAAGCAAATGAAAACATAAAAATGTTCAATTCTTTTCAAGTTAAGTTAAAATAAGTGCATGCTTTCCAAATAATTGATGATGAAATTTCAATTTGGGCTTTGTTAAGGAGAAAAAAAACAGATGTTAACTAAGATTTTCCAAATTATTAACTACCAATTGGGAAACTGATGGGAAGAAAGTCGATGGGATCAGAAAGAACCACACAATACCCTGAAGTATATCGGTGAAACTACTTCATAAGATGGTATTAAATTTGAGAACAAACCTCAAAAATACCATGCAATTGATGGGTAGTATAGTTGTATAGAAAGAGCGGCAGACCAGGAGTTATGGCCCGAACAGAATCCCTGTATCTTGGAGGTAAACCTATCAAGTGAGGATAAGAATAATAAGATTAATCTGCACAAGAAAGATGGAAGTGAAACAAAACCAATTCAAAGTCATACATGGATATTATCGAAATAAAAGCCGAATCACTTCTGAACAAAATCAATACAAGGTCTCCTAATTGATTTCTAGCGAAACTAGTAAAAGCATAACAAATTGTTTCATCAAATCAGATTCATCAAGCGTTGATGGCCAATTTTGCCCAGTGCCCATCATGACAGACCAAATTTCCTTAGAGGAAAAGAGAATACCAAGAAGGTATAGAAAGGGAAAAAGAGGAGGTAGTAAGTACCAAAAAGCTGGCGTTTTAAGTCTTCTTGCATAGTGTCATTGTTACAGACAAAAATATATCCTCCAAGAACCTCATTTCGCGGAAGTGTCTCTGTAGCTGGTAAAGTCTTGAACCTTTTATCAGCTGCATTATTACTCTCAATGTTATTGTTATTATTGCTGCCACTGTTGCTGTTGGGCTCCTTGCTACTCTGAATGTTGCCACTATACTTGTTGCCAGTCAGATTTCCAAGGCTGTTTATGTTGCATTTCTGGTACACAGCATTCATGTTAACAACAGAGTTCCTCAAGGAACTTTTGCTCACATTTTCGGCCAGCTTCGAATCCAAGTTCAATATATTGAAGTTAAGGCTCTCAAACTTATTATCTTCCTGGAAACCAAGCTTATCCCTTGGTCTGATCTCGGCCATGCCTTTTGAAAGATCAAGGTTATTCACACGTTCACTTTTTGTCCTTGTCTGCTCAGCCAATTTAGAAGCAGCCATCAACCACTTGTGATCCTCAGTGACTTTTGACTGCCCTCGGAGGTCATCACCCAACTGCCAGAAGCTGTGCATGTCCATCGTTCAAACCCTGAAGACACATCAATAAGGTACACGTCGTCAACATATAATTCGAGAAATGGTTCACAAAATACGGAAAAACCAGTGGAAAGTTATAACTGATTACCATATTATACATAAGGGCTCTCTTAATTATAACCATGTCCAGATTCAACTTAAAAGACAGAAATTTGAAGTTGTAAAATGTAGATCCCATTAGTCCCATCAAGAAACCTTTTTAAAAACAGTGAAGACCGAGTCTTTGCCTTCTGCGCCCTTTAAAATAAAATGACTAACAGCCACAACCAGATCCAAGCCAAGCTCAAAATCTACTTCAACCCTTAAAACGTATATTTTTTCTACGCTCTCAGCGCAACTGAGTCAACTATTGAAACAATGAACTAACTCGCATTCCGGCATAAAGTAAAGAAGACCCATTTTTCAGATGAAACACAGCAACTCGATAAGAATATACATAAAAGCAAAGTCATTCGTTTTTAGTTATCAAGTTAAACAGAACATAGAACACGAGATTAAAACTTTCGATAAAAATTAATATATAGAAAATTCTCAAAAAACCGTTATGTGGAACTAGCATAAACACTGCTCTCATTTCCTTAAACCTAACAATTAATTCAATTCAAATGTAAGGAAAACATATTTACCATCTAAAACTCAGAACCGACACTTTAAAAACAATAACATTGGACAGATAAAGAAAAGAAACAATCGGTACAGCCAAGTGAGGAGTCAAGATTGAAGCTTTGCAATGAATTAGAGGGTTCGGGGAGAAAAAGCAGTTTACCTGATTAGAAGAGAGAGCCCTAGATTTGGGGATGCAGAGAAATTTAGAAAAAGAAGGAAAGTACTTAAATTTACTCACGGGAGACGACACGGAGACGGTGAGAAGATGGGAGACATTCAAACGACCGACTTTTTCCTCGTTTAGTATTCCGAAAACACCCCAGTAGAGACTTCATTAGGTAATTTGTCTTCTCTGGGAATAAAGGGTTTGCGAGGAAAATGTGACAAGAGAGTGAAAAGTTGTCTAAAATTAGCTGGCAAATCATTTTTCTTCAGCTACCCTTCCTTTGCATTACTTTTTCCACTTTGTTATTATTATTGTTTCTATAGTATATGCTATAGCATAGGTCCACATCCATTGCAAACAACAGCTTCGATGCCAAGAGCCAGAAATTGTCATAATAGTATAACCCAAGTCGTCAGTACACTTTTCTACAGCGTAAGCTAGAGATATTTCGGGTCCCTTTACTTTCAGAAAACAGTTTCTTGTTTTCTATCTTGATTTTTTTTGCATATATTTTTAATTTTTATTTTCAGTGAAAAATTGTCAAAAATATGTTTATTAATTAATATTGAAAAAAGTATTTTCTAAAATTGAAAATTGCAAAACATGTTTACTAAAATTGTGTTTTGATTTTAAAAGAATTAGAAATACACTACAAGAAAAAGAAAAATTGGCGACGAAAAATTAGCGACGGAAAATAAACCGTAGCAA
>JAOSBP010000008.1:8976666-8987931 GCA_027563825.1 Erythroxylum mucronatum | reverse complement strand
ATCTTTCATTGACATGTAACTTTGGGGCTCAGCAATATTCCTGGATCATTATTAAATCTGATAAATGAGTTAATTCTTTTTATGAATCTATTTATAAGTATGTGGTATTAGATCCATTAGTATGGTGGTCTAGAAAATTGTCACGTGAGAAATGTATTTAGGTATGGAGCATCATCATGTGACGCCTTGCCACATGTTTAACTAAAACAGACGTAGCAAACATCATTTGAAGTGAACTAATTAGTTAAAACATCAAGCTTATTAACTACAATTAAATTTGAAGACAACCTTAAAAAACAACGAAAGAGAATAAAGTCGATTCATTACAGGGGATGGATCATACTTTGACCGTCTTTGGTAACCAAGATACCCTACGATTTCCTGAAGTCAGCCCAAGTTTCCACTTCTATTAAGCTCGATACTAGTTAGTACTAAATTGATTTTGGCATGAAAGAAAGAAATTTTCTTCGTCGTTGCAGAAAAAACAAAGCAGTCACTTCATAGTGACATCATCTCCGACGTTCTGTGATGTTGGTATCTCTCTTGATCTCTTTCTAATTATGATTTTATGTTAATTGAATATAAACATTAACTTCTGTGTGTACATATATGTACACGCAGTTCTAGATAGCAGTGGACAAAGTGATCCCAGAAAACTAAGAACAAGCCAAAAATGGCAGAGACCAACAAGTTGCAGGGTATGCTTTCCCTCTCTTTACCTCCACCACTGTCACAGAGGAAACTCTTTGCTTCATTTCCATCAAGACTCTCCTTTTATAATCCCAAATGCTCTCGCCCTCTTCGTGTTTTGATGATGGCTGTCAAGAGAAGCCCCAAGCGTCTCAAATACTCATCTCAACGTTTCTTCAAGGTGGTCTCTCTTCTTCTTTTCTTTTTGGAGCTGGGGTTATTAAAAAATGAAGAAGACTGCTTCTTTTATGTTAATTTGATCAAGGATTAAATTTTTATGATTTTTAGAGTCTCAAGATTATTACATCTTGTATGCTTGTTGGTTTAACTTTTCAGAGTGTATATTATGTAATCCAAAATCGCATTCAACAACAAAATAGTTGGAATTCCGGCTTGACTAGCTCTGAGTCGATTACAGACAGAACTTCAGCAGAACCCATTACTTCGTACTTTTAATTCGTTCCTTTGGAATGCCTTTCCAAGTCATTAAGCACATCTAATTTCCCGTTGTTTTTCTTTTATGCTTGTTTGGTCTCTTTGTAAGCTCCCAACTTGTTCTCCGTCAGTACGGTGACAGTTGTGAACTATGGAGTTCTGACTGAATGGACTTCTTTTTTCAGAATTAATTTCTCTCTGTTAATGCTCGGTATCTACAGTCTTCGTCTTCTTTTTTTCCTTCCAACTCTGCTCGTAATGGAGGATGTTAACTAAATATATTTGCGTATCTAGACAACTATATTATTTCGCTTATTATGGATGTGATAACATCAGGAGGATGGCATGCTCTATGTTGAAGCAGATCCATCTGGAGCAGACAGTTGGAAATTGGATCCGATCATTGAACTTTTAAAACAGGGAGCTGTAGGTGTCATTCCTACAGATACGGTGTATGTACCTTGTCTATATTTTCTGCCTTCTACCCACCCTATGTATTCTTATTGTATCTGATGATGAATATTTTCAAGATTGGTTGGGTGTGAACATTGAGTATGAATTTATGTGGTTTTGCTAGTCCTGATTGCATATCCTACATGCTCCGAAATTGGTGACTGCTCTCAGGGTCCTTCATTTAATTGCTTTTTATATTTTACAATAATGAATCATTTCAGCCATCAATATGAAGCTGAAGTATAATGTTTAAATCTTAATGTCGTTCATTTCTTTTTTTTGGTTGTTAGATATGCAATAGTTTGTCATTTAAAGAGCCACTCAGCCATTGAAAGACTTCGTAGGTAGGTAGTGTTATTTTGCTATTAAAATCTGTCCCTTTATGGTTAATTGATTATTTTCTCAGTTATGCGAGTGACCTCTGGCTTGTATTTTCTTTCTCTCATTACAGAATTAAAAACATAGAGCCTTCCAAGGCAAGAAACAGACCTGAAATGCTATCTGCTTCAAGAGAATCTCTGTCTTGACATTGAATACCCATCGTATTTGAAATCTTACTCTTTGTGGCGATGCAAATTCACGTCTCAGGAGCCTCATTGATATCATTGGCTGCATTATGATCTTTTCTGTTTAATATTGTACCTGAATTTTAATACCATGTCATCATTGCAGCCCCTTAGCATCTTATGCCACTCTTTGAGAGATATAGATACCTATACGACTGGATTCCCCCGCGGTGATGGTCAAGGCCATGCAAACATATTTCGAGCTGTCAAGCATTGCTTACCTGGGCCTGTAAGGATTCTAAATGATTCACTTCAGCATACCAGTAGGAACTTAACCATCGAATGAATGATTTGTAATTGCTATGGATTATAAGTTGGGTAAAAATTGACCGCAATGTTACCAGAGATTAACAGTCAATGCCATCTCTCCTGGCTAATTTATGCATTTCTACTTCCTACTAATGTCCCACTTGTATTTGTTACCCTTCATAATAGAAACATTATGATACATCCTGGTGACAATCTTGAGTTTGTTTTGCTTTCTCTGTGTTCTTGTGAGATTTAATATCAGAGTGTATTATTGATTCTGTAGCTTTCCTTTGTTTGAACAAGGTGAAATTGAGAGTGAGCTGCGATTCCTGATGGAGATCTTGTAATTCCCGGGGATAAAATAGGCTCCTCTTATTTTTAGAACGTTAATTTTGACTCTGAAACATGCTTTCATGTGACAGTACACTTTCATCCTAACTGCAAGCAAAGCATTACCTAAACAGTGCATTAGGTATGGGACTGCAACTGCCAAATATGCTTCAAGAAAAAATGTAGGTGTCCGTGTCCCTGATGATGCCATATGTCAGGCAATACTGGAGAAGATGGATGCGCCTCTTATGTCCACAAGGCCGGTTGCTTTGACATGTTTATCAATTTTCAGGATGCAATTTTTTTTTTGAGAATTTAAAACTTTACAATTTTCTGCAATTAGAGCTTTATCAAATTGAATACCATAATTTGATTCCCCAAAAAGTGATTGCTATGTTCTGAGACTATATTTGTGCTCATTGTATCAGTGTTAAGTCGCCCAAGGAAAATGAGTGGATGATAGATCCAGTTGAAATAGCTGAAACATATGGACCAGAGGTAGGATATTTAGAAGTCTAATCTGTTTGTATGACTGATAATTAGCTGCAATTAGCTTCTTTGGTTGTTCCATGACACTGGTGTTTTGCTTTCGACATGCGTTTCGTTTTACTTCCTTTTGTTCCTTCCTTCCTTTTTTCTTGACATAGGTGTTTATAAATCTATATTTGAGTTTGCATGGCTCTCTGTTTTTTCTTGGTGGAGCATTTGGAGGATCATAATCGACTATATTCCTCGACTTTTGGGATGTCTTCTTGACAATTGCAGGGCCTTGATTTTATTGTTGACGCTGGAGTAAGAGTGGCTGATCCTTCTACTGTAGTTGATATGACAGGACCTTATGCAAAAATCATTCGGCAAGGAAAGGTGGGCTTTTTACCATGGAGATGTGCTTAATAATTTCCTAATGTCATGGTCTGATTTCATGGTGAAATTATGTTCAGGGACCTAAATTACACTGGATGGTAGCTGACGATGATGTTCCTGAGTCTGGTTTTGGTGCTGAAGACCTAATTCCTTCTGCTACATAGAGGCCAATCCTGTGGACAAGCATGAGTCTTTTTATTTCCGATAAACTTCCAGTTTTAATCGGAACAGAAACATGACATCTTCCAGGAAATGAAGTGTATAGTCTAGGGTTGTACAGATCCATATAGATTACAGTGAATACCACATCCTCCAGGAGTGGTTATGGTTGTGAAGTGAAAACGGATGTCGTCCTTCATTTAACTTCGTGGTGGGGTTTATGCCATTGTGAGGTCTTGATCCAACTGCTGGAAATGGAAATTTCTATATTTAGTAGTGATTAATATTTAATAGTGAACCTTTTTGTTCAATCTTTGTGTAGTGGTGTTAGCACAAACTTTCTGAGAGGTTAGCGGATGTGGATTGGCATTCAATAGAATCCTTAAGAGGACCACTTTGTTTTTGACATCACAAAACCCTGAATCCCCCACACCCGTACATTTGCAGCAGCAGCAGCGTATCTCTATGTATATAGCAACGGAAAGAACAGCCCAGGGCCATTACTCCCCTTCAGAGGTTGAATGACATTCCAAAATCTCAATAACTAGACCAATCTATACCAAAAATCTTGTTACCCGATTCCTATTTTATGGCCCTCCATAAAGTTTGGCAGACTTTTATTCAGTTTTCTATTATATTATTTCTCAAGAAAATGAGTGAACCTGCAATGAAGTTGGCATGTTTTATCATTAAACTTAGTGCCAGCTTTTTGTTTTGCAACTTGTGCTTGGATAGTAATATAATATAGCCAGATTCTCTTCAAACTCATCTGGTTATTGTAGATTGATGCGTGCTGGCTAATGGTAGTTGAAGAGGAATGCGAAAATCTTTAAATGAGCAGTTATTGAGACTGACGACAATAGCTGGGGTAGTTGTCCTACCAACGTCTCTTCTCCACTCTCTCCAACATATAACCTTAGTAGACATTAACTGGCCGCTGTTTGTCTCTACAATTTTTCCCTCCATACGCTTCCTCTTAACATGGCAACAGCTCGAAATAGTTTCTTCAAGTTTCTTGAGCTATTACAGCTACTTGCTTTTACGTTAATGTTGATACCAGTAGAATCCACACTGCCTCTTAATCTTCATCAGGCTCCACCAAAGTACTCAAGTTCTTCTACTGCTGTTTTCCTGTATGGTTCCAGTGCTTGTGCGAACAATGGCTGTAGTTCCACTTCCTGTGAGGTGAATGACATACTTGCATTAATATCAGTCAAAACATTTCTACAGGTTTCTTAATCCATATTGTTTCTGGTCAACCATGCATGCCTTCAGTTAATGCAATCCGTATCCAAGAAAGCTTCTTTTTTAACTTCTACACATCTTAAGATTCTGAATGAACGAAGCATGCACCTTTCTTCTTCTGTGAATCCATCTTACTCCTTGCACTCAAAATTTGAGCAGCTTGATGGTCAAACTCTGAGATCATGTCCTGTTGGTGATGTTATAGAGTTCAACAACTTAACTGTGAATAGCAAACACAGTTTCGTACTCAATGTCACAGCTCGAGATGGAGAAAGGAACTCATCGGTTTACTCTTGGTTCATTGGTTAGTATAATTCTATCCTCTTTGTTGATTACCAAAAAAGAACTACTAAGTGGGAAAGTACTTACTATCGTCTGGTCTTCAAGAAAAATGACCATATCTAACTATTTGTTTGTCTCATGATATGGTTATCATGTAGATACAGTTGAACCAACTGCAGAAATATTTAGCAAACAGAAATACACAAATGCTGAGAAGGTAAGCATTGATATTACATTCAGTGAAGCCTGCAGTGGACTCGGTGGCTTTAAATGTTTGAATTCATCAAACTGTGATGTAAGTGGCGTGTTAAAGATCTGAAAGGTTTCGTGTTACTTATCCATAGCTCCACAAAAAGGGATATCAACAGTCGTGAACTTTAATTGAAAGACTCCATTCTATTCAATTTGCAGCTCATCCTAGATGGTCCAGCACATGTTGATGTTTCTTCTCTGCGCACCATCAGGCCTTATTCCAAATATAGTCTGGACATAATTCTTTCCTCCAGAAGTACACATGGGAGGGTGGTTATCAGATTGGTCGACAAGTTCTGTACAGACAAGGCCGGAAACTTCTTCAAAAGGACTAACAGATCCGTTGTCCTTATTCACTTTGGTCAGTTGTTTCTGATGAATTTTCTTACGGTCATTACATAGATTAGATTCTTCTGTTATTTACTTGAAGTTGCCGTCTTAGATAGAAGACCGGTGGTGGTGGACTTGTGGATGCCTGTTCCATCATATGTTCTGGATATCAATGGGGTACCAAGAACTGTCCTTGCAACTAACAAAATGGAGGACTTGAAAATCTTCTTGGATTTCAGCATCCCCATTAAAAATTCAACAGAGGAAGTCCTAAAAGCCTTGCATGTGAATTTCGATAAGATATTGCCTGCCTTTGCCGGAAACCATGGGAATCGCAAGTTCGAATTTGAAGTAAAATGCCAGTTTCATTTTCTTAACATCTTCTCTTAAGTTGCTGTAAAATGTGTTATTTAATAACAATAGCTTTCAACTTTGTAGCTCAAGAATGTATCAAGTACTGAAATCATAACAGTGGAGCTAGATTCTGGTTTAATCATTGGAAGGACAGGCACTGCTGTCTCACCAGTTGCCTCGCTTACAATTCTCTATGGTATGCTATTCCAGATGTTACGATCACCCTGCCTTTACTGATTTACTAACTATAAGGATTTTCGTTGAAGATGAAACAAAGCCTAAAGTGGAACTGAGAACGAGCTCTCCAAGTATAACAAAAGCATCTTACATCAAGGTGATAGTTGAGTTTTCAAAGCCAGTTTTTGGGTTTGAAGCCTCCATGTTAAAAGTGGAGGGAGGGAAAATTATAAGGCAGGTGCATAGTTGACTCTCATTTGAATTACTTCTTCTCTTACTCAAATGAACACCAGATGAAGACTAAATAAAGCCAAAACTTCTGCATTCTCCAGATATAAGGCACTCTCAAGAGCTTTACACTCGTTGACTGTCCTTCCTGTAGCTCAGGGCATGATCTCCATAGCTGTTCCTGCTGACAAAGTGGATGATATCTCAGGAAATAAGAATACAGAATCCAATACACTGGAAGTGAAGCTCTGTAAGAATGATTCATCTCTTGGGTTGCTTTCTATTGCTCTTTATTACTCTGCATAAAGTCAATCCTTTTTGTATAATCGTAAGGGTGCAAGTTGTGAGATTTTTGCCACTAACACTCGTGACTGCTGCTTCTTTTCATTTCAAAAGACTCAACACCTGCAATATCAGTGGCGCTGTACTCATTTGTGACTTGTGGAGTAATAGCAACGTCGTTGACAACCGCTGTAATTTCAGTGTCCACTGGCAACCTTGGAGTAATAGGCACTGCTTCTTCAAGAAACGCCAATGATTTTGCTTCCAACCCATCAAAAAATCTACAGGTATCTCGTGAAAGCCAATCAAAGTTAAACATATCTTTATTTGCATTGAGCATCTACCTTTGTCTCTCTTTATCTAACAACACAGAGGAAAGAGTATACTGAATGCGGACCCCTTTGAATATCTTATAGTTTTTCATCTCAGGGATTGCTTGGGCACCTTCAAGTATTTGTCCTGTCAGACTGGATCTCACCTAATCACCCCACAGAATATTCGGAAACTACAAAAGGACTTAGGTGGCTCTTACCTCGTCAAAAGCTTCCATGGAAAGAGGATTGTACTTCCGTCTGGCCAAACCATTTTGATCTGACTGAAAAGTATATCAACAGTTCACGAAATCATCCCTCAGCGCCTCTCACGTTGCAACATCAAGTATCAAGACCAACTGAAATAAACCAAATTGGTGGTCGGCTACAGGGACACATAGGCAGGGAAAACGTTTCGTATGGGCTACCTCTGAATTCTAGGGAATATTTCATTCATCTTCTGGTCGGTATCTTCTACGTATTGTTCACAGTTAATGTTTTGATTTTATAAGAAATGTGCTACATCTATGTTCATCTAAAATGCAGAGGGGAGAACCCTTTTCAGCTACCAATGTGGTGAAGAGAACGGAAAACTATAATGGGTACGTGAGAGTAGTTAACTTCAATATCTCGTCCATATAGATGTTCTTTTCTTGTTAATCGTTGGCACATTGTTGACCTTGTTTCTTCACTAGGTGGCAAGACTTGGAGATGAACTTGTTCTGGCTTGGTCTGGGAGGAGGGATTTTAATTACAATCCATGTTCTATCAGTGCTTTTTCTAAGATGCAGGAGGAGAACAGCAGCTCATGGAGCACTTTCATTTCCCAGGTTCGAGCTACTTCTTCTAATTCTCATGCTACCCTGCATGTCTCAGTCTTCAGCATTTGTGATAAGAGGTGAGGAATTACATATCAAAATTTGGCATTTATATCTTAGGCCAAAAATGATTGCTTGAACTGATGATTAGAAGCTTTTCAGGTGGAACGATGGGAGGAATTATCACAGGGGCTTTCTTGATGGTTATCCCTGCAGCATTCATAGTATCAGTTAGCTTTTTCTTGGTAGTTATTATCTTCTCAGACAGTTTTTCCCAGTATAAGGAAATCGCGCTTGTGGGTACCAAAGAGCAGTGGTATACAAAGTTGCGGTTCTTCATTACTGGGCGGCCAGTGATTGGAAAATGGTTTTACAGGGAGGGGCTGCCTTCACTGTTCCTCCCACGCTTTGGGATTCTCTTTGAGAATCTAAGGGGTCCACAATTGGTCGTTTCCATCGACCAAAACGATCCAAGCACCATATCTAAATGGAATGAAGGCCACCAAACTGGGATCGGGAGAGTGAGAGCTGTCAGCTCAGATGAGAGTAACGAGGAAAGCTCAGAAATTACATTCAGCAGAGCCTTGGGGTGTGTTAGATCTTTTTACATTGTTCTTGACCTTCTAAGAAGAGTTGGGCTGGGATTCATATCAGGAACTGGCTCATCAAATGCATCAAGCCAAAGGGTTTTGGCGTTGGCAATCACATTGACACAGTTCATATATCTGCTAACGCTCAAGCCATACATCAGGAGGGGAACTCACGTGGCAGAAAGCGTTTCACTTTTGTGCGAGGCGGGCATCTTTGGTATATCTGTTGCTACAAATAGCTCGCATACAACAGAAGCAAGCCCCCTGGGACGAGTGATGCTAGCTCTGCTACTCCTAACTTTTATCGCTCAAGTTACAAATGAGTGGTACATTTTTACGGAATGTATCTTAGGACTATCTCGTCCTCAGAAAAATTCTCTCAAGACGGGACTAAAGTTTGTCGCTAAAGGCCTTGTGTTGCCTTTCCTGCCAGAAAAACATTGGCCAAAAGTCCCAGCCGATTGCTCCCCGCAGAAAACTGGCCTCTCTGTTATCCTTCCTCTGACTCGTCAGAAAGAAATAGGAAGAAGAGATACAAGAGCACCAGTTATCGATCCGTTAAGTAACATGACTGCAACAGTAGTCCCTGTGCTCAGCCCTTGTTCTCCTGGTCCTGGACTTGACATTGCTCACACAAGTTCAACTCCTACAAGGATTACGCTTACCGACCAGAAAGCATTAGGCAAGAAGCTCAGGGACATGGCAAAAGCGAGTTTCCCAGTGGACTCAGAATGTGAGGAACACAGAAGTGCAAGCTACTGGATCAGAGACCAGATTTTCCGTCCTCTAACTTCACATGATCTTCAAGCCTCCACTTCTAAAGCCAGAAACTAATTTTAGAGACAAATGACCATAAAATAAAATTGTAGGGAAAACCGGATCAAGGTATCTTGGTAGTCTTCAATCAGTAGCAAGTCAACTTCTGACTATGCTTCTATTGTAGCGATCTCGCATGTTTCCAAATTCCAACCAGGTGAAAATGAGAGTAAGATGCAAGAAAATTGGCAAATATGTTTTTTTGAGGGGATTCTCATTGAATAAAGTCAGGAAGGAAGGCAGAATATGTTGTGTCGTTGTATCCAAGCCTGAGCAGCACATATCATGTCATTATATCCAATCCTGTTTCGTTCCAGCCTTCATCTAGAAATTATTTTATGTGAACTCGGAATACCAAGGATATCTATTTCCTGGAGCAACACCGTTGGAATTCGAAGAACTTAAGTGCTCAAAAGAGGAGATTCTCAATAAAGACCTATTCAAACTCCAATTTACAACCATCAGTAATTTGAAACATGTGGCTGCTCCTTCATCTTCATGCCTAAAAAGAGCTTTGAGATGAATGTTTTCTGTAACTCGTAACAAGCATTTATACAAACATTGGATCAGAAGCAGTTTGATTGTCACTGTTGCACCATAGATTTATCATCTTAACATGCAACTCCTACTATAAACAACTAATGACCACACATCAGCTCACGCAGAGTTAGTGTTGATTCCACATTGAGACTATAGAGTAAGGTGTCAATTATTTTAATACTTAATAATTTTTTTAAATATAAAATAATTATTTTAATTTTATATAGTTAAATTTATTTTTATTATGAAATTTATTATATTAATCATACTTTTTTAAAATTATAAACTTCAATAAGTTGCTAACAAAAAACACCAAGGTAAACCTATTGAGAATTAATTCAAAATGTTATAGTTGTTAAAATTCCTTTAGAATAGGTCTTAGATTATCTTTAATCTTATCTTAAAAGCTAAATTTGGTGGCTGAAAAATCTATTTTAGTTGTTTGTATTTTGTCTATATAAGACAACCAAGTTTAAAAATAAAAGTTTAGGAGTGTTACGTATTGTTTAATCTTTATCTTATCCCATCTTATTCATCTTCTTTTCTTCAAAATCTCAACATGGTATCAGAGCTTTAGCTCCTTGAGGGTCTGTGAGATTGAGTAAGAAAATAAAAAAATAAAATTTCCAATGGCTGCCAGCAATTCAACATTTATCTCACCTCCAAGTTTCAATGGTGAAAATTATATAGTATGGGCTGTTAAGATGAAAGCTCATTTAAAAGGTCTTAGCTTGTGGCAGTGGGTAGAAAATGAAAGGAAATTACCACCTCTCGGAAGCAATCTAACTCTCAATCAAATAAGGGCTCATGAAGAAGAAGAAGCAAAAACTCCAAAAGCTTTATCTATAATTCATTCTGCTGTCTCAAAAGTAATTTTCACAAGAATAATGACTTGTAAAATAGCTAAGGAGGCTTGGGATATACTGAAAAAATTATATCAAGGCAATAAAAGAACAAGAAGGATGCAAATCTTAAATCTCAAAAGAGATTTTGGGACTTTGAGCATAAAAGAAAAGGAGACCACATAAGAATATTCTGATCGGCTGATAAATGTGGTGAACAAAATTTAACTGCCAGGAGAAGATCTACCTTATAGCAATATTGTAAAGAAAATGCTTATAAGTTTGCCTGAAAGATTTGAGTCTAAAATTTCATCTCTTGAAGATTTAAGAGATATCCATCAAATAACTTTACCATAATTGATTAATACTTTGCAGGCTCAAGAGCAAAGAAGGGCAATGAGAGACCAAGAAAGTGAAAAGATGGTGGAGGGAGCCTATCTAGCAAAGGTTCC
>JAOSBP010000008.1:8937433-8960924 GCA_027563825.1 Erythroxylum mucronatum | reverse complement strand
TGAAATTGTATTATTGTAATATTTTAAATACTTTGTATTATTCTTAATTTTATATTTGTATGATGATGATTGTCTTTATTTATATTAATTGTGGTTATTATTTATATATGAAATATTTAAAAATTATTGTTATTTCATATTAATTGTCATTGTTATTTATTATTATGATTTTTGAAAATAGGGTTTATATAAACAGTAAACTAGTAAAGTATACAGTACAACTGTATAATATACTAATGGACTATTTTGCAAATTTTAAAAATTTTACGGACTATTTTATAAATTTAAAAAATTACTTGAAATAGTATATGATACTGACCGATATCAATACAATACCGTACTAAACAGAATCCGGTACCAAATTCAGCACGGTATCTGTAACCTTATTTCTAAGTATCCATTTTAAAGGTTTGAAAAAGTCCACGTGTTAGTGTATCTATACAGGTAACTTCCTTGCTAGTTTCAAAAAAAAATAAATCCTTGCTATGGAATCGGGTTTTGACTTTTGACTGGACCAATAAAATAATCCGACGGTGCTCATTGCATCATGCTTTGGTATCAATGAACGTCATCTTATTATGATATCCTACGGGATCTAGTGGACCCCTTACAAACGTTATGGTATTAGCCCAACACTCAAGTCAATTGCTAAATAAACAAATAATCAAACATCATGACATTACCTCGTCTTCTGGTAATGTATTACGTGTTTTCTCTCTTTCTTTTTGTTTTTGGTTAATATTTATTTTTAAGAATTTATTTTGATTTTTTGATATATTATTTTAATAGCTCAGCACTCAAGTATACATTTTTTTTTATTGTTTTGTGGATCCAAAAGAAAATTTTCTATCATTAAGTTGGACTTCTTAGCAATTGGATTACGACTAAAATGGTAGATATCGTTTCATCTTATATACTCTTTAAAAAAATCTTAATCTTTAAATTTTTCTGAAAAAACTCTTTGTTATCTTAAAAATTTCAAGCAAAATCCTCTTAAACTTTTATTAAAAAATATTAGTAAAAAGCATGTCAATCAATTAAACCCTAATAATATAACGACCCGACTCAATTTTTAAGCTTAATTTAAACCAACTAAACTCAAGTCAAATTAATAATTTAAAATAATTGTAATAAATTATTAATTAATATTATATATAATTAATTTGAGTCATATTTAATAATTAAGTTAAGTCATCACGTCATCAACATTTGATTAGTTTTAACGTATTGTTTATATTACTTATTTTTTTCTTATTTTTTAATGAAAATTTAAGAGGAGTTTTTCCGAAAAATTAAAATCATAATAGTTTTTATGAGATTTTTTAAAATGTTATTTACATTACAAAGGAGTTTAGTTTTTTAATGCTAAAAGATTATTTAAACCTATTTTTTTCTAGAAAAATACATTAAGCAATAAAGAAAAGAGACGATAATTAACAATATATCAATTACATAACGAAAAAGGATACCAAATCAGAAGATATTTTTAATCCTCTTTTCTTAAATTATTGAAATGTAATGTTTAATGGTTTCACGCAGTGTGCTTATTTCTCTTTGAGAGAAGTAACACTAGCGACAATTTCCAACTGTCTTTTTTCAGTTTTTGGTTACCAGTGATTAAAAAAACTAAAAAATACAGGACAAGATTTTTTGTCCAATATTATAGTGTCTTATTCTATCTTATGAATTTCAGTCATTTATTTATACGAGTTTCGTGTTTATTTATGTGAGACCCACGTAAAATTATAGTAAATAAAAACTGAGATTAACGAAAAAGAATAAAATAACATAAAATTTTACAAAAGATACGGACTGCAAACAAGCATTCAAAGACTTGAAGACGGAAAGTCTCATCCTTTCATACATCAGAACAATCCTAAACTCTATGTTTATCATTTAGTCTTGCCCTCAACAAAAACTAGAATTACTTTCAACGAATTTAGAAGCGGCCGGAGCAGGTGGTATAGCGAAATGCCAGAGCCTCCCCGCACCTTTCACTAGATACTTTTTACACAAAAACTCATTTGCAAAAGCCTTCTCTACCTTTCTGTCCACATCATGCAAGAATACATGTGTCACCCCTGCCCTTGTCCTTCCTCTCGACATCACCGCCGCCGTGTATATTGCTCCCATCCTCCCCGGAGCCTCCGCGAAATACCCTTTTGGCGCGTCTATCATTATCACGTCCCACTCTTTCTTGTACACCTCCTCCGGCAACGTACTTAGAGCCAACTTGCACTGTTTGTTGCCTTTTAGCCTCGCGTTTGGCGGCATGCAGTCTTCTTCTTTCTTGTACGTAGACAGAAGCTTGTTTGCTTCGGACAGCTTTGTCGGATACTTCACTAAATGTGCTCTCAATGTAGGGACACGTTGGATAATCTTGTGCAACCATCTGGGATCTTCTTCGAGAAACAATGTGGTGCCACCTGGGTTCAAGGATGCCCACATAAGAGAATCATGTCCAAGTCCGAAGACGAGGAAGTTGCATGGAGCAATGGATTGGAGAACGTCGAAAGAGAGGCGGATCTCGTCGTAAGATTGCTGAGGGACGGTACGTGAAGTGGCGTAGTGGAGGATTGCGAGGAGCTGCGTCGGTGTTGTGGTGTACTCGGTAATCTCCGGTGTGACGTAAGCGCTTGATAAGGAGCAGAGAAAATGGTTGGTGAAGGATCTCTTGTTAAACAAAAATTTGGTGGTGGTGAGTAGTACGACAGTGAACGTGGCGGCGATAATCAGAGGGACGAGCCATGGCTTTTCTGTCAAGGTACCGTGGCGATTGTTACTACTCCTGGTGAGTATATAGGGAAGTTGAGGTTTCTTCATTTGAAGTAGTTTCTCCTGATCTCTCATTGAAGGTGGCAATAAATTTATTTATAGGGTAATTATATATTACGTTATTTGCAAAGAAAGAATGGGAAAGCTAGGTGAGAAAGGTGGAAAGCATCAATCTTGATATGATGTTGTGAAAGAAACTAATGAAATGTGAAGAAGAGACGATTGAGATGAGAAAGGGAATGGTGCATGAGGGTAATCTGTTTCTATCGCTAATGAGGTAATGCATGCAAGATGTAATAGGCCCTTTCCTTTTTTTGATGGAAAGTTTCTGAAATCACGGCTATTCCTGTGCAAATTTTGCAGGGAATGTCATGCCTCCACCTAGAGATTACACGCTTTCTTCGGATGTAAGGGAACAAGAAAAGATGTCAACTTTGAAGAACTAGATATCGGATCTCATTAAATTAATAATTACTATTGCAGAAGAAATTCACCTAACAAGTAAGCTCGCTATTATGATTATCATCCCAAAAAACAAGAACTTGTTGGTCTAACTTGCATCATTTGCAATTAATACATAGCCGAAGAAAAAGGTCCACTTATTATTGTTTGGCTGTAAAAGATGGAAAGTGGCGATCCAAATCATTTTGAAAGGATGATGTCCCAGCACTTCCAACATGATTAATATACAGTACATATATGTTCTTCAGAGAAAAGAAAGCTGTTATAGTTGAGAAGATTGTAACAGCTTGTTTTTCAAATCTACCTGGGCATTCTTCATAAATAAATAGGTAAGTTTTTGCAAACCAATCAGCCCTAGAAAGGACCATGCTGTTTTCTCTTTGATTATGTACATATGACGTCCCTTTGATTATGGGTTATGTAAGATTGTTCCTCTGCCTCTTGGCTATTGGCTATCTCAATCTCTTTTATTCGGCTGTTGCCTGTAAATTGTAAATCCAAATGTGCCCAAATGGTCAAAAAGAATGTTCGAAACAGTGAAATTAAAACTTATCTCTGACCGTCTACAATCAAACTGTGCAATCCAGGCGGCATACTAGCAAATTGAAGAATAAAGCTGGCACCGCCATTTATTATATGCAGCTCCGGTTGGCTGTCTGTTTATTTTTCTTTTTCTTTTTGGTTTGGGTCATGTTAAGCAACTCTGTTAAATAAATGTATTGAACTGTACTTGCTGCCACGTCCAAGGGCAGTGATACTAGTTTCAGTTTTACGATGGTTGCCAAACATTTGGTCAATGCAGAATAGATCATATAGTGAATTTGGGGCCAAAAAAATAACAATCACCACATAAAAGATGGTAGGATATCAGAAAGACCAAGTGGATCCATACTATCCTCAACATTTCTAATTCTTGAACACAAATTTCATCGGAAAAGGAAACACGATGCTACAGTCCACAAAATTGTAAAAATTCTCCCCCCTTAAATATAATTGAGCTGGTCAACTGCAGTCCTCGATACAAGGCCATCCAAAGTGAACTGCAAAATAAACAGTTAGCATCTCTGTTCATCTCACATAATCCCCTTCATGATGATTAATAAGTATCAACACATCAGTGAGATCTCGGATATGCACAATACGATGAGAAATATGCAAGCATTCCTCATTTAGAATGCAGCAATTTGAATCTGTTCGTAGAATCGAGTCCCTTGAGTATTGCAGGTTAAAATAAAAGAGGGCTACTGCTCTCTACAAATAAATAGCAAGAGTGATCTTATAAAAAATCTTGTGAAGAAGCTATTTCCATAAAAGTCCATTACTATAAGTCGCCAAAAGTTTTGAAGTTCACCTACAAGCGGTTATAACCCAGCATATGACAAAAGTTGGATGTAGATTCAAAGGAACTAATTCCTATCCTAAGCTAGTCTGACAAAGAAATCTTCAAGTCAAACCTATGTACCATTCAATCCAAAGACTGTCCCTATCAGGCTATATACTCTAATTACACTTTAGGTTCAAACCAACCAACAAACTAATAAACGGATAATCTTTACATGCTTTAAGTAACAGTACCTCTGGCATCAGGGAAACTCTTGGAGGCTCCTAGTTCCAGTAGTATAATTATGCATATCAACATATCTTAGTAGCTATTTCCAAAAAAAAAAATCTTATTAGGAGGGAGAAAGTGGAGGATGTAGTATGTGGGCATGGAAACTCTGTTATTGACAGTCAATTTTCCATATTTCTTATTGACAGACGACAGGGACATGTTTTTCAAAAAGAAAATAGCAACATAAAGTCAACGATAACGAGTGGAGACCCTAAACTAGGAACACGAAGTCGTCGTGCTCAACATGTGAATAGGTATTTGATCGACAAGACCCAAAAACAAAATGAAATTTCAAAGCAAAACAAAGCATAAAGTGATCAAAGAGCCATATAATGAAGTGAATGTTCGAATTTTGAATCGAAAAGCGCATATAAAGAAGGAAAAATATGAACTTACCCCAACTTGAATCTAAGTAGATCCAACAATAATGTTGTTAATAGGGATGAAAATAAGCTTGACGAAAAAACCAACAAATCCCATCACCACAAACCCTATTGCTGTGCGAAAGGCCACCTTGGTGAACTCTACATGAACCCCAAACAGAGAAGATCAACTCTTCACGAAAAACTGTTTTCATCAAATTTCGAGTTTTTTCAAGTTCGAAAAGCGGAAATACCTTTGCGATCGGGCTTGTGGCAGCGCTTGACGAGACGAACACTGTCCTTGGCAAAATCCCTCAGTGGATCAAACACGGAGTCGATTGCGTCCATCTCTAGTTTCTCGAATTGGTAATCTGTAGTCCAAGGGTTCTTACTTTTTTTGCGATATTTATATGTACCAGATTTGCTTTGTTGTTTTTCACTCCTATCGTACCAGAATGCCCCTGATGTTCGTGTTTTTTTGACGATTCTGTCCTTGTCTGGTTTTGCTGAGGCTCTTCGCCACGTTTTTCTGGCTCGTAGCTTTTCTTTCGTTTTTTTGTTTTGCCTGTTCCGGTTAGCATTTGTTTGGATATTTACGTAACGGAAAGGAAAGAAAATATTAAGGAAAAAAGAATGAAAGAAAAATGAAATTTTTTTTCCTTTGTTTATTTTCCTAATTTATCAAAGGAGGGAATTAAAACTTATAGACCTTTATGCCCTTAATTATAGAACTTGTTTATCTTTTGTTAAATAAAGATATAATGGTAATTTACTTATCTTGTTTTGCTTTGTCTTGAATTTCTCCTCCTTTCCTACCAATTTGGTAGAAAATATATTGGGTCCAAATTTTTCTCCTATTCTTCTCAATTTTCCTTTATTTATTTTTGTCCAAACAATAGAAACAAGATAAATGTAATTCTTTTCTTTTCTTTTCTCTTGCTTTCCTTCCATCCAAACAAAGGCTTACTTTATGCTTTGCACATTTTGAGACACTTTAGATTCTGTTTGGACCATCCAACGGGAAGATCTTAATGTAATTGGGACGAATCCTGTTTTCTTTTGAACCAAAATAGCTCCTTCCAAATTTGGATTTAATACCATGTGACTACATAACCTTCCTTTTGGCTACAGATGCATCAAGAAGGATTGAAGAACGTAATAACTGCTGGTGTAATAGCTAATCTTCAAAAGAAATTTTATAGCCTACTAAGAAAACATCTCCCTGGCTCGAGTATACTGAAAAGAACTTGTGCCACTCCAGATACAAGCAAACCAAGCATTCAACTTGAGTAGACCAACTAAACTTCATATGCCAGTCAAAAGTGGATGACTCTTTGCAGGGAGCACACAATCATCTAGATATTTCTAGACATCTACAACAATACGCTTATGAAGCCACTGTAATGGCCACCTTCAGAAGCCATCTATAAATCCAGGTGAAGAAGGCATTCCTTATAAATTATAGCTCTCTTTCAGCTGGTGTTTGTTAAGAGTCCCGTTTACTATCTCTCTGAACAGATCTAGGGACAAATGTAAGGCCACGAGTATTCCGGCGTCCAAAGCTGATGGAAGAAGGAGAGGAGTCGGATGTACTTAATTTGGAGACTGCTGAAACAAGTCCATCCATTGTTTCACCTTCTACTTCCATTTTGCCTTCAGCTTCCTGCTTCTTCTGATTTGCTTGCCTACGCTGAATCTTTTGCCTTGCTTTCTTGGATGGGAGGGATTTCTTGAAGAATTCAAAGGAAATTGGGAATTTATGCTTGTCCACCAAGTGCTGATGCCTACTTTTGTAATTCTTGAATTTCAAACCACAACCTTCCACCAGGCATTCGTACTGTCAATGGGAGGCAAGAGACTTAGAGTTTGATACAAAAGCATTGATAATAAGAATGACTGCACATACAAACCAAGTCAAAATTTGATAAATATATCTTTAGAACTAAAAATTACCAAGAAATTGGCAAACAAAAAATGGTATTAAAGAAAAAACCAAGTTCTTCAGACATTATTGATATTTTCATCACCTTAAACCTAGAATATCCTATGTTGATGTTTTTAGTTTGTTCACCACTGAAGAACTATTAAGTTCATTAAATGAGACTTGCCAAGTGTTTACAAGGTTGTTGCATAACCTGTCCTCGCTTAACACCAAACATGCAAAGAAAATAAATCAGTAGGTTAAAATCTATCATAAGAATCACAGGCATCATTGAAAAAACAAGTTTCTGGAATAAGCACAAAGTTCTAAATTTGGAAAATGATAGACATCAATCAGGGCTTGATGCAATCACAGTTGATAATTCAACAGAAAGGGAGTAAAGAAACTACCATGGCGTATCCACGTGCAACTTTTGCCTTAAAAAAAGAGTCATGCAATTCAGAAACATGGATGCTGAGAAGGCGTGCGGTAGGGTAAACTCTAGAGCAGACAGAACAGGATGCAGCGTGCCGTGCATTGTAATGGTCTTCAAAGGCCTCCAAGGATGTCAAGTGTGCACCACAACCAACAATGGGACAGCAAACCTCCCTGCTTCAAGCCATGATTTCACAGTTACCATCCTCAGTACGATCTTAGCAATATACCGAATAGAAAAATACCATGAAGTACTGCTTTTCAACAACAATACAAGAAATAGTCCGAAAATAGACAAACTGATAACATTCCAAATGTTTTCATCCCAAAGAATCAAACTTTAACCCACCTGGCGTCATTGTCCACCAGATCCTGAAGCTGATGCTTTTCATCATCAGCTAAATCCAGTGCAACCTGTGTGTATATATATAGAAAAACCAGAAATCCAATGCTTAATCTAAGCACAAAATTAAAATAAAAACGTAAATGGAAATGAAAAACTTTCAAACTTTAATTGGGCAAATTGAAACACAAGAAGGAAACATGGAATATAAAGTGAACCTGTTTGGCGAGGAATTCCCTTTCGAAGTTGCCAGAAGCAAAGAAGGAAGAGTCGGGAGTGAAACGACGACGAACAGGCTTCCAGTACGGAAACCCTAGCTGCTTGTCACTATTGGCAAAATCATCTACTTCCATCGCCATGGTCTCTGTAATCAATTAACTTTTGGTATGGCACGTTATGAATCAGATTTATCTTCAATTTCTTTCCAAACAAACGATTCAGCTGCAAACTTCAACTCCATCATTTTGGGTTTTGGTGGTTTAGCTCTAACTTTTATTAGTTTTCGGGCTATTGTCCTCCTCTTATGGCCCTTTAATCAAAGCCCAAATGCACAAAACCAAGCCTTTCGATTGCCAAGCCTACTTGGTGAAAGGTCAGTTGCACCTAACAACTAATCTCTTGTGCATAATAAATCTGGGTGTCCAACACTATGTCACTAATTCACTTTAAACGTGTTAAATGACCTTAACTTCGTACATATTCAGATTACCTAGCTAGTTTAGACGTATCCAAAGGCATAAGAAATATATTGGCAATTGGTCAACTTGGAACAAAACAAGTTGCTTTAATTCTAAGGGCAAGCGTAACGTACAAATTTGGATACTTCCATCACCTGTTTTGCTTAATTAAGAATGGAGATTGCAAACCCAAGGCGCAGGTGAGTTGGTGCTGAGGCTCTCCTGGCTTAAGTAAAGTCGTAGGTTTGAACCATTCTCATGTATGTAGTCGTTTAAAACTTGGAGTCAGAGCTTCGCCTCTCGCAAAGGACCTACCCGGTTCGAGCGGGAATTAGTCTAGGTGTGACCGACTTTTTTAAGAATAGAGATTGCAGAGCAAATAGGGTATGTAGGACTAGGTCTGCTGGTTCTTTTAAAATAGTTTGGCACAAATTAAAATTTTTCTTCTGTTACAAGTGAAGACGACTAGTGAACTAACAATGACATAATCTTAACGTTAGTTAATCCTTTAAAAATTAAGACTTATAGTGCTTGGAGCGGATTTGTTTTTAGGTCATTGTCATGCCACCGCTAACTAATCCCGGGGAAGAAAGGTAGATTTCAGTGCCTAACCTCTAGAAGCCAATAGCACCAAGCATACACGTAGAAACACATCAATTCAACGAAGCTGCTAGGAAAGTAGATGAGTTTGAGCTTTTGTTTAGAGGGGTTCGGTCGGCTATATGAGTAAACTCTTGGGGACACACTCAACGTACAAAGTCATTTGCGTGCTTGTTCTGCCATGACTAACTACTGTGGAGGTTGTAGACTCAAAAGAAAAACGTGTATGGAATATAATTAGGTGCTTCAACCAAATAAATTCATATATTTCTTGTTGGATATACACCATAGCCTCGCAAGACATGCCTTACTAGACCCCGTCATCATCCTATATAATTAAGAATATCCTCTCCTGCTGCCGAGATCATATACCCCAATCAACTTTGTTAATGCCATAGTTGATGCTTTAAGGTTCTTATTCTAGAGTTGCTATCATCAATCGTTGTCCACATTTTTACTCACAGGCAGATACCAGGGATGTGCACTATATAGCTACGTATGTTCGCTGCATAACATAGAGCTGATTGTGAATTGAAGAAGAAGAAGAGAAGAGGTGATCAATGAAGACTGTAGAAAGAGTATGGTGGGTTTTGGTCATGATCGTCATAGTCATAGCGCATAAGGGAGAGGCACAGCTGCTAGAAAACTTCTATAGCTTTAGTTGTCCAAACGTGGAAGCCACAGTGCGACAAGCTGTGTCCACTAAGTTCTCTCAGACCTTCACCACTGTCCCTTCAACTCTTCGTTTATTCTTTCATGACTGTTTTGTCTCGGTACGTATATGTCAGCATGAGTATGATTCGTTTCATCTGCCAGTTTGTGTACTCTTACTGCATATACACGGATGGATAGATAATCCATGAACGTTTAGTACTTGCAAACTTCTGGACTTCTTTACAGGAAACGATGCAAATGAGAATTATTATAAGGCAAGAGACTTTTCTTTTTTAATCTCAGTTTTCTTCTGAGATGACAGTATGTGTGAAACGGTCGTAACTGGGGGCTGATGTGATGGTAGAAAACTACTGTATGTGTGTTGCAGAAAAGTCGGTGATTTGTGATATTTTACTATTTTTAATACCACCGTTAGAAGGACGATTTGACATCTTCCAACAACTTATGAATAGATCAGTTCTATAATTTTGTGTTTTCACACTTGAATTCCATTTCGTAATCCTTCCTAACTAAACAAGCAATCATAAAGCTTATTAGTCAATCTGAATCGGGTTTGCTAGTTCTATTCAAAACCTTGGTTTGAAGGACTAATCAGACCACTGAGTTAGACTGAATATAGTGGTTGAATATGGGACTACTTCAGAAGTTTAAAGTTCTAACCTGCACGAGATTGACCTGTTTTCCTCTTTATTTTAGTCAAATTAAATTGGATACGAAGAAGAATTGAGCATAGCGGATGTCCTAGTTCATCTTTGATCGCATACTTGATAGGTTAATCAGACAATAGAGTACTATAGCGCTAGGTGAGGTAATTATTCCACATGCTACAGAACGTGCTGTAACCATAGAGGTTTTAGGTTTCAGTTACAAATTTCTAACTCTATTTGCTTGCTTAATTATAGGGTTGCGATGCCTCAGTTATGGTTTCATCACCAAATGGCGACGCAGAGAAGGATGCACCTGACAATCTTTCACTTGCAGGAGATGGATTTGACACCATAATAAAAGCAAAACAAGCTGTGGAAGCAGTATGCCCTGGAGTTGTTTCCTGTGCAGACATTATGGCAATTGCAGCCAGAGACGCTGTAGTACTGGTAACATAAATTTCAACAATTCCATAATTTCCGTTGCTAGCTTTACTTATCATTCCTTCTTTATTTTCCAACAAAAACTACTAACTTGGAGTGGTTTTTTTTTTTTTGGGATCTGATAACCAAATTCCAGGCTGGAGGTAGTCCATTTAATGTAGAATTGGGACGTCGGGATGGTCTGATATCTAAATCATCACTTGTTGCTGGAAATTTGCCAGAACCCAACTTTACACTCCCTCAACTGAACACTATCTTTGCCAAAAACAACCTCACACAAACTGATATGATTGCACTTTCAGGATGCCACACTGTAGGCTTTTCTCACTGCAATCGCTTTGCAAATCGTCTTTACTCCTTCTCTCCTTCCTCTTCTGTTGACCCTTCTCTCAATTCAGACTACGCTAAGCAGCTTATGCAAGCCTGTCCCCGGAATGTAGACCCCAGTATAGCTGTTAACATGGATCCTGTTACACCACGAATCTTTGACAATGTTTATTTCCAAAATCTTGTTGCTGGTAAAGGCATGTTTACTTCAGATCAGGTCCTCTTCACAGATCCTGCATCTCGGTCAACAGTCAATGACTTTGCCAATCAGCCGGGAGACTTTAATGCAGCTTTTGCCAGTGCCATGGTAAAGCTTGGTAGAGCTGGTGTTAAGACTGGAAACCAAGGACGTATAAGGAGAGACTGCACAGACATTAATTCGTGAAAGCATAGGAAGGCCAATTTATCATGGTGGGAATGAATGATCCATATATAACAATTGTGCAGCACTGTTCAATAAAATTTCCAACTTGTATTGTTACAAAGTCCAATTTTCTGCAAAGCAGTCATCTTTGCATTGGAATTTTAGTAAGCAGGCGTCAAATAAGTGCATGCAGATATCTTGAATAGACAACTTTCATTTATGGAATAGTTGACACCTTTAGTTCTTCTCCACACTAGGTTTTTCTGCATGTAGCCAGAAATATCTGATAAGGAGCTGAAAGTTTTACACTGAAGTAATGGTGGTGTGTTGTAGAAATGAACATCAGACTGAACACAAAATGGTTCACTCTCAAAAAACATCAGATTGAACACAAAATGGTTCACTCTCAAAACAAAGTGAATAAAGTTGATATTGATCATCAAGAGTATACAGTGGACACGTACACAAATGCATACACTTTTGGCGCACTCAGCAACATATAAGCTTGTTTAACTCTAAGACAAGGAATGGAGTAAAAAGTTTCATCCAGAGCTTCTTGAGAATTTCACTGAGGCTTGATCAAATCTTTGGATTGATTCCTTCAATCAAAATTTAAAACTTCATTGGAGTACAGAATTACTGCCAAAACGAACTTGAGTAGACTCTGGTGGAGAAACTCTGTTATGGCTCTCTTGACAAAATCAAGTGTGAGATTTTCCATAGAGGTGTGCATAGACAATCTTCGTCCGGTACACGAGAATCATGCTTAGTATAAGTGCAATAATGCAGAATCCGGACATGATCATTGAAGTAAGGAAGAAACATATGGTCCCTTCGCATTTCAGAGGTTCCTCAGGACTTAGTAAACTAGAAAAAGTAGACCCTAAATTCTGCAAATGGTGATGAGCTTGTTTTTCTGCTTCACTGTCATAGATGTAGCTTGCAATTAAACCAGAGAAAACAAGGGAACCAGCTGGATTTGCAAGAGTGAGGAAGTTGTAAAGGGCCCCGAACTTCTTCAGGCCAAACAATTCAGAGGCAGTAGCTGGCACGATTGCCCAGTGAGCTCCATAGCCTAGACCAATCAGCAGGGTGCCAATGTACATTGTCCCAGGCCACCCATAAGCGAAGAAAATATGCCCTACTGCCATAAAAAATTGTGCAATTGCCATCGCCACTGGTCTTGGATAAGCATAATTCCTGCATAAGACCAGATAGATGAGTAAATTGAATAAGCTGCTGCAAAGTCTACCTAGAAAATATATTTATAATCCAAGCAAGATGATCGATGCTTCACCTTACAATAACCTCAGAAAAGTAACCCCCTCCAATGCGTCCAAGAAAATTCCAAATGCTAATTATGGACACAAATATATGTGTATTGTCATAACCTAAGGACTGACTCATCTGACCCAGGTTATCAATCACAGTCAGCCCAGATCCAGAACCCAGTAAAAGAGAGACGAAAATCAGCCACAAGTCCGCTTTGATCAATGCCTGCATCAAGGTGAAATCTTCACCTCTATGTGGACCTCTTCTCCTCTTGACCCTTACTGCTCCTTCTGCAGCTGCTTGGAACAGTTTAGCTTGCAACTGTGCAATTCTCTTTTGCCTCTCTGAGGCCGGAAGCAAGTCTACATCCCTTGGCTTCTCATCTTCCACCTCACTTAGTATCACCTCGTGGGCCATATGCTCAGACTTACCAGCTTCTTGTTTCTGTGGCTCGGGCAGAAAAGCCTGTTCTGCAGGATCTCTTGGTTCTGAAGAACAACACAAGGATATAGGAATTGCAATAGGAAGTAGAAGTAGGACAAACAAAATCACTGTAAATATCACTATCACAGTGTGACTCAAGTTGATCTGATCTTCAACAAGCATGACCCCCATCAAGTAAGCAGCCAGTAGGAGGCATACACTATATACAAGAGTAAAGCTCATGGGATCACTAGATCTGATTTGTTTATGACCTCCAACAGGTCTCACGATAAACATTAAGGCAATGACAACCATTGCTGGCCCAACTGCAACCATGAATATGAGAGATGCATGATCAGGCGTATGCATCACTGCATATACTTGGGTCAATATCGCACCACCTAAGCCAGCAAATCCTTTCAAGATTCCCACTACAGGACCTCGACTTTTTGGGAAATTTTGAACGCAAGAAACCAGAGAAGCTGTATTGAAGTAGGTTTCACCGTTGTTACCGATAAATATAAGAATGCACATCTGCATACTGAAAGAAGTTAACAACTTGTCCAAGACATTATGGAAAAAACAAGATATGTGATAGGAAAGTATCCTAAATCTCTTAGCCTAACAAAAAATTCGTAAAAGACGACAATAAATATTACAAATAAATTTCGTTGGTGACCGAGAATGGAAAGAAATGATTAAGAAAACCAAGCTATGATCAATTAATTGTGATCTCTCAAGGTGTCTCTCCCACATCACATCTATAATCTTAGATTCATATACGTCATGCAGAATTACTAGAAAGGAGAAAACTAACGTCAAGCATAATGTAGAAAACCATTAACAGGATTTTTGATAATGGCTAAAATTGGCTGAAAAGAGGATGTTTTGATCTTTCAATTTCCGTATCTAACAACTTCAGATTGATCAATACTCAGCAATTGGTGGTAAAACAGCTAACTATCTTGGAGATATCATCGTTCCAAGTAAATATTTAAAAATGGAACTTCATCCGAAAGCTAACCTGCTAGTGTAGAAGCCACAGAATGATATGAAATTGTGGCCTACAGATAATGGTTTACATATCAAGGAGGAACATTACTGAGATGCAAGAAAAAAGGACAAAGGGAATACCCCACAAGAAATTGATTTGTCCCAATTCAATCGAAATCAAAGGAAACAAGAATTAGATGGTGCATTTTCTGGGTTTACTTACTATTTACAAGCAATCCTAATGCGACTATTCTGCAGATTTATTTGGAATTTTTAGAAAAATAGCCAAGAGGAGGAGGAAGTTGGAATAAATAGGATGGATGTGAGATGATGGTTGAAAGCATACGACTGAGGATATCGCGTGAAAGATTCAAAACGTTTCCAGTAAAGGAAACGAAGAGATGATAAAAGATTCAGATTTTCATATGCAACAAAGTGCCCTCGGGCATGAAGCAGAAACGATATCACAAAGGGAAGTAAATAGATAATTAGAGTATCGACACTTCATCAAATCAAGTTGAAGCACTGAAACAAATGCCGATGGGTGAAGAACAAGTAATTTTAATGGTATTGCGTCTTCTTCTTGATAATTGGTATCAGTATGAGATGAACATACGACAAATGCAAACATTACAAAAAATGACGCACAAGAAAAGTAATTCGACCAGCAAAGCACAGAACTACTGAAGTAACCGGATAACCAATCCGACCAATCATATTTTCAACTTAGATCACATCAGAAGACAAACTGTAGTATAGAAGTTAAGAATTTGATAGGTACTCACAGCCCACAAAGGCAAAACAGGAGCTCGACCAGTGACAACGAGCCAAACCCAACCATAGCCAATAAGATTCTGCAGAGCCCCGACAAGCAAAGCGCCCCACATGGGCAAGATTTCACATAAACTACCAGCGAGGAACCCAACACTGTCTCCAAGATCTTTAGCCACACCTAATCTGGCAATCTGTCTCTGATTGTAGTTCAGAGAACTCTTTATAACAGGTGATATGCTCCCAAACAAATATCCGATCCCAGCACACGACTGTATCCACATTGCAGCGACAAAGACGAACCATCTGTTGTTGACAAAGGCTCTGAAACTTTCCTGCAAGCTACCCATCATCACCAAACCAACAAAATTAAGGAAAGTTTGTTTCTTGGATTTTGAGTTTTCCTTCCTACTCTGTTTCTGGGATCATGAATGACAAAGGACAGGAAGTTTTTAGCTTTTATCAATTCATATGACCGTCAAGGCAATAAAGGTAGGAACTTTTAACGTTTTATTTTATATGCAAAAGAACAAAGAAGAAGGTGATAGTAAAGACAATCTAGAATATTCCTGTTCACCGATTATGATGACGTTGTCGAGCTGGACTGTCCCCACTCCCCGGTGGTAATTTACATCTATACTTTTTTAACGGAGAGAAAACAAAGGTGGAAAGAGTCTAGAGACAATTGCACATATGCCACTGTGTTGATAACCATACGGTTTGACGTTGGACTGACGCCATTACAGGGACAATGGAAGAGAAGAAGAAAGTTTTGAGCTTTTGACCGATCCATCGGCTCTCTGTCTTGGCCGTTAAATTTCTCCCAGCTTCTTTCATCATGCCTAAAACATTAATATGAGATTGAATCAAACGTTTGGATTTGCTCTTTATTTTTAGAAAATTGTCATCACCAAACTTGTAAACCATCACTTCCACCTTCCCTCTTAAACGGAAGTTATCCTCTTTTGTAGTATTCAAGTGTTAAACGTTTTTGTATCGGTCCTGTCCCCCAGTGGAATGTACTATGTACACTAACTCCATCTCTGGTAACTAATTTAGAATGGGATAGTATATTATATGTTTTTTTTATATAAATGTAAATAAAAGAACAATACTATACTGATATTTATAAAGGTCGTAGAATTTCTTTTATATCAAATATTTTAAATACATAATTATTACAGTAAATTAAAATCATATAACAAAAGCTATTAGTTATATAATTTTTTTAATATAATTTTTACATTAATTTGTCAATTATATTAATAAAATATCAACAATTACATTTTAAAATTAAATTATTTGTTTTTAAAATTTTACGTATTTAAGTAAAACATCACTGTCGTGCGAGTCTCATCACTCACGTTGTTAAATTTCCTACCCTTTCTTGTCCTTTGTGCATTATTAAGCACACATGGGCATGGCGGCTGTTTAACAATGACTTTTTTATTTCTCTTTCAAAAAAAAAGACTTGTTTATTTTTTTTTATTTGCATGAAGGGGACTAGAACTCTATTTATTAGAGTTACGTCGGCGAAGTGAAAAAGGATCATATTTTAGTCCAGATCTTTTGTTAAATATTATAGTGTTTTATTATGTCTAATAAATTTCAGCCATTTATTTATGTGGAGTTTACATAAAGCTCGTATAGGTTTCGCAAAATAAATAGTTAAAATTTTATGAGACAAAATAAGATAGAGTAAAACTGAAAAAAGAATCTAGTTTATTCAGACATCAGTTCACCCTTCACCACCAATGCCTCTCATCAGTATTAACTACAGATGCAGATCGGATCCATGTATGTAGCAAGAACAAATGACAGGAGTAGCTCTACACGTCATGTGCTTGTTAGGTAGATAAATTAAGAAGGACCCACGAAGCACTCAAGAATCATTATGTATATGTGTTTTTTTTAATTATATTTGCACATATTTCAAAGGCATTCTGAATTTTGGACTCTCTTCTCTTGTTGAAACTAATTCATTGTTAACGACGAAACCTATTTAATTAAATGATTAATTTTACTTTCTAATTTTACATCATGACATGTATAAAGTCAAAGATGTGGATGTCTTCAAATGTAGTCAATTCATTAGATGTACAATATGGACGGAAAGGTTACATCAACCTTTTTAGCAAGATTTACGAAGAAGTGCATTTACAAGATATGAATTGCAAGTGTTTAATTGGATAGAGCGTTTCAAGTAAAGGACAAATTACCTGTTTAGTTGTTGGCTGGTTAACTAATTTTTAGCTGATTGATTCTATCAAAAAGTTATTTAATTTGTTTAGTTATTGACTGGTTGGATTGGATGATTCAACCTAACCAGCTAAAAATTAAAAGCTCCTTATAAGTAACGTTTAGGGCAATTAGATGATTACTCTTTTCAATAATGTTGATTTTGCCCTTAAGTTTTGCCCAATCTCATTACCCTTTCACTCTTGTTTTCTCTAGATTCTTTAGATTCTTCTTTCTTTTCTTGGCTCTTACCTTACATCTCTCATAGCTCTCACGTCTCAACCAGATCAATCGTCGGTTTCGGATCTGTCTAGCTTGCATGAGAAACTGACAGTTTCCTCTTTTTTTGTTTCCATTTTTCCTTGTATTTTACACGTTTCTTTTTTTTCGTTCAGATGTTACGGCAGCGGTGATCACACTAGCCTCTTCTCTCTGACAGTATCCCACAATGGTGATTGACGATGGTGACTTAACCAGGGTTTGTTTTCAAGTTCGTGATCGGAAATATATCCTTAACCCCCTTCTCTTTACTTCCCTTCTCTCTATTTGAACGTGTAATTGTATGTGTATTGTGCGGGCATGCTTGGTTTTTGAAAAGTAGTTAACTTGGTTATTGATTTGAGGGTTTTTGTTGGATGAAAGTTAACTACTTGATTAAAAGTCCATGACTAAAAGAGATTGGAAGTGGCTTCGTGTTTTTCTTTTAAGGTTTGTTTATTTTGAACTCTGAAGCTTATGAGAAACTAGGCTTAGTTCCTAAAATTGTGTCTTTATGTATTGAAGCTATTTGGAGTAACAGATGGGCTTGATGTACAATTGGTGGAATGAGTTGGAGGTTGCTCTGAAATTGTGTCCTGGAGTGCAGATGGTTTAGTACTAATACTGTTGTTTGAATACCAATTTCCATTTGTTCACAACCTTCTTTGTTTCCTTTCTTTTCAACAGTTTTGACTATTACTTTTCTTCTTCGCTTCAATTGTTATTTTATGCATTTGTTGTTCTTTATATTGCTTAGATACCTAGAGAATACTTGGGGTATCTGAAATTTGAGTACCTTCAGTAGAGATATTACAAATATGGGTAAATCAGTTGTGATACCATTTAGTTTGATTCTTTTTCTAGGTAAGCTTGATTCTTTTTTTTAGTTTTGTTGGCCTTGTGATCTGTCTATGATGAGATTGTTGGGCCATGAAGGTTTTGAAATTAAGGTCAGAAGAGAAGATTTTTTCAGAAGGTTATATAGTTTGAAAGCTATGCATATTTTCCTTCTCTTGTATCTGTTTTGGAACGAATGCAACCTTACATACTGCAGAGGTGCTCTAATTTTCAAACACATTGGTGAGGTTGAACAATTATTGGGTTTCCATGCAAAGTACTTGGTTTCCTCTAGTATGTTATTCTTGTACCACCTTGTTGCTTGTTTCTTTATATTGCGTCTATGCTAATTCCAATTATACTTTTGCTTAATCAATTTATGCAGTAGATGATACATAGTGGTTGTTTTGATGATTTTGCAAGTTAGGTCTGGGTAAAGTGGGAGTAGAAATGCTTGTCCACTCACCTCAACCTAACAGGTAACTTATCCTGCAATCTTTCCTTGGAACTATCTGTTGATTTCACAAGTTATCTAGTTGTAACTCTGTTGTAACTATCTGTCCATTATAATTATCTAGTTTATCCTGTAACTATCTGTTGTAACTATTTGTTGATTTAACTATATGTTGATTTAACCAGATGGCACTGAGTTCCTCTTTGTAACCAGTCTGAAACTAAATCTGACATTTAATGAAATTATATCTGAGATAGATGTTTCATTAAATGAAGTATGATAGTAGTTGAGATATAAATGGATTTGCTGCAGTTGAACAACGAAGTATGTTGTAGAAAGTTGCATTAATTTCATGAAGGCTGTAGCTACTTTTTTTATTTATTGCATTTAACTCCATTTATGCAATCACAATTGCCCACCGTCTCTTTTTCACGTATAAAATGGAAAAGCCCAATACAATTGTTAGTTGTTAGTCTTTACAACTTGCTTTTTTCCAGACATTAGGTTCTTCGAAAGTGTGGTGATCTTAGTGCTGTTTTGGGGATTTGCAAATAAGGTAATTCTTCCTTTTTAATGATATATAAAGCTTGATCCCATTAATTCAATTTCTTGATGGTTTTATAGCTTATGTCGGATCAGATTTTGTATCCTTATGCGGTATCTTATACCTTCATTACAATTAACCATGGACTTCCTGGCCACCAACTTGTGTGTTTGTTCTGACTAGCTGGTTAAAATTTGAAGTTCACTGACTTTCCAAAAGTATCAATCTTATTCATTAGATTGGAGTTCCAATCTCTTTGTTGTCAAGAAGCCATTATATAGTTGATCTTATTTTTGCCTTAGTTTGATATGGATAGTTATTTTCTTTTGAAAGGCCTTGTGTTCTGAAAGTTGGATTTAAGGGTCTGTTTTCATATAAAGATCACTTTGAAATAGGTGAGAGTTGCATTATATTCTGAAAATTGTATATCAAAATAATTCATAGTTTCCAATGGTTTCTGTCGGAACAAAGTTAGTCCCCTATATACCCTAAGCCATTAGATGTTGTTAGTGATTTACATTGTTTTTATCAACAGATAGGAGCCTTATGAATTGTGTCATCAGATATTCAATGCTACATTGTTTTAATTAATCATTTGTCAATGCTACTATCTTTAATCAGTAATAATTGATCATCTAATGATCGATTTAGTGTTATTGCTTTTTTAGGAATTATGTCTTATTATTCTGGCAAGAGTGCCATAACTTGCTATGTTTTATGGCCTATTTTTGATGGTGTGGAAATCGAAAGAAGAAATAAAAAGCAAAGAAGAAAAAAGTGCTTATGTGTAATAGTTTTATAATGTTTGTAATCATAATTTTTCTTTATAAATTTATGTTTCTGAAATGCTATAAAAATTTATGTTTGTTTATATTTATCATTTTCTAATATTATTTACTACTAAATTTTTTTCTTAAACCCTTATGGTATTTACAAATTATTTGCTTAATGTGCAATATGTACATGTGAGTAGATGATGGGAATTTGATAGAGGGTCAGGTCAATAACCAAATCAAAGTTTGGATTTGATTTACGTACAAGCATTATAACATATTAGGATGGTAATAACATGAAAATCAAAATTCTAACATATAAACAAACAATAATTTTAAAAAATAGGTAATAATTTTTTATTTACAGTAAATATGCAATTTTAAAAAGAAACGTTCACACTAATATTTTTATTTTAATGCACACTAATGTTTTTGAAATGTTATTTTAAACTTGGCAAATTTAGTGAACAGAAAAGTATAATTATTTTTTATAATGGCCTTGTTAATTTAGAACTCTCTCCTATCATTCCACCGAAGCCTAACTTGCAAACATTTTGTTTCATCCCTAACTCTCTCTTTTCTCTCTTTTTTCTTTTCTCTCTAATTTGCAACCATTTTGTTTTATCCCTAACTCTCTAATTTTTATTTTCATGTTTTATCCCTAACTCTCTCTTTTCTCTCTCTTTTATTTTCATATTTATCTTTTTCTAACTTTATTTAATTATTTAATAGTTCTTTTGTTACCAAAAGAGACTACATTTTGTCTTGTGGTTGACCTTCTATAAGGACAACGAGAAGTTGAGGAAGTATATGTTCCTTCTCCACTTGATAATTATAATGCTCATTGTCAATTGTCAGGCTATCATGATCATAAGAATATAGATGAGACTAGTGGTCTAAACAATTGGGAAGAAGTGTGGAAAGAATCTACCCTGACCTCTCAAGATACACATGATGAAGGGAGAGAGAGAAGAAGATGCAAAAAAGGGTTTTGGAGAGTGATAGTTCACAAAGTAACAAGAGTGCAAGAACTGATTCCGCTAAAAGGGTAGGAAGATCTGCAGCAATCTATGAAAAGCTTGACGATATAATGCAATTGATTCAAGAGAGATAGAGTGCAATAATAGAGATGAATAGATCCATTACAAAAATTTTGTACACGATGAATATTGATGTATCACAAAGACCTGGTGCTAGTGCGTCACATCATAATGTTACGAATGCTTTGGAAAATATATGTATTTTGCCTGGTTTAGAGACTGGTACTCCTGAATTTTACTTTGCTTACATGTTAATTGAAGATCTGCAAAGAAGGTCCATTTTTTTTTTGTTTACTAGATGATACAAAGAGGGTTGAATACATAAAGTTTATGTATGAGTATGACAAACATAAAAAAATTAAACATAGTTTCTATCTATCCATTACTATGTTTAGTTTATTTTTTTTATTATTTGTGAACTTATGTTGACATGGTGTTTTTTAAGACATTATGAATTTGGTTAGCTTATTTTATTATATTATGTTATCTTGTTGGTAATCTATAATTTTATTACATGCTGTATTATTTATTTCTTTATATTTAGACATATAAGTGTCTTGTTTATTTATAATATAATTTTACTTATTTATCTGCAGGTATGAATGATAATATTATGCAAATTATGCAACTTCTGCAAATGAAGCAATTTTTGGACAATGAGATTGAGTTTTGGGATTTGATGGCTTGTATAGTGGGTTACATAAGTGTATATTTTTTTAACCACATATACAAGGAACCATGTATGACTTCCTATCAAACAGGAGAACAATAGATGAATGAATTATTGAATGGTCATGGAAAAAAGGTGTTTTAATACATTTAGGATGAATCAAAATACATTTCGTCAATTATGTATGGTTTTGGAAAATAATTATGGTTTGAGACCTTCGAATATGATGTATATTTTGGAGAAAGTCGGTTTATTCGTGTATGTCCTAAGTAAAGGTTCCTCCAATAGATATACCTAAGAGCGTTTTCAACATTTTGGTGAAACTGTGAGTAGAGTTTTTAAAAAAGTTTTGACTGTAATGGATGGATTTTCAAAGGATATACTTGCACCAAAAGTTCTCGAATTCAAGAACATTCCACCACAAATAGCAAATGATGTTAGATATATGCCACATTTTAAGGTAATTGAATATGTTCTTCCTCCCCTTTCATATATTTTCCATTGAAAAATGTTGTTTTATCATCTTATTATTATTGTTTTATATTAGGATTGCATTGGAGCTATTGATGGTACACATATAGCAGTAGTTGTTACAGAGGAAGATCAAATGAGATTTAAAGGACGGAAAGGAATAGCAACAACAAATGTATTGGCCGCATGTGACTTTAACTTACTATTTACATATGTTTTAACAGGTTGGGAGGGATCAGCATACGATTCTCGTGTTTTTCTTGATACAATTGGTAATTCGAGACTTAAATTTCCAAAACTACCGATATATAATTTTAAGATTTGTAGGATTTGCTATTCATGATTTAGACTTTTTATGATATCATTTATACCAATTATATTGCTTCTATGAAAACTCATGTAAATATTACTTGGTTGACAAAGGCTATTCGGAAAAATAAGGATATTTACCCAAAAACAGGATATCATCAATCAGAGTTTTTTGGTGCAAAACTAAGAGCATCTCGAGAGGTTTTTAATCGAGCTCATTCATCATTGAGAATTTGTATTGAGAGGGCTTTCGGTGTTCTTAAGGCTCGATGGAAGATATTGGAGAAAATGCCAAAGTATTCATTAATGGATCAAATTAGAATAATTTGTATAACTTTTGCATTGCATAACTATATTGGAAGAAGTATAATTGGCAGCCCGACTTTTAGCATTATTGATCAAGATCCTGAATTTATACCTCCAGATGTATTTCAAGATGTTGAAGTTAACTCTACACAAGAAAACATTGAAAGAACAGAGAACTCGGGAGATGACAACTATTCGTGATAATATTGCTTATAGTTTAATGGCAGTTAGACGCCATTCTTGAATTGTTATAACCTTTGCTTTAAATGATTGTGCTTATTTCTTTTTCTCTATTTGAATTGTGTTGTTAAACTTTATTTAGATTGTTATATTTTATGTTTGGATGTATCATGATGATGATGATGATGATGATGATGATGATTCTTCTTCTTCTTCTTCTTCTTATTATTATTATTATTGTTGTTGTTGTTGTTGTTGTTGTTGTTGTTGTTGTTGTTGTTGTTGTTGTTATTGTTGTTGTTGTTGTTGTT
>JAOSBP010000008.1:8895352-8919444 GCA_027563825.1 Erythroxylum mucronatum | reverse complement strand
AATTCCCTCATTTGATAAATTAAGAAAACAAACAAGAGAAAGGAAATCACATTTCTTTTCCATTTCTTTCTCCTCTTTTTCCCTCAATATTTCATTTCCTTTCTTTTGTGCAAGTAAGGATTCAAACAAAGGCTAAAGACTGATAAAACCGAAAACGTGGAAACAGTCTCTTTTGTTACAATTCTCTTTAAAGAAAGATGGAATTACTTCAATTAGTTTATCTTTCAACTTGTATCTATCCACACTGAACCTTGATCTACAAACTGCTTATTATATAGCGAAAGAAATCCTGAAACTCCATCTCAGGATCCAAATGAAAAACACTTCATTCCTGGTTTTAAGATAAAAAACAATAAAAGACAACCAAGTGTGGATGAACACCAGAAAGTTTGGATCTTGGTAAAGTAGCCAAGATTGGACTCTTATATGGATCCAAGTCAGAGAGCTTATCCTAAACCTTGAAATTTCTAAACAATTTCTTACGTACCAGCTTCTGGTTCTTTCCTGTTTGTATAAGAAAGACATATACAGCTTTAGGCAAGCAGCTAGCCAGGTAGACATTCCATCATTTCAATATAGGAAGCACAGCCATAATCTCCGCACTATACTTGGGTTCCTTCAATTGGTAATATTATAAACTTAATTTTGCTTCATCTCACCAAACTAGTCGATATGTCCGAGTGGTTAAGGAGACAGACTTGAAATCTGTTGGGCTCCGCCCGCGCAGGTTCGAACCCTGCTGTCGACGCTAGCTAACTTTTTTACTTGGTGATGCAGTATATGAAAACAAAGGCAAGTGGGAACATGTTGTCGCTAATATTTGGTACTCGAGCTTAAGCCCATCAAAGTCAAGTTAGAATGAGAGTGGCATCATTTTATATTCTACAAATATAGGGTCCAGTGTGAGGGTTCCAGAACTCTAAAATCTGGATGGTTTGTGCACTATTTTGTAGTTGATGAAATGCAGACTATTGAAATGTGGACTTCCTTAGAAGTAACACTTCGTTAATGTAATCAAGTCCCAGAAGCAATGAATATACATACGGCATTGGGAGATATATACAGAAAATACTTGTATATTAAAGGTACAAACGGAATTTCTATCTTGTAAGCAACTGAAGATGCCTTTGAATGCTTTTAGAAATAGTTAATGCAGTACAATCAAAACTGGAGAGGACTTGGTATATGTCATTTACGTACTTGTTCCAATTCCTTGTGGCAGAAAGAAATGTACATGGAAAAAGAGCAATCAGGTGGAAGTTTCCTTCTTGTTCAGATGGGGATGTGAATCCGAATACCTTCTTACTCTAACCTTCTCTTTTCCTACTCATTTACTCCTTTTGATCTGTTCTTCTTCTACTTAAAGCAATGTCCTGACCTTTATGAGTTAACTAATATCTCCTCTTTTTCTTTACTCCATATATATATTCTTCTCTTCATTCCTCACCCTATTCATTTCAGTAACACAGACGTGACCAAGCAAGCAGATAGGTTAACAGAGATGGCAGATTGGGGTCCGGTGTTTGTGGCAGTAATGTTATTTCTACTCCTAACACCTGGTTTACTCATTCAAGTGCCAGGTCGTCAAAGGTTCATTGAGTTTGGCAACTTCCAGACTAGTGGAGTTTCCATACTTGTTCACTCTATCCTGTACTTTGCTCTAATGTGCGTCTTCCTCTTAGCTGTTGGTGTTCACATGTATATTGGCTCATAGCTGGCCTGCCCTGTCCATGGAGGTGGAAGAACTATATAAATATATATAATCATATTTTGTTTCTTTTTCCTTCACTTGCTAATTGTTAAAACGTTGTTTCAGTTCTCTGTCGATCTGTTTCCATCATTTGTTATAATTGTTTGTAATTTACTCGATTAAATCAAAAGTGTTGGTCCCTGTGAAGTCCCTTTTGCCCACACCCCGTACCATTTCATTAATTCAAGCAAAATTTATTATATCTGTTGAAGCACCTGTGATTGCAAGAGAAAACATAGAAACTGTGTATAAATTTGTTATGAATGTATTCATTAGTTATATTCTGGAAAGAGCCAACAATTGAGTAAGATCATTGCCTATCCACTGTATCTGTATGGATATATATGTAGTTGTTTGTTCAGGAAACAGTAGGTAATATTGGTAAAATAATTGTTGATCTCTCATGCTTCTATCCTGTTGATCACTCTCTGTTAAGTATAACAGTGGTTTCCGATGTGCTAAGAAAGATCAGAGATGCTTTCAAGCTTCATCAGCAGCTGTCTGTACTACGAAAGACTTTGCTTGAGATAGAATTTAGGAACCCTATACAGATGATCACATTAATAACTTGGGAGTAGTTCAAATTCTATTCACCTGGATTAAAAGTGTGACGAGAAATGGACAGGAAACTTAGTTACACACGAGTCAGTTATCTAACTAGCTGTGATAGAGCAGAAATTACAATTCTGCAGTTGATCCATGGATACTCTACTAGGCATAAAGATGGACATGAAGAATAACAAGAAACAAAATCAGAAGCAAACCGTAAATAAGCAAGTGGACAAACATGGAAGCTATACTGGTCTTCATGTTCATGAAATCGATGGGACGTTCTTTGGCAGGCATCTGCAGCACCAATCCTGGTGATAAAAAAGCAAACAGCGCTGTTGCAATGAGAGAAGCTGCCCAATCGTGCAGCATAATTAGATAGTACTGTAGTATCTGCAACAACTCCTTGACAAGCCCTTGCCTTCTTTGCAACTCTCTGCTAGATGTTGGTGACTGAGCCCTCAAGTTAATCTGAGAACAAATTGTAGCCAGTAGGTGTAACCTTCAACTTATAAAAGCATGATGATATATGAGGAGTATTTTGACTTCTCCATTAGCATCCACCCACTTAACTATTGGCCTTAATTTTCTGCTCTATCCATCATCCCACAATCAATACTCAGCAAAAGTGAAGCGAAAAAGGAACCTCTTTTTTCCTGAGATGAACTGGATTCCAGCATGAACTGTGTTTATTTATATTCAATCATCAACCTTTTCTAGAACTTGCCGGTTGGTTCGGTGGATAAGGCAGAGTATAATTTCTGATGCCAAAAGCAATGAACAATGACTTTGACTTACTCAAAACCAACTATTAAGAGGACCCCATAGAGTTTAAACGTATTTGTTTGATAGGTTTAAGCATTCCATCATCCTCTTCTCATCCATTGTTTATGAGAGTAGCATTAGTTAGAGGTCACAAACTTTTGGAAAAGATGGCTCATTTCATAATTAATGTTAAAGTCAACAAATGAGGGCCCATTTACATTAACATTCCATTCTTCTACCCCACCTTTAACGCTAAATCAAGGACATAGTGCAGAAAAAAAGCACAGTTAATGGAAACATTAGCCCCACATCCTTAAAATCCGATGACAGCCAGGAGATAGCCTTTATTACTGTTTTCATTCGTGTTTTGAATATAAGATTCATCGGTCTTGTTTATTTGTTTGGACTTTCGAGGAGTTCGCATTGCCATTGCTAATCCTTGAACTAATTCTGGACATTTCTTCAGTGCCAGCAATCAACAGCTTACATATATACTCATCATAAAGGACAGACACAGATGGATGTCACTTTCGATGTATTCTTCCTTAAAATGGAGTCAACTGCTGTAATGAATCCTCGAGTGTTTTGTTGAGTTTAGCACTTCCTGCGTTTGTGTAAGCCCATTTTACATAATAAGTTTTTAGTTGCTGTGTGTGTTGACTATATTCTCGTACTAACCAAATGCAAGCCAAAGACAACGGTACTAACCAAAGCTACTCAACGGACTTCCTATTTCTCACCCCCTCACAAACCATCCCATACCACCTCAGTACAAAAGACTGTAATCTCAAGTGGCCCCCAGTCCGCCATTATTCCATCTCTGTCGCAAAACAGCCATACCTTCACGCCAAAACAACAAAAGTCTACCTTCCACACCCGATCTGCTAAGCGAATAATGGCGGACTGGGGGCCTGTTGTAATAGGGTTGGTACTCTTTGTGTTGCTTACGCCTGGTCTTTTGTTTCAGATTCCCGGAAACAACCGTACTGTGGAATTTGGCAGCTTTAAGACTAACGGCAAGGCTATAGCTGTTCATACTCTCATCTTTTTAACCATCTATGCTATTCTCATCTTGGCTGTTCATGTCCACGTCTACGCTGGCTAATACTCACTACCAGTTAAGTCCAATTAAGTTCGACCACCAACCTTAATATGTACGGGAGATAATCAAGATCTGTGCTCTTTTTGTTTGTTTTTGTTCCTAATATGGAAAGAAATGATCTTTTGTTGTCCTGCCAGTCGTCCTTTTTGAATTTGAACCAAGAAAGATCAGATCTATATTTGATTGTTTGCATCTCGGTAACTCGTACTAATTTCTGGTTTTAGGTACTTGTACTTGGGTGCTTGGTATATTTCCCCATTGATTTACTTGATAACGATATGACTATTTGATAACTTAGTATACGTTAGATGATACATTGGCGACCCTCAAGCTCAATGGTTTAAGTACTGCGTCGGAGTTATTACTTGCTGGTTCTTAGAGGAGATTGATTTTGAAGAAACTGAACTGAGATGTTTCTGCTTGGAATGCTAGTTCTACTGTCTTTTAAAGAAACGAATTTTTATTTGGAGAAAAGAAATTCCAAATCTGGACAAGCAGTGCGGTAATCCTATAATAAGATATGTCAATTTAGGACCACCGCACTTTGAATAAGAATCAGAAAAATACTACTGTTTTTGCTTCAGATGCATGGAGCTGTTACCAAAAGGTTCAAAGTTAAGGATTCTGAAGTATGAACCTTAAAACTCTGTTCTGTTCCTTCAGTATATAAGCAATAAATAAGATCAAAACTCGACCAGATGGATCTAACCTTGCTGAAAACAAGAAAAAATGCAAAAGAACTCGAGGGTTTCCTGGATAAGTCGATAAAAAACCAGACTAGACCGCTTAGATTAGAGCAAAGGAGAACAAGAAGTTTTAAGTTGTAAAGAATGGGTAAGGAAGTTAAAAAACAAGAAATTGAAATCTTTGGCTGAGTTTAGATTACTGTCAGTTGACGTGTATGTGAATATGCAGAAGTATATTACAGCATGAACCAAAATGGTTATCCCACTTGTATTCATGTTTCCGAATTCTACCACACTGATCCTCGCCGGTGGCTGAAACAATAGCCTGGTAATAGGAGGATGAATAAAACCACCACCACTGCAACTGGTAGCACTCATCTCTCTCTGTCTCTCCTTCTTTCTCTGTCAATCTGTTCCTCTCTATATAGAGATTTAGCTGCAGAAATTTGAGATATATCTCTAAGACAAATTAACTGTCCAAAAAAAGGATGCATAAACAAATATGTATGATGAATGTGACTAGTTTTCTTGGCGATTAAGGATATGTGGATGCCATAGTTAACGTGCAAAAAGAGGTTGTGTTTAGGGGAGGAGCCGAGGAGGTAAGGTATGTGTTCCTTTTATGGTGAAAGAAAGAAAGACAGACACCAACTTCTCGTTATTGTTTACTCGATGGCTTTCTTTTTACTAATTTTAGACATTGATGAAGCTGGATCCTTTTATTATTAAAGAAACAAATGGAAAAGCAGGTGCATGTGTAAGGTTACACTTTAATTTGGTCCAGGTGTAATTCAAATGTTTCTTCGTTTCCCTCTTCCTTCCTTGTGCAGATGTAGTGTCTCGTTGATGTCTGTGAAGTTTCTCTTTTCCTTGCATGCATTCTGGTCCCAGGTCACACCAATATCTTCTAATATAGCATCAGGCATCCATGAGAGCTAGTAGGGGTTGATAACACTGGAATGTTGTTGGTAAGGGAAGATGGACTGGTCCTGTTTCTGACAATAACAGAATCATCGGTGAAGCAAACATCGGGGTCGGTATAGAGTTGGAAGGGGATAAACGAGCTAAAAACATGTCAGTACGTCCAATCTGTGATAAGAATCTGGTAGAGAGCCATTGCTTCAAAGAAAAAGCTGCTTGCCTCACCAGAAGGCAGTAAGAGGCTATTCACGATCACAAGCAAGGACGTTCTTCATTGTCATTTCTGACATGGTATCCTTTTTATACGTCGACGTAAAGGAAATTCGGTGGTATTCGACCATGGAAGTTCACAATTATTCAAATTCCATACAATTTGTCCTGATGTGGTCAGATTAAAAAGAGACTGGCCGTTGTTATGTCCTGAGAGACGTAACTTTTCTGTCTCTTCTGGGTTTCAACACGTCTTAGTTCGTAATTACTCTAAATTTCTCGTTTTTATCACATAATTGAGAAAAGGGGATTGGCGTGTGAATGTGATAATGATCCAACATATTGGATTGTCTCTTAATGGTCGTTTTCATCTTCGGCCTACTCTCCTGGACTGAATCCCATGTCTTCATCTTGTTGAACTACCGTTTTAAGTTGATTATATGCAAATTGCAAAGGAAAGAGTGAAGCTTTGACGAGAAACTTTTTTTTCTTTAACTAGTGTTGACACAAGGGACAAACTGCCTTCACACAAGGGACAGAAACCTACATCGATCCAACAGCTAAAATGAGTTGATGTTAATAAACATACGGACATTTACATTATGCCGTCCATGGGAATGTAGCTGTCAAAGTAGCGTGAAACCCAATGCCCTCTTCCTGTTATCAAGCTTTGCTTTTGTCCTTCAAATTCATATATACGATTACTTGTCCCATTACATATCTCCATTTCTGTCTTGCTCCACCCTACTCATTATTTAGTTATATGGATCTGCGCATACGGACTCTGGGTCACACCATAACTGATTGTCTATCATTTTTTCCTGAATTATATACCGGGTCATCGGCTAGAGAACTAAAACGTATTGAGCACAGGAGATAGAAGAATAAAGAACACAGACGACAATGGCAGACTGGGGGCCAGTTATCATGGCAGTAGTTCTGTTTGTGCTGTTAACACCAGGACTGCTCTTCCAGCTTCCAGGAAAAGGAAAATGGATTGAATTTGTCAACTTTCAAACCAGTGGTGTGTCTATCCTGGTCCATACCATCATCTTCTTTGGCCTCATCACCATTTTTCTCATTGCAGTTGGTGTTCACATCTATACTGGATAGTATATCTGGCTGGCTCATTCGCACATGTACATCCAGCGGTGAGAGCCTAATGGGATAAGGGATTACATATAGTATATTGCTTATTTTGTTCCTGCTAGCTTCTTGCTTGTTTTTCTTTAGTCATGTCCCAGTTACCACCAAAGCTTGCAGCACCTCTGCTGACTGTTTTGAATCTTTGACCGCTGTTCTTCAATAACTCAGCTTGTATTATTTGGGGTTTTCCTATTGAGTTTATGGGTGCAGATTTCTTTAATAATCATTGACTTATTGTTAGTTGAATGGTTTGTTTCTTACGAAATTGGAAAGAAAGTTCAAAACTTGCAGCGTGTTTTGGTGGTTGTGTATGCGTCTAGAATGTTTATGCCATTTGGATTCGAGAGAAAATTTACAAAAACATAAGTAATGTTTTGTTCGGATCTTTATAATTAAGTCAATTCAACGAACTTATTTTCTATTAACAACCGACTTAATTATTTAACCATCTTTACACTTTGATTTATAAGATTAATTATTTTATTTATGATAAAGAAATATATTGTATATTAATTTTATCATTTCATCCTTATCTCATCTAAATAAAACTATAACAAGAAATAATTTAAAAATAATACCAAAATATAAATGATTTAGAAGGAAGGTTGATTCTTTTTACCAAGACTAAAATGACACTAGAGAACTGGTCTCCGGCCGCCCCAACATCATAGAATATTTAATATACAGACTGCGTGATTATGACATCTTGGTTCTAATGGTGCGGCAAAATATATTATTCAATGTTTGTTTGATGTTTTGAGTTAATGCATAGAATGCCTATACTTTAGGAATACCTTGACCATTATAATCGTTACTCCCGAGTCCTTACGTAGTGACTTCTTTTATGTTTCCTCGTTGTATCCTTATGAGTGGAGCTTACTCCGCCAGCCAAAACTGCCCTATCCACAAATCCCACGTTGTCTTACGTAAGACCAAAAATCTTACGGACTTGCGTGCGTTGGAACACATTTGTTGACTTTTCCAATTTCTGCAACACTGTGGTTGCACTTGTATAGAAAAGAGAGATGGAAAGTTCATGGAAATTGCAAACATGTGTCATGTCTCGTGCAAGCTGTTACTTAGCTGCTACTTGCTCCACTCGTCTTCTTTCATTATTATTTAGTGGATTGCTTCAATCTCTGTGTACTTAGATTGGTGGAATACGGGTTTTGGTTTGTGCTCCATCTGTCAACTTTGAGAGAAAGACACATCTATCAAAATTACTCCTGCAAACATTGGAAGGTATGAAGGATTTAGAGGTTGCAGATCATAGTTTGACATATGAGAGAGAGAGAAACTCTTCCGCATCTTTGAGTGAGCAAATGAGGTTTAGTCCATCTTCCTTTGATGCATCATCAACAACCTTCAACACAGCAGCGACAACAAGAAGCTCTGAATGTGAGTTTATTTAGCTAAAGTCTTCAGTTATTTCTCTGTTATCTTATATTCATTTATTCATATACAGGTGATGGGGATAGAAAGATTGGACATCTGAAGAAGATGAAAAATAAAGGGACAACTTTGGCCTTCAGGTTCCGTGACCATGGTATGTGCCTACTTAATTCTCTTGTTCCATATCTTTATCAATCTTTTACAAGGACTTACATATGTGGTGAGACCGAATTGATGTAAAGCAATTTTCAAAGGAAATTCTATTGTGGGGTGATGCAGTGAGGATGGGGACAAAGCTATCAGAAACAGTGAAAGGAAAGGTGAAATTAGGGGCTAAGATAATTAAGGAAGGAGGGCGGCATAATATATTCAAACATACATTTGGAGTTGTGGAAGGAGAAGAGCTCTTGAAGGCATCACAATGCTATCTGTCAACAACAATTGGTCCTATTGCTGGCCTTCTCTTCATCTCTACTCATAAGCTAGCCTTTTGCAGTCAAAGATACATTAGCTTCCCTTCTCCTGATAATGGACAGTTCCTTAGATTTCCCTACAAGGTATGATGATTAAAATACTTGCATATTTAACCTTATCTTTTCCTTCTCTTTGCCATATGTTGCAAAGACACCGCTAAGTTGTATTACACCATTAGTACACAAGAATCAGGCAGCGTTAGTAATAGGAATTGGTGTGCAGGTTGTGATACCAATAAGCAAGATCAAGCGAGCTTGTCAAAGTGAGAACGCGGATAAGCCAGAACAGAAGTACATAGAAATAGTAACTGAAGACAATTTCGAGTTTTGGTTCATGGGATTTTTGCGCTACGAGAAAGCTTTCAAGAATCTGGAGAAGGCAATTTCCCTTGCACATTCCGTGTCAAGCATTTGACAGAGCAATCTAAGATAGTTGCTAGTTACAAATTGATTCATGTGTAGCAATCGTGTTTCTTTTTTATTCAATGTGTATATCATCGGTAGACAGAAAATGTTCATGTTGTCATTGCATATAGCTTGTAATATTTTAGTACGAGCCTCCTCCAAGGGGTAGAGATTCATCACCTGTAATGTTTGCTCGCTCTTATTGAAACTAGTTTCATTCAGAAAGAAACAAAATATTAGAAGCTAGTTAAGCATCGGTGGAGCTCCAGGTGTAAAAACTTGTTCTTGTTTTATGTGCTTCTGTGGAATCTATAATAGCTGTATGTACTATTTAGAATGAACGAAGCATACATAAGAACTTTCTCTCCAAAGGGTCCACACGCCATTTTTGTCTATTGTTGTTCTATTATCATCTTGGAAGCATACATACGAACTTTCTCTCATTTGGGACGCCATTTAGTCTATCGTTGTTCTATTATCATTAGAAGCTAGTTAAGCATCTGTGGAACTGAAACAAATTAAACCGACACCGTACAGGGATCACTCGATCACTGAGATTCTTGGAAGTAACTGCTAAAAGATACGTGAATGGCCAGCAATGCTGGCGTCTTATTAGCATTCAAATACACCCAGGAAACGAACATAACATATATGTTTCACACAGCATTCATCCTTTCAAATGTTACATGATCAAGCTTTCTTAAACATGACTTTGAAAGGCATGTCACTGAGAGCCAAATGCCTTTTACCATCCTTATTGTAAATGCCAACGTCTCTGCATAGAACTTTGCAGACATCACAAACTGAAGGACAGAACACAAGCTTGTAGTCATCGTCATACTTCTCAATCTTAAACCAGTTGCTCGTCGTTTCACGACCTGGATTTCCTTCAACCCCACCAGTTGTTACAAACCACTGTCCACTTGATTCATCAAAACTATCAAGCTTCCACAAAGTTGACTGTACACATATAGTGGCAGCCGAAAATTTGATGTTTAGATCAGTAGAGACACTGATAACACCTTTTTTGGAGTTCACTGGTGAAAATGTGACTGGGAGACCCTTTGATATCTCAATACCTTCCTGGACAACATCAAGAGGGCATGTCTTGTTTCTGGTGCTTGCAAGGGTTACTCCACCACCTCTACCTTATTTAATACTCGGTGGCAGCTCTAAGTTTCTGTTTGGTGATGTCAAGAACTGGGTCAGGTGCAGAATTTGCCATTGCAAAGAAAAAGAAGCACAACACAATTATCCGAGTACCCTTCATAGCTTGTAACATACAGGAGCTAAATCTCTGTCACAAGCTGATCTCTTATTGTATGTATGTGATGAATCCGTACATAATGCGAGTACAGAAGTTGGGATTTATATAGAGGAGGAAGGAAAGGGAATTGAATGAAGAAGGGGATATACCGGAGGATAACGCGTTAAAGGTAAACGCTAGTATTATAAAATCTAGAGTTAGTGGCATTAAAACAACCTGAGCAATTTAAAACAACGGACGGCTGTGTTACAGAGACATTATCATCATTATATTCACCACTTTTGAAGAAGAGTTTTGTCATTAACAAGTGAACCAAAATTGGATGCTAATTACTAATTAGAACCAAAAGAATTGCAGATCTGTCAATATGCAAAGCAATTATGAAATCTTTAAAAACTACCATTAATCGAGTCCTAGTATCTTGTCTGCGAGATTGCATCACTTCGTCTGCTAGATTTGGAAAACGAGTGAGTCAATGTTTTGGCCTCTGACTTGCATTTAAGATTTCAATGACACATCACGTTCACTTGGGCTGATTTTGACCCATAATTCTTTGCTTTGACTGGGGCATGGGGACCCCACTTCCAAGCATTATCGGTCAAAACAAACCAGTACAATACTGTCCATCCTAATTCCTAAAGACTTAGTACTAGTGTTAAAAGACTTTTTGAACATAACCACAGTTTTCTACCAAACGAAGTGAGGCCTTTCAATCTCACTTGCAAGGTACACTCGTCTAAATGTCTGGCCATAGCTCTTCCACCTTTCAAATTTGGGAAAATGGTGATCGTTCATCCCATATTGACCAAAAATTACTTGTATCATACGCCCACAAGCTTCCCTGCAAAAGAGCAAGTATTAAAGCCGAGGTAAACCATGCTAAGTTCAGTCATCGGAATCATTTGCTAGACAAAGCCTGTTAAAGTTGCACCAAATTACATGTACCTGTAAATGTCAGCTGCTAGCAACCCTGGCTTGAATTGAATCCAAATCCATCATCGTCTTGATGCTGAACAGGGACAGAGGACATAAATAGAAATGGTACAATTAACTTTTAGATCTAACAGGAAAACTCTTGAAATAATTTTCAGAAACTAAGAAGACAATGACTATCGCAATTTGATTGAAATCTGGATCCAGATAATGAAAGCTTACTAAAAATGTGCTTGCTTTTGCTGGTGAGATTATTAAGAAGAGATGAGAAGCATGGAAACGGCCTAGCAAAATTAATCAAGAACTTTCACTTCATGTGAAAACTCTTGGTGGTAAGAAATCAATAATTACACCATCAAATAAGCAATAAAGGTGAATCAAGTTTAGAGTCCAACTTCTACAAGGACATTCTCAATCTGAAAGCTTTTGGAATCCATTGGCTAATAGAACTAGAACCAGGAATACAATGTTCATAATTCTAATACTTGAAATTGTAAAAATGAAGAAAAGATAGCAATCTAGTTGACGTTAAGTTATTCAGAATTGCAATTCTTTACTCCTCCCTCATTAACTGAAGTTCAGTAGAAACAGATAACTATGTTTGAATTCCATGCATTTAGGTGACGAACTGGAATTTCAATTTTGTGACAGGGTAGAGTTCGAATCAGCTAAGGCTCCAAAATGCAACCTTAGATGAAATTCTGATAGGTCTTAAATGGGAGTTATTATGACCATGAAGATTTAGATGTCGCTTCGTGGAAGATATTTTTTGCTATAACCAATAATGCTATGGGACAACATAACAACCCAGATCCAATACATATTAAGGAAGAAAATTGTACATCGGTCAATATATCAACCTATCTTCACAAACACAGAAATTCAATTTCTTCATGTATAAAGTATAGTTGACACTAACTTGTATAAAGCATCACCACCAGGAGCCAGCTTCCTGCAAATCCAATCTGGAACCAGTTCTTCAAGAATTTCAATCTGTTCTTCAACCTCCCCTGTAAAAGAACATAAAGCAAGTTTGTTACAGAGTATTCAAGAATTAAAAATAATAATAAGTAGGTCAAAGTCCTTGAGATATACTCCTTTCAAGATAATCCAGACTATTTATAGTGATCTTGTGCACAAGTTCCTCCTTTGTAATTGGAGAATAGTTGACAGATTGAAATATGTGGTGAACCAAAGAAACTAAGTCAGGCAAGCAACCAGAAATCTGTCCATCGGTTAAATTTGATCGACTCATATTTTGATCCTTGGTGTCCCACCCAAGGCTCTCTTCGACCTAGAAAAGTGAAACCAGTCATTGCAAAAGCACAAGTCTATAAAAGTTAAAAATTATTGCTGAAATTGCTCCAAGGCCAAAGCTGAACCTAGAGTACAGCAGAAAATGTCATGCATAAGAAAGTTTGAATTTAGCATCTAAGCTTGTATGTCTAGAATTTGGAAAAGCACAACTAGGTGCAATCCGCAACTTTGATAAGAGGAACATGTATTAATTACTGCAAATGAAAGTAGAGAAAGAAAATCAGCTACCACGCAACCACATGAGAGATTGCAGAGAAGACTTCCATACTTCTAAATTACTGCACAAATATGACGTCTGAATTTCAAAACTAGACAAGGAATACCTTTTTAAGCAATGAAGAAGAACCACCCGGAGTCATAGGGGTATCATGATGTAGCAACTTATTGCACTCTGAATCATCATCATCCTTCAAGCATGAAAAGTTTAAAGTCCTTTTTGCAGGTTTAGGAAATGATGAATGCTTTTGGCTGGCCATTGCCTCATGCTTTCCTTCAGAATTTGGCATTGCCCGCTTTGGAGTTGATTGTGCAGGCGTTTCAATTATTAAGCTATTAGCAGAGACTGCAACTTTTGATTGCAAGCTTGGTGAATGCATGGAACTAGGACAGCATTGTGGACTGACTGGATGTACTGGAATGGAATCAAGAGAGGCAGACTTAGTAGATGTTCCATAAGATCCCTTTGCTTGTTTGAGTGTAATGTCCACATCCGTATCACTATATAGCTTGGCATTCAGACCACTGGATTCTATGGTACTCACAACTTTACTATCTTGATCATCCAGATTAGAGAATTTTGGTGGCAACAAAGGAAGTGAAGAAGGTAAGAGTTCAGTCTTCTCTTTCTCAGCATTTAAATCCTTTTGACTGAAGTGTCTTCGGAAGGATGGATTCAGATGGAATGACTTTGTTAGTAGCTCACCAGTAACAGTATCTGGTGGACATTTTAGATAAGAGTCTGGAAGCACTTCTTCTGGAATAACAGTCTGACTTATTTGCTTAAAGGGTTGAGGAAATCCAGCCTCTGGAAGGTTGCCAGCTGTTTCCCCTAGAGCAGGATATTTGTTTAGCTTGAGCAATTCTGGCAGTATGGCCTCTGGAATGTCACAACCCTTATAAACAGAAAATGGAAACCGTGAATTTGGAAGTGCTTGTAATTCAAGTAAGCAACAGTCCCATGTAAATGAGGAAATCTGACCTATGTAACATTGTTAAAGCAAAGGGATAAGCATGGAATACAGGGTCAATCAAATTTTTTGTTCGCCCACTACTCAACCCATCTCTTTCAACCAGGATAAAATTATTTAGTATGTAAATAAAAAATGCATCTATTTCCAAGGCTTATTCCACTGCAAAAACCTGGTACGAGTTCATTTTATTTCCACCAATGTTACCAAAACCTACAACAATTCCATCTTTCCTCAAACACCATGGATAAACACCGGTTTATTGAATTGTTCATCCCACAACCCCTTCCATATAAAGAATTTTATAAATGTGTATTGAGTTTTAGAAAGACCGTTGTTCTACTTCCAGAGTTGATGCAGGTGAGTAAGTCAATAACTTGTGCTCATATTTCGTATAACCGTACTGATTGTTATGGTTCAGTGACCAATTTTAACATCTGAAAGAGGCTGGATTGTTTTTAGTAAAGCAAGATGAAAAAGAGAAGACATCAGACACATGAGCAGCTCAATACCTCAGGATGCTGAGTGAAGTGATTGATAAGCTTAGTTGAAAGAACTTCCCGCAGAGCAATAAAATCTGAATGTTCATGATGACCTTGAACAACATCAAAGAGCAAGATGATTGTCGCATCTTCCGTCATACATAGTGTTTTCATGTCATGTACAAGAACCTTATCTACTTGTATGGCTTCAGGAAGTAGAAACTTTAGCTGTGCAAGATGCCTGTAAGAGAACTTCCTGAAACGAAGAAAAATGATAGTCAATAAAACAAACATCCTATTAGTAAAAGTGTTTGATGTGAAACAAAGGAGAAAAATAACTAGGAAACGCAGTCATGTATTTTAGAAAAAAAAAATAAAAATCTCCTCCCCTCGAAAAATGTACTATTGTTTTTGAGAAATAAACATTAAAGGAAGAGTCATAACCGTAAAATCACTTATCCAGTGCCTTTGAAACCTAGTAGGCATACCCATTACCATTCACAGCAAAATCAGCAATAAACAGAACCAGAAAAGACATTCTCTGTGAAAATGTCCTCACAGGTTTGTTTCATGGACATGTACAGTAGATGTAACGTTACAATGAGGCCTTGTACTAAAAAAGAGAAAATTTGTGTGGGCATTTATTGGAGTATACACAATTTCTGTGGGAGGGAAAGGTGACTCAAACAAACAAATACGACTCCATATTAGACCAGTATCAACTTAGTAACCATCACAAGAGTCAATGAAAGGAAATCAATATAGGTTGGCGTTTCTTTCACTGGAAATGTCGTTTTTATCTCTTATTTTAAGGAAAAAGAATGTCAAATGTAAAATGAATAATTCACCAGAGAATGAAAAACATAATAGTGGACAATCAAATAGCGCATGACGCAATTTTGCGGATGACTCCTTTAAAACATTATTGATGGATAGGACATCAGAACCAAGAGAGTTTTTTGGGTTGAAGGCAGACAATGCATAAGTTAACAAAATAACTCGAAATTGTTCAACCAAAAGGCCCAGAGTACCTTTTCGTAAGTACTTCCACCTGAGTGAAAACATTATGAAAAGTGGGTAGCTTCTTACGCAGACCAAGCAACCTCAATGAACAAGTCATGGCGTCAAATAATTCCTCCATCTCCTTGCACCTTAGAAAGGAAACTAGCATTACTTTAGCCCTCAAGAAGAGAATCACACAAATGTAAATAAGGGTATAAACTAAAATGCCAACCTTTGCATAAATTCAACTTGTCCATCTTTCAATTTACCAACCAAAGTCTGATCCAAAGTCTGATTTGTCTTCTCAGGAGTTTGAGATGCAAAGCTGGCTTCGGAATTTGCATTGTCCAGAATTTCAGGTTTTTGATACTTGAAGTCCAACACAATGTGAGTAGAATCCTCACATTTCTTATGATCCATGGCTGTCTAAAAGCAAGAAACTGACCGATATAATCAAACGAAGTTCCTTTAAAATCTGCCAAAAAGAAAAGCAACACCTTTTGTGAGTAGACAAGTAGAAATTGGGCATGCAGACATTGAATTAGATAATTTAAGGAACAATCCTTATCACATCATTGGTCAATCAACAGCATTTGACATGCTGAAACCATGAATCCAGAAAAAAAATAGAATCTTTAAATCCCTAGATTGTTACAAAATCAATAATTCTACCACTAAAGCTAAGTTAGATTGTAGGATGGATCACCCACCAAATATTTCGGAGAATAACTTGAGAAGGGCACTGAGAGAATTGGTTAGCTATTCGGAGTGGATCCACTTGTGTTGAGACTCGTGCAGTGTGCCAGACTTCAAATGTTCTTTTTCCCTCTTTTCTTCCTTTATATATCTCTTTTTTCTTCTACCTTTCGTCAAAATCAAACAAAAAATTGAAAAAATCTTACCGTTGTATTGGGCCAGAAGACTAGAGAGTGAGCCCAAGAATGTTAGATTGTTACTTAGGCCCAAAACAATTCCTTGGTATTATTTAATATCCATCATAGGTTATAATTAGATTTACATTACAAATTTGAAGATCAACTATCATAAACTCATGACCCCTTAACAAAGTTATGTAACCAACAACAAACTCACCTCCTTCATTTATCACAAACGTTGATTATGCAAGTTTACCAGCAACAATTGAAAACATACAACATAGTTGCAGACTTTAATTGTAGCCCTTCAATCTAGACACATACTTGTAGAGACCCACAAAGTCAAGTCTGAGCTACCTAAATGTACACATTAGACTAAGCTTGTACAAGATGAAGCTTATTAGATTGGACCAGCAACCTTAAGGGTTGCACGAATTAAACTGGATGTCGACACCGCCTGTTTTTACATCATTGCAAACCTGCGTCATCTGATGTGTCCAATGATAGAATCAAGAGCACATCTATATTAATCGTGGCAATCCCTTTCCTACAGGAACATTGATGAAGTCCTTGCCACTAAAATTCAAGATATCGTCATTGGAGACCTATAATGAGATCACATAGCCAAGTGATCATATGACAAGGTTCAAGGAAATAATGGATCTGAGTGGAGCAACAAACGTGGGATAATGTCATGTCTTTATTTCAAAGCCCACTTTGCAAGGATTAGATGACATGGCTAGAAAATTTAAAATAACATTGCAATATCACTAAATGGCAAAATGTACATAATTCAAGGACATATGGTTGAACAAAAATATAATACTACAAGTGTAACCCTTGTAAATCAAGCATAGAGGCTACTTCATTCTCATCATTACTGCTAGACCAAGTGAAGTTCTAATTCGTAATTTTAATGATAATAAAATATGTTACTATTAATAATCTGATTCTTGGTGATATTAGTAAATTAATATATGAAATATCAAGTTCAATAAAGGGTAAAGTAAGCAAAGGAGTTAATTGAATTTATTAAAAAATCAAAGGGTGAAGAAGATAAACAAAACCGAGCACATATACAAATTCAAGTAAAGAACCAAGAACAAGAAGAAATCAAACATATTAAGATATAAGCAAGTCATTATAATCTTTATCATATCTTTATCTTAATCATTTTAATGAATTATAGTTTCGATCGTTGCATAATCATTTTGTACTTAGGAAATACTACATATACTTTATCTTATTCAAGAGGACAGTTAGGAAGGTTTTAAAGAAAAACTGTCTTAATGCATCAAAATAATTTTTTGAGAGCTTGAAAAATAATCTTGAATCAAGTTTTTATTAAAAAGTATATTTTGATATTTGAAAGAATTCAAAATTTTTTAAAATTCTTGTTTTCAAGTAAACTGGTCAGCCAATCTAAGTAAATGGTATATATACCAGTGTTAAGTTTTTAGGCATATTGCTTAGCCAACGTAGGAGACTAATTCACTACTATTTCTTAGAAGAAAGAAATTTGTACAACCAATGTGTCTATGTGATTAATAAATGTGGTTTGAAAGGAAAAAAAATTTGTATCGAGATTTTATGCTATTGCATTGGTCACTGCTACTAGCAATTATAAGGACTAGTTTCATTTTTAGCGACTATTTTAAGGTATTTTGTCCTGTGTTTATTTAAAAATCAGACCGAATCGGTCAGTTAGATCAGAGAACCAATGATTCGGAGCATGAAACGGTCCAATTTAGCCCTTATTTTTTGTGAGTAATTGAACCGTTCATTTTGCGGTCAAACCGGTAAAAACTGCTGAACCGGTGAAAGAAAGAATCGGTCGGTCTATTTAAAATGTCTTGATTTTGATGATTTCAACTTGAATGAATATTATGATTAATGATCTGTTTTTAAAAAATATATATTTTTGATAAAATATGAATAGTGAGCTTTGTTGGCTTATTTTGTGTTGTGTTGGTGAATTTAAAAAACAAACTTGTATGTTTTGAAGTTTGAAAATTTAAGTTAAGTTTACAATTACATAAATAATTAAATAGTATGTTTAAAAATTATCTTCTATATATAATATATAAAATAAAAATTTATATATTTATTAGCCACCAGTTTAATTATGGTTAAATTTCGGTTGAACCATTAACTCTTGAATCAGTTCCTTCTCCGGTTCAATCATTGATCTGATTTTTAAAACATTAATTTCGTATACAAATAAATAATATACAAGTTGTAGAAGGTTGGTTGGGTATACCAGAGAGTTGCTCCTAAGAGCCTTGAGAGGTTGGAAAATGTATGTTTGTATTATATAACATATAATACGCATTTATACATTAGTATGAGTAAAAGATTTTCTTAATTTTACACTTGTTGTAATTGGACAAATCGTTTAGGATATATTTTGTGGAAGTTCCTTTTAACCTTGAACAAATTTTGTAAAGTGTTACCTTCACCTATGAAATAAAAAGACGATTATAAGAGTTGTTCATGTTGAAAGTTTGACATGTTTCTCACATTGGAGAAATATAACAAAGAAAGAGCCTCCTTACGCTATAAAAGGATGGCTCTTTCATTTTTGATTTATCGTCCCAAAACAAACAAGTTTTCCTCCCTTATAAGACTTTGTTTGTTTCTCCCTCATTTGTAATTCTTCTCTTTAAAATAGTGGAATATTTTGGTGGTGTCCGGGGAGTAAGCAAGTCAGAACCTCGTAAATCTCTAGTATTCTTGTTTTAGGTGTTCTATTTATTATTGCCTGTTTAATAGCTATTGTGGGGTATAAATGTAGTGATATATTGTGCTATTAATTACATGTCTATGAAAATTCTAAAAAGAGGTATTTAAGTTGACTAATCTGTCACACTGACTCTTGAAAAATTTATCTAGTGTAATTAGTGAGATAATCGTTTACTTATTATTCACTTATGCAATAGGTGAAACTATTATTAGTGGAAAATAGACTGAATTTTACAACAGTTCATCACCCATGGAAAAGAACCTAAAATTGTTGCTAGTTAAATAACCACCATAGCTAAAATTTTATTTTATCTAAAAAGAAAGCAAGCTAGGGGATTCTTGTCATGTACCAAATATGCAAGTATATGCTAGACAAGAGGGTCACAAAAAGTAAAGGGTTCAATGTCACAATATGTCATAAAGCGAGAAAGCAAAATGGGCATATGAACATGAACACAGGTGTATTTATAAAAAATAGTTATGCCTGAAAACAATTTAGAAGGGGGAGTTGAATAGATCTTTTAATCTTTTCGCAAAGTGCTACAAAACAGAGAATTAAAACACACGAAACAAACAAGCAAATCGAAATGTAAAAGTGTAGAGAAGAGACGCAAATACAATATTTATAGAGGTTCGGTGCTAAGACCTACGTCCTCTACCTAATCTCCCACTTCGGATTTTGACAAAGCTCTTTACTACACACTTTTTAGTTCAGTGTGAACTCTTCCAACTCAACTTGACTTCCGCCTCAAGTTACACCTTACAAACCATTTATTTTATGGCACAAAGCCTACCTCTCAAGTGATTATTCTCTAATCACTCAGCTCATAATAATAACAATGATAGAAATAAAGTAGCAAAGCTCAGTACAGCTGAATACAATTAGAATATGCTAAAAGCAAATTGAGAGCGATGTGAAGATAATTTCGAACTATGGTAAGTATGCTTCGCTTTGGACTTGTGTAATCAATCCTCTGAAGTTCTGTCCTTTATTTGCAGGCTTCAAGACGTTTTTAGACGTTGTAGAACTCTCCTAGCCGTTGTAGAACGCTCCTAGCCGTTGTATGAAGATTTTCTCCCGTTTGAAATGAATTGACACAGTCAAATTATGTTCAGCTGCAACTGATAGTCGACTAGTCGGTGTGTAAAAGTCGACTAGTACATTATAGTCAACTTGTCTTCAAGAATTAGTCGACTAGCACTAACGTTTTTCATGAAACTTTCTGCTCCGCTCTTCGAATAGTCGACTAATATGATGATAGTCGACTAGTCCATTTAACCAACTGACAGGTCTGATTGTTAATAGTCGACTTGCAACATGATGGTCGACTTGTCCCAAGCTCCAACTGACAGATCTCACACAATCTACAATCTTTGATTGTTGAGATGCTTAATGGAATTCTTCATACAAGATCTTCTCATGAAATACACGTTGTTTAACTCTGATACTCATTATTGCAATCTTGATTTTCACAAATCGACTTTATTTAAATTTCATCTGACTTGAAAATCATCAACAACATAATAGTCAACTTGTGCCATCATTAGTCGACGAGTGTACCGCCATTTTAATCCAAATACTTAAAATTATTTCTTAACCAGTTCTTTAAGATTTATTATTATCAAAACATAGAAGAATTTAATTTGTCAACTTTCATTGGTCCAACAATGCTTAAGGCATACCTTAGCAATATATGACAAATTTAAGGAGACATTTCCAATCTCTAACTCCCTTGACAAAAACTCACCGTTCCAATAATCCGCCCGCTAAATCTGGATGAATATATGCTCAACAAGTATGCAAAAATTATTTCTTAGGAACAAATGATAGGCATCAATAAACTTGTTTGTGCTTTCCATAAAAGAGAGTCTAAGCATTAGATACTTTTTAGTTCCTCCATAAGATCAGGCGTGGACCTGGGTAAGTGCAGGAAGGGCACCTGCCTAGGGCTAACTCTTAATTTGTCTCTATTTTGCCTTATTTTTTTTGCCTTATTTTGTTCTTTATCAGGACCAACTTTTGACACATTAAAAAAATAAAATTTTTTAGTTTACCTAGGACTTATAAAATGTTAGAAACGACCCCATATAAGATGAAGACAAGTGGCATGATCTTAAAAAGTCTTAGGATGCACCTAAGGATGAGATCTTTTTACTTTGTCTCACTAAATATAAACTTTAATCTCTAATTGGATTGTTGGAAGTTAAATACATAACATAACTTTATTTATTGGCTATTTAGTTTTGTAAGCCTACAAAAAGGAACTCATTGAAGGCCCCGAGTCTAGGTTTGATTCTCTTCATTATAGACCTAATCTCAAATGTCATACTCTAGGCTAAGACATTAGGAACCTACAAATGCTAATTGTCAAGATATAGGTGATTATATCTTATTATTTGATTTAGGAAATTATTTGATAATTGGACCTAGTTGTGTTTATATGGGACTCTAGCCAAGTTTTGATAAGGTTTAAAATCCTAATTAAGAAGGGATTCAAATACATAGTCTATTTTTGGATAATAGTAATCTAAGGAAGCAAAATTTGTTGGAGATTTTATTGACAATTAAATCTGTTTTGTTAAGGTATTTCATGCAAATTTTAGGGCTGCAACTATGTCGTTTTTGGTGTTGAAAAATGACAGGTGTGTTGTGTTTGACAGTTGGGTTTTTATGGTGATCATTGACAATATTATGCAGCCAATTGAATAAAGATATCGTCTGGTGTGTTGTTGATTTTTTGGATTAAGGATTGCGTATCTGTTGCAACTTTTTATAGTCAATTATGTCACTCGAATGAAGCGTTGGTGTGTTGTGTGTTTTTTTTGGTTATGTCGTTGATTGGGTGGTCCTTTAACAGCTATGATTTTATTTTGTTTTTCACGAAACTTAGCTGGTGAATCTATTATTGTGTGTTGTGTTTTGGTTGATGACACAACTTTTTGCACCTTAGATTACGTATCTGTGTGGGCTGTTCTTTTGTGTTGATGGATATTCTCTGTAGCTACATTTTTCTACAACTATCGAATAACTCTTGAGGACTGCATTTTGTTATTGATTGTGATGATTTTGGCAACTATGTAGTCTTCATCTTTGCACGACAGCAGAGGGCTGTGTGATTGTTGATTTTGTCGGATTTTTGGACAGCTGCTTAATTAGTTTTTTGAGAGGAACAAACGTGTAGATGTGTCTTTGTTTTATATCTGTTGCATGATTTTTTTGGCCTGTCTTGGTGTGTTTCTTGGCTGAAAAATGTCAAACAATTTTTGTGGGTTTGTAGCTCTTTTGTTTATGATGTTTTGGTAATAAAACGTTTGTTCGGTTGTTGATTTTATGGCTATTGTGCGTAAGATATTTCAGTGACAATATCGAAAACTCATGATGTTTTGGTAATGAAATGTTTGTTCGGTTGTTGATTTTTGTGGCTGCTGTGCGTAAGATATTTCAGTGACAATATCGAAGGTTCACAGCAGATTTATTGGTAACAACTTTACATTCTTTTCTTGATGAAGCTACATTATTAGGGAAGTTGTTTTCTTTCTCAAGTGTCTTTATTTATATTCATTGTTATTTTAATAACTTGAGTTATTTTATTTTCATCATTTATTATCAAATACTGTGGAGAAAATCCTCTATTGAGGTTAACATGAGGTAGTTATGTTATTGGAAGTGATTTACTTTCAAGGGGTGTAAGGAAGAAAGACAGTATTAAGGGTTGAGTGAGTTGGCTCAATAAAGTCTTGAGTAAAACTATTGTTGTATCACAAGTGAAAGTAATTAAGCTAAGTAAGGGCCACACAAATGTAGGCAAGGTGCGTCGAACTGCGTTATCAAATCTCAGGTGTTGATTTGTTATTCCGTTTTTGATTGTTTTTGTTTTTGTTTTTGTCAAAAAGTTTATAGCAACTGCGACCATTCATAATTTGCGCGAAACTGCATCCTTTCAGATTAACACTAACTAATATCTTAACCTCAAATTTGTACATTACAACCCCATAGAAAATTCCAAAGATCAGTCTGCTTGTTTATGTTTCGATTTATCATAATAAGCATTCACGTCAGATATGTCAATAATTGTTAATATGGTTTGTTTTAAATCTAAAACAGGTTAAACTAAAATTTTACTTTTAATATATTTATCAAAATTGAAATAAAATTTTAACATTTTTTTACGTTTATAAATTAATTCTTAATATTAATATATGTTCTCATAATTATTTTTTAATTATAAAATTTAGTACCTATATCAAAATAAACTTTACGCATATGGTATAAAATCTTAAAAAGATTTATTATTAAGTTTAATAAAAATAAAGTTTATAATGTCAATGAATATTAATATTAAAATTATATATTTAAAGTATGAAATATTTTCCATTTATTTAAAATTTATTTAAAATTTTATTATATATATTGTACAAAAAAGTGGCCATGTTCATTCTGAAACTCAAACATGGCCAAGTGTTAGGTTCAAATCTTTGTACCCAACGCCCTGTTTCAACCTTAATTTAAGTGTAAACAGATATAAAATGATGTCTTTTTAGCTCATAATAGAATTAAAATAGGGTGTTGAGTACAGAGAATTTGATGGCCAGAATCACGTGCGTACTTTTCAAACTTCCACTAGTCATACGTTACACTGTAGCTATAATTATACGTGTCCATAGCAAATGCATGTGATTATGGTTTATGATTGGGTCACCAACTCACCGGCCTGACGGAGAGAAATTGGATCATTGGTAGGTTGAAGTCATACTCTGAGTAGATCTATTTGCTACATGGATGGCTGACAACAGTTTGGACGACTACCATAATGCTGTGTTTGGATACTGTCCCCGCGCCTGGGGACAGTTGACAAGACAGAGTTTTTCTGTCTTGTCTAGCGTTTGG
>JAOSBP010000008.1:8883738-8895252 GCA_027563825.1 Erythroxylum mucronatum | reverse complement strand
GAAATTGGATCATTGGTAGGTTGAAGTCATGCTCTGATTAGATCTATTTGCTACATGGATGGATGACAACAGTTTGGACGACTACCATAAGTGTGTCGTTTTCGTTATTACCGTAATAGTCTGCCTCCTGTGGCCCTCCCTCGTATGCTTACTAATACAAAAGTCATCTTGGGACTCGATCTTTCACGGAAGTTGATCGTCAACATCCTTTGCACGACAGTCTCACTTAGGTCGCTTAAGTAATACTTCAGCCTTTAACGACTCTCGAAGTGTTTACCTCACACTCTCAAAGAAACATTGTTATGAAAGCAATAAGAAAATAAGGGCAATAAAGAAACAATAGAAATACGATAAAACCAACCTTTATATTACTTTCCCTCAAAAGAATACAAGGAATACTCTTTCTGACTGAATGAGGAGAGCAAAAATCGAATGAGCTATATATAGGCACTCTAACTTGAAAGCCAAGTTACATTCAGAATCTCACTTAAACTAAACTGTCTAAGATCACGTCTATCTTTATCAGATTACATCACGCGGACCAATTTGATGGCACCCCCATCCAATAGAACTCTAATAAAATAAAATTTATGAGATAATAGAAAGATAGAGTTTATATTCAAATAGAAAACTAGCATCCTTATCCTCGAAGATCTCCATTATCTTCACATGTTGAGTTCCATTACAACTTTAACTCCTAGTTGTCACCACATTATCCAAGATCTTCCCATGATCTCTATCCGCTGATGATGTAGTGTAATATTACTGAAGCCCACACAGCACACTAGCCTGATTCAATGCTTCCCACAACAAGTCCGCTAGTCGCGATCCATTCATCCGAGCATGGGCCAAGTCCTTAGCCTGGGTGGAGTCAATCTCCACAAGGTTTGAAACTTTAACAAAATTCGTACCAAGTCCGATCCCACTTGCCCATATTTGCCTTAGTATTTTCACGTGTCTCCCTCATGCATGTAATCTAGCGAACCTTTCTTTTAAGGCACATTGTGAAGGTCGCTAAGAAGTGCTCCAAAGTTTAAGAGTCTAATACTTAGATATCCCAATTTTCCACTGTCGGGATCTTTTTGTGCGTATGTTCTGTCCATTTCAACCTCCTTATTCTTACTTCATAATTTTCTTACTTTCTTCCAATTTAGTGCAATCTATTTAATATTGAATTCCTAAGCTTCACCAAAAATAAGAATCCTAAGTAAAAACAATAAATAATATTAAATCATTCATTATTTAAAATAGAGATTAACAAAATTACCGGTATGAACCTAATTCAATTGTGTCATTTGTTTTACATATGTTTACTACCGCAAATTTTGCATCCTAAATAATCATTTTTAAACTTAAAAATATATTTATTATTAAATTTTCATATCAATTTAAAATAAAAATAAAAAATGATTTATATATAAAAATATCATAAATTAATATTTTAAAATTTTAAGTTGAGATATAAGTCCTCTTATATATGAATCACTCTTTTTATATATTTAATATAGTCTCTAGTTTTCTCTATGATTATCTCCATAGTTGTTACTTTTAATATCCTTGTAGCTCAACCATTCACATAGAGGTTTGCTTGAAGCAACCTTTGCGTTGTGGAGGTTGCTTGAGTCTAGTCTGCAATTCATTTCATTGCGTAGAAAATAAGTTTTGGCCGTCACTTTTGTAACTTGTTCCTTAGTTGTCATAAGCCATAATCTGGAATTGAAAACTTTCCATCTTTTCATGAAAAGGGGAGGCTCCACTCACTTGTTGACGTCATTCTTATGCACTACAACAACATTATCTGCTATGTGTGTATGAGACAACACCAAAGACAGGTATGTAGATAAAACAAATTATGACTGTGTTAAGGACGTAAGTTAATTTTTATAATTGGCAGATATTGGATTGTCTTCTTCATTTGTTTTTGTCCAATTAAATACTTTCCTTAGTCTAGCGTTGGGGTTCCACAATATGAGCACGAAATGATCAACCAAAGAAGCATAAAGTTCCCCATAATTGGGTTATATGCATCGTCCCAGTTTTGGAAGGCAGAAGGGCAGATGTGCATGATCCCATTCCCGCGTTTCACGACTCTGCGTGGGGACTTTGATTGCCACTTGCCAAATTAAAGAAAGTTGCTCATTAGCATCATGTGGACAAGTGGAAATGAAGTTAGGATACATTATAACAAGTTGTACGCAAGTAATAACCAGACATTCTCTTGGAAGTTTGCTTTTTGTCTTTGGATTCCTATTATACTTGAACGTGAGCAGCAATTTATTCACAAATAAATTGTGTGCGCAAATAATACATTGGTGTAGGTGAGGAGACATAGGGGGTGGCATACTCAAATCATCTCACATGCATACTCGCTCGACACCTGTCTTTTAATGGGTCATTGTTGTCAAAACCATCACGGCTTTAACTAAGTTCCAAGCGAAAAGGGAAGCTCTACTCTGTCTCCCTGAGCCTATCCCAATGTCTTACGCTTCCTGACACATTTACGTGAATTACATGCCGTCTTCTTCATTAGGTTTTTCATAGTAAACCCAGGAAGGACATTCGGTAGACGAAGAGTTTTAATTATCATCACTTAACCAATGCCCACCGAGTAAGGCAATGCAGATAGATGGGGAAAGTAGTCAGAAAAAACTGTTCAGTTGCATAATGAGAAAGTGCAAAAATCAACCCAATTTAATTAGTAATTTCCATTAAGTTTACACATCTGCGCTCTCAGAAGAAACAGACTTAACGAGACGAAAATTCTGCATGTATATATTTGGTAAAAAAGTTATAAAAAATATAACTTTTAATCAAAATCTCTCCAATTTGAAAGAAGATTCATTTAATGCTGGACATAGAAAGTATTCAATGATGCCTTCCCATTTTGAAAAGTGAAGAAGAAAGGCCACCCGGATCCTGATATGTAAAGGGAAAGGAAGTGAAATGATAAAAGACAGATCTTGCCTTGGATAGTTAAACTAAAGTAAAGTAGTAAATCCACTAAGTGGGAGTGCCAAACACAGATTCGGACAGGAGGGAGAGGGAGAGGAAGAGGCAGAAGAATCTGAGAGAGAGAGACATATGCTTAAAGAGTGCTGTGTAGGAGGTTGTCAAAGGAAAGGAAAAGAAGAGAAAGTTACCGAACAGACGTACGGTAGGCGCCAATAGAACTCATGCTTTACTCTTATTTATTGATTCAATCTATGTTTATGCTACGGTAATCTTTGTTTATGGTATGGTTTAGATATGTAATAATTAAACTTACATCATCAACGACGCTTTTTCCACCAACTGACTGTTCGTTAACATTATTATTTATGTGCCCAGTGCCCACTCACTCCTTAAATTACTTATTTATCTCTTCCGATCGAAACTTCCGTAAAAGTCTCTTTCTCTCCGTCGCCACAATCAATTTTTATTCTTTCTCGAACGAAACCGACCCACGTTGAAATTTTAGTTTTTGATTTGAGTATTCACGCACATCACCATTTCTTAGCGCTTTTGAGTCCGTCGTTGGCTTCAATTTCGGTTCTTGTTTGGACTTGTGCACAGTCCACACCCAAAGAGCTGTTTTTTATGCTGATGGTAAGAGCTACAGCAAATTGTTTTCTTTATTTCGATTTCTTTAGGTTTGAGACTTCATAGGATTCGAACTACTAAAGATAAAAACTTATCTGTCTGTTCGGTTACTTAGGAAGAAAGCTCAGGATGATAACTCAAAATTACGTTTCTTGCCTGTTTTCGTTTTTCTTTTTCTCTGCAACTGCTTTGTTTGTTTTTCTAAGTTTCATTCTTTTAATAATTTATCAATCTCAAATTCTCAACTTTCAATTCCTGTGTTTGGAGTCAGGGAAAGTAAAGAAAAATAATACAGTAGTAGCTGATGGCTTTTGCTTTTCTTTCTTACGTTGCTTGTTTTTAACTCAAGGCTCAATTTGGACATACTTTACTCTTATTCTGTTAAGCAAATTTGGACTCTACCTTCATATGTTTTAATCACAATTGTGGGAGTTTACCTCCTTCCTACGACTTTCTGATTTACTTACTGCCTACCCTCTTTCTCTCTCTAAATTTCATTGGTTTTTTTCACATTTTTTCTTTGAATGTTAATGTGGGATGGCAACGACATTCTGTGTTTTTCCTCTCGTGTCAATTCCTTGCCACGCTTTTCGAGTCACTCCACGTTTATTATAATGAAAAGACATTAGATTGGCAGCACTCACTCTTTTCTTGTGATTCCCTTCTTTTTAGTTAGTTTTCTTATTTCTTCATCTATTTTCACTACATATTTAACCTCTCATTTTCAGAAATTAGTACAAGTTTTGACCCATCAGCCTGCCTTCTGATAAGGTGAGATTAGACCATCCAGCTGTTTGCTTGTCTTTAGTCACTGTTTTAGGAAAGACTCTTGGAGATATATTGCAACTATTTGATTAGTTATTACTAATGTGCACATTCAATTCCAAAAACCCTTTGGATACTTCTAGGAAAACCTTCTGTGTGCACTGCTCGTGATAGACCTACCACTTGTGCTTTGTTGGTGGGTACAATTTAAGTATACCTCTTTTATGGCCTGCTTGCTGTTGATGCCTCCATTTGTCTGGTAATTGCTGCCCGTATCACATGAACTTCACCATATTTATACTTGTTTGTCCTTGTATACATAGCCTGTAATCCGATTTTTTGTTTGTTGCAAGCAAGGCCTAGGAACTGATCATTTTTGTTCTTGTTTAATTTCTGCTCCAACGATCAGTATATTGAGTAAACTCTAAGTTATGGGATGCCTGGTGTCTACACCCAATGGTTCTGGTGGAAATCGAAGGAGACCAGGGAGCATAGGAGAAGTTTTTGTTTATGTACCTGGTTTTCGGATACCTAAACCTGTTGATTTTTCCCAGTCACTTGGTAACCAGTTGTCAAAGAATTTGGTGGAGCGACTATCTGCTCTAAGAACTCGTATAGTTGTTATGGCTGGCCAAGAACCACCAACTGTCACGAGAACAAGGAGAAAAAGTGCTACCCAACATGGTAAGAGGTTGTGTCATTATGTTCCACTAAACCTGTTTAAGTTGCAATCCTCCATGTGTAATCGCTCTATTGTCTGCAGGAGGTTCAACATTAGCAGATCTTCATCAGGCTCTTGAAGATTACTTACCTGTTCTTTTGGGTTTAGTTAAGGATGGGAGCCATCTTCAGCACAAAGTGCAATTTGTATGGACCAATCAAGAAGATGACGTAGAGGTGGGAGTGACACTAATATAACTGTATAATTTTAATGGAGAGCATCTATGAATTTTTGGTCATAACCCCATTCTTATGCTTAAATGGACAGCAGTTTTGATATAAATTGAAAATTTTCAGGAAACTGCCATGTGTAATGCATGGTATGAAGTGTTGTCAGTTCTGCACCTGATGGCAATGCTGTCATTATCACAGGCCAACTTGTTACTTGTTCCAAGAACATCAGCTGATGGTTACCAGCCAAAAATATCTGAAGGTAGTTGCTACCGAAAATATATAGCTGATTGCTCTTCTTGATATTACTTTCCTACCTTCTCCTTTTCTGCAGTTTGCATGGATGCTTTTATATACTGATGTGATTACTGAAGTTATTTTCCCTTTTCTCTGAAGAGAGCAGGCGAGCTGCAGTGGACATCTTCTTGAAGGCTGCAGGATACCTGGATTGTGCAGTCCGACATGTGATCCCTCATTTACCTGCTGCATTAAGGTTTTAAAGATGAAAGACTTAAGCTAGAGTGACCTGCCATACTTTCGTCAGATTGATAAAAGTTGCTAGGTTGTGCTGACAGTATACATCTTATTGTTTTAGGAGAGATTTGCCAGTGGATCTGGCAGAAGGGGTTCTTCGAGCACTTTGCTTGCAAGCATTGGGGCAGGTACTTAGATGCGTCGGGTTAATATCTGTATCTTACTACGTTGAATGGAGGATCAAAGATCTGGAATTGATTATCCAATCTATTTCCATTAATTATTCTTCGTTTGCAGAAGCATATTTGTATTTCCCATTGTTCTCAGGTGGACCCATTTGGGTTGTATGTCATAGAACTATGTATGCTGATAGTTATGTTGCAATACTAGTGCCCCTGGGACTGACCAGAGATTAATCTATTCTGTTGTTAATTGACCAATATAAGGTGCACAGTAGGGGTCAGGAGCTCTTAGTCTTTAATCGGTAATCAGTACTGACTGAAGAACTTTACTGTAGCATCTAAGAGCAATTCCTCGTGTTTTTCTTCTCCTTTATGTATATCTATCTTCCTGATTAACATTGTTCTCTTTCTTGCTTATTACATGTGCAATACTAATCCTGTTTTCCTTGTCATCCAATCCCTTGATTGCTCTCTCATACAATCAAAATCATTGCTTTTTAATTTAGTTTGAATAGTAGTTCCTAATCTTTTTGGTTGAGTTATTTAGAAGATGTATACTCATTCTTTATGATGTAAGATATACAGATTATAATGCTATTTGTGGCCTTTTTTATTGGCTGTTGATTTTTATGAATATGCTTTCTTTTAGTTTATAAACTTGTCACTGTCTAACTATGTTTTTGCTTTCTCTTGTTGTATGCAGGGTGTTGACATCCAACTTGGAATGGCAATTGATAGCGCCAAAGCCACTCTTGCCGTAAAGCGAAGGCTTGCATGTGAGATGGTGAAGTACTGGCAGCAGGTTTGACAATCTTATTTGTTTATTATCTTCTATTAGCTCTAGTTAGCCGATTATTGTCTTTAAAGTTTGCTATAGTGGTTGCATATGCCCTCTAAAGTTTGGAGATTTGGCACAGGGAGAAGGCTTTTGCTATATTTGAAATGAAGCCTTCCCCTTTGAACAAGTTCTCCTCAGATTGCTTTTCCACTCTTTATTACTAAATTTAAAGTAGCTAAATAACATGATTTGTGGGTTTTTTAATGATTAAGGAACACTAGCCTATAGCACAAGAAGAGGCCACATCTTTCTGATTCTACCTCAAGTCATAGGCCATGTTTTTAAGTGCTACATAAGCCACTTTCACATTTGATTATATTGGAGAATGCACTCTAGATAGAGGTTTGGAGCGGAGTTAAGGAAGAAAAGGGGCTTGGAGGATTGTTTGGTATTGTACCGTGCAAGGATGGCAATGGGTTGGGCTTGCTCAGGCAGCCCAAAGCTCGATCGGGCCAGGGCAAAATGACCTCTTTTTGTTAAGTTATGCCAAAACCACATCATTTTACCGAACCAGTTTGGACTGTTTCAGGCCAGACCGGGCTCAATATGCCAGCCCTAGTACCATGCTTCCTGTTTGCTATTACTTGCAATTTATGCTGCAGCACCTTGATTACTTAAATACTATTCTTTAATTTGAAAGTCTGGAAGATCTGAAGATTAGAGAAAATAAAAATAATTTCAGAAACAGATTCCCTGGTGGTCGTTAATACCTTAAGGTGTGGCCTCTTCCCTTCACATCAGCACAGTCCCTTTCATCCTCTGGATGTTTCGGCATTGTAATGCAGTAGAGGACACGATGGTGAATTTTGGTTTCTAGTTCCCTGTATGAATTCATTTATTCTCCAGCCCTCCTTAGGAGGTGCTTAGCATCTTGTTTATACACAATATAGGATAGTAGTGTTTGTTGTAAATTACTTGGGAGTTATTTACCCCCTTTGTAGAAAAAATGAAGATGTTTGTTGACAGTTCCTCTGGTCTAACAGGAATGAACATATTGTATAGGTGTTTTTCTGTGCTTCTGAAATATGTAGTACTATGTTTCTGTTTTCTTGACAGGCTCAAGATAACATCATGAATCTTCTGCTGTCAAATGGTTGGGGAGAGAAGCATCAACTCTTTATAAAGTGGAAATATGTGGAAGCCAAGGTATCTTAGAATTGCTGGCATGTTTTCTTTTTCTTGTCAATTTAGGTAGACTATCTGCAGACTATCATCCCCATTTCTGTTCCTTTGCCGTGGGCAAAATTTTTTGGTGAGTGTGATATCACCCTACAAGTAAGAATAATGAAAAGAATATGGACCAAAATAAAGTTGCATAACAATAATCCAGAAGACTTGAACCATAATATGAAAAGAGTGATGCCCTTGTGAAGTTGAATAAAACATAACATTTTGATACAGATTTTTGCAACTCTAGCATAAAAGTATAGTGAATTGAAATTGTTGCTTCTGTCATGTGTTCTTCACATTTCTTGTTTTAAATCCTGAAATTTATGAGATGCTGCATTTATTCTCCATCATTGCCTTTTTGTAGTAAAGGAATTTTCAGTTCTTTAGCTGGATTTCTTGTAAAAACTGAGATAAGGGCATTGCTTTCTTTTGTGGAAAGTGTAAGGAGAATAACAGTTTAGATTTGGGTGTATTGGATCTTATCTCCCTAATGCAATACGACTTTGGCATCAACACAATAAAATGGTTTTGTTTAGGTTCAAATTTTTTCTCCTTTATTTTGTTTTGACAAGTTTATGGGATAGTATCCGTTTTGTTGATTTTCTTTTGGCTAACCAGGCTGCAGCATATTATTATCACGGCTTGATCCTTGATGAGGGAAACACTGAAAAATCTCATGGAATGGCTGTAGCTGCCTTGCAAGCTGCAGATGAATATTTTAAAGAAAGTAAAAGGGCATGCGAGGCATTCAATGCAGTATCTCCTTTATCAAGGTCTGTGCCAAAGACTCTTCTTTGTAGGATTCATTTGATTAATGTTTTATGTCATAAATGAGATCCAATGTTCGTATGATGAAGATATACCTATCATCTTTTCCCTTCGCCTTTATTGTTTTGTACAACTTGAAATCCATTGCTGTATTCTTGGATTCTTCAGCAATGACCTTGCAATGGTTCAACTTTGAATTGAAGTCTTTATTGCAGTTCTGTTAAATCTTTGCTTGCGCTAACTCTTACCATTTTATGTAGAATACGACTCCAATATAATCACGTTTATAGTATGGTTGTCTAAATGATGACTGTTGTATTATACCAGAATCATTGAGCTGTAATTGCTGGCTTTAAGTTTATTCCTTAGCATTTGTTTTCTGGAAAATAGGTTACAGTTTATAAACTAAAATGTTTTTGCTGATTTGAATCACCATACCATGTTTCAAAAACCCTTTACTTTTTTTATTAGTGGTTTTCAGATCATGCAAGTCTCCATGGACATAATTTAGTGGGTGTTTACTAGAGTTTAAGATCCCCTCAGACTGCTCATGATTCGCACTAATAATTGTGTTTTTCATACAGAAATCCACCACTTTGGGGAACCATAAAGTATCTGTCAGAGAAAATTCCCAAAGATACTTCTAGCAAGGTGCGAATAAACCGTGATTTGTACTCTTATGAAAAGTAAGTAATAAATTTTTTATAAGGTGAATTTGTAGTAGTTCTCTTCTTGGCTCTTTTGGACGAAGTTTGATATGCTTGTTACTTGCTACTTCTGTGGTGATGCTCACAACAGAATCATGGAGACAGCGCCAACATTGCCTGATTTTGCCTTGGCACTGAAACCTGATGAATATCAGCTTCCTCCAGTGGACCCTTGTTGGAATGAGGAGAATATATGCTGGGGGCAGTCTAATTCCAATCAACTCAAGAGTGAAAGATAGGCCGGTAAGTGGTGCAACCGGAAAACAGATACGAAGAGGGCCAATCTCAAACAGGGACTGGCTAACTGTCACACAAGCCATTCTGCAATTGTGTATAGCACAGATCCTTTCTTGGCTTGTTCCTTCAACTGCTACAATTATTCCAAAAGCGTCTCCTGAAAGACTGGTGACTTATCCTATGTCAAAGCTCTGTATGCTATACCTTCAAATTGGGTTCTGGTAGAAGATGGTTGGTTTTCCTAACCAAACAAAAAATAATAATAATAATTGTTACTTTTATGTTTCTGTTCATTGAACCAGAATTAACGAAAATTTCTAATTTAATAGAAAGCTTTTGTGTAAATCGTTACAGCAATAAGGGGCTGCTTTTCATTGATAGTATACTACTTAATTATGACTAAATGAAGCCAATGACAATACTGAGGCAAGAATCCTCTCGTCTACTCCCTATCTGTGGCTGTTTTAAGAGCATTGCTCAACTTGGATTGAGAAGAAATATTAGGAATGGACCAAATTGAATCGGAGAGATGAGCCAGGAGCAGATTAGACGACTGGGGAGTTTTCCTCCCGTTAACTCCACACCACTTTTACAACTTTTCTACCACTGTCCTCTTCCTTAGTGTTGTGTGTGTGTGCCCTCTTTGTTGTTCTCGTTCAATACAAATTTGGGACTATCAACTTTAAGTGTTCTATGTTTTACAGCTGAATTGTTAATTAATGCTTCCTTTTGGGCAAGCTACTGCATTTGGCTTTAAATTTCATTCGATGGTACATACATTTTCATGTTCATAACATGTGAGAGAGACAGATGAATGGCCTTGTAACTGGTCAACTAAATTTGAGACTGGGCGGGCAAATAGCATGGCATATTAATAACTGGAATGGAACCCGTTATCTCTGACTTCGGTTTTCAACACTAATATGAGAATTCTAGCTAAAGCCTAAACAAGAAGGAATGAGAAAGGGTAATCAGGTTTTTGGATTTGCCAGAAGTCCACCAATGTTGCGTCATCCATAGTGCTGCATCTGCCGCGGAAGTGCACAGCTAATCTTCAACAGCTCTCCCATCTTCAGCCAATTGCTTTTCTTTTTCTTGTTCCTCTGAAATAACAAAAAGTTGTGCAAGTGATTGCAGTTTGTCGGTGGTCACTTAGGACCAGGAATATTAAACTTAGGCAACAGAATTGGGCATCTCTTTTCTCTGAAAGTGGAAAAATGACTTAAAATCCCGCTAAAACCTCGGAATGGCCCCTGTTCCTCGTCAATCTCATTGCCCAATGCTAATGACTCGATAAGCAGAACTTACTAAACTATTCATAAAACTCCAGAACATATGTAACTGATGACAGAATAAGAATGATGGCTAAATAGTTTCAGTTCATGGGAATGTACGTAAAATGAACTGATAGCTAACTCAAACAAATAGTATATGGGTCAACAACATAAATCTGATGATTAATGATATGTAAAAAGCAACCCCAAAAAATATTCAAGCATTTATGTGTGCCTATGCAAATTAGGCAGATGCCTAAAGGTTTTGCAACAGCAATCTCGTGCATGAATTCAGCCATCGAAAACTATTATGAATTTCATAATAAGAAAGCATGGCTCAGATATAGCACATACAGCAATTAGTAGCTTCACGTATCACCCACCTGCGAAGTTCATAACTAAAGAAACCTCCATCCCTCCTATAAAGTTAAAATTTTTAGGACTATATATCACCTTTGAAATGATGACAAGAAATTATATGATACGGTTACATTGTTGGCTTAGTGGGTATGTCCACCAATAGTAGTTGCTTAATAGTAGGATTGTTGTTTTCCCCTGTTTTGCTGATTCCAGTTGTTAGTGGGTATGTCCACACATTTTCTGTTTCACGTTGTTGTTCACGTCGTGTT
>JAOSBP010000008.1:8859330-8874594 GCA_027563825.1 Erythroxylum mucronatum | reverse complement strand
TTGTTGGTTTCCATTTAGTTATTCACTGAAGTGACTATAGCACTCTAACTCTCTGGGAGGGATAACAAAAGTATTAAGGCCTGTATTTCATCATCAAGATCAATATTCACTGTACTCAATTGGTTCAAGACTTTATTAAGTTCATTAATATGATGATCTACAGAGGTGTCTTATGCCATCTTCAAGTTAAACAAACGCCGCATCAAATGTACTTTGTTTATTGTCGACGGCTTTTCATAATACTTCGTCAGTTCCTCCGTAAGGCCTTTTGTAGTTTTTGCCTTTACCATATTAAAGGCTATATTCCGAGATAAGGTTATTCAAATTGCTCCAAGGGCCTGCCTGTCAAGAATAACTCATTCTTCATCTGACACGTTTTTTAGCTTCTTTCCAAAGAGCGGTAGAAACTGGTTCTTCTGATACAAATAATCCTCTATATGCATCTTTCAGTATTCGAAATCTAAACTTATCGATTTTGTTGAGCATGTCATCTGATGCCATCACTCCCATTGGCTTCTAGTTTCCTCTAACAACTGTGGTTCACATTTATCAAAGTCGATTCCTAGGAAAGGTTGGGTAGGGAGATACAACAGGTTCCACTTAAGTTCCAATTTTTCTTAGACAAAACTTTAGCTAAAGCTCCCAGGAAAAATTTAAAGGGGTCACAATTGCTCCCACTTACTACTCAATCTCCTAGACAGAACCTCCTTAATAACACCACTCAATAGCCAAAAATTAAAAAAAAAAACCTAAGGTAAGTTTCCTGATGTAGAGGATCCACTTCTGTGGCAACTACAGAGCATACTTATTTCTCCAAGGCTTTGATACCAATTGTAAGAAAATTATACTATTTCCACACAACTAGAATACCAGTGAAAAAACATACAACACAAAATTTGATAACAGAGTTTGGCCAAATTGTGCCTACGTCTCCGAAACTACTGCACATTCTTTTTATTGGGGAGAAAAACAAACACTTACAAGTGTTTACACTCGCCATTCAAAACTCAAAACTCTAGTGTTTACATTTTCTCTCAAACCCTTACCCCAATACACCCCAAAATTACTCACAAAAAAAAGAACTTACAGCTCGTAATATTTCTCTTACTCACCAATTGAGGAGAACTAAGAGTTTTACACTCTAATATTTTCTTTACTTGGGATGATATTTAAATGAAAGGGGGAGGAGGTCTATTTATAGTTATTGAGCCACCCCCTCCCTCACTTATTTTCAATGTGGGACAAAGTTCCTTGCAACAAAAAACTAACACTTTTGTATAAGAGGGATCTGAAATGAAGTTCAATGCGTAGAAACCTTTTTCTTTTTTGTTGGATAACAGAAACTCTATCTTAATGCTTACATATTCAACCAACAGTCCGTCGCATTTCAGTCAACAAAGTCTATCATGACAGTGAAAAGAATAATAATCTGTGCACATCTTCTGAACACCTAGTACAGATTGTGCAGTGAAGTCTTGGAACTAATTCGTATGCAGAGTGATGCCAAGTCTCAAGGAAATGCACTGTGGCAGCATGCAGCCTTAATCTCTTCCTAAATTCCAATGCATACTATAACCCCTAACATTCAAGGGAATTATAGTCTGTTTTTTCCAAAAAAAATTATATTGTCTGTCTGTAGCAGCCAATGCATAATCATTTTCCTTTTCTTGTCACTTGGGGACTCAAACTGGAGGATGTGGGTATTTTATGCCATTTGAGCTAAGGTTAATTGGACAACATATTAATTAGACTGATGTCGTCGCAGAGAATTGCAGTCAGAAAACCAAATGCTGATGCTACTGTAATACACGAAGCAAAATTAGATGGATACACACCTTTTTCATGTACATGTCAACTAATGAAGGGAGATCTGATTTGGGTTTCCATCCTCCAAATAGAGATCCTTTCAGTGTTCTTCCAGTAAGGAGTAGTGCATAGTGAGCAGATACCTCAGGCTTCACTTTTGGTACACCAAGGGTAACTGTCAAACCCCATCCCTAAGGAACAACAAAATGAGCAAACCTTTCACCAACTTAACTCAAGAGACTTCTTGACGAAAAAATGCTAAATTTGAGTACGAAGAACATACATCACAACATGACTGCAATGCAGTGGTTACCATTCCTGTGTCACCTATACATTCAAAAGCATAATCTGCCCCTCCATCTGTAATACGCTTGATAACCTGTTGGAATTTCAACACCAAGGCAAATCAAAATGAACAGATTATATGAAAGCTTTATTATTTATGATCCCCTTGAAAATATCTGGCATCTCAGAAATTTTCAAGTCCCTTACATATACTCCTCAAGGTTGATGATAGAAGATTTTGGGTCTTATACCAAACTTGTCAGATATACTTAATTAAATAGGTAAATGTATTGCATAACAGTTGCAAATCAGTTAGTTGATACCTGTTGAACAGGCTCACTGCATTCATTTGGGTTGATGAACTGTGTCACTCCAAAAGCCTTTGCTGCAGGCATAAAGAATCACAACTAAAACCGAGATATGTAATTGCTTCGAAAGCATTGTACGTAGAAGTTCAAAGTAAAATGTCAGCCTTACCTTTATCACACTTTGCACTGTTAATGTCAACACCAATTATGTGAGATGCCCCTCTGAGTTTAGCAGCTTGTGCAACCTAATTACAGAAGACCAAACTATAGTAGAAGTTATACTGAAAATGCAGTTTCCTGTTATGCAGGTATCGAGGGAATTGACAGGAAGAGAACCCAATACTGCTGTACTTACAGATAAACCGACTGTTCCAAGACCAAAAATGACAACTTTTGATCCTTCTAATACATTAGCGACATTCCAAACCGCACCCATCCCTAAAATTAGAACCAACATTTTATTTCCTATTAACCGCAAGTTATACTAGCTTGTAATAATGCGTCACTCAAACGATAAACATGACAGCATATCTACTCCAGTAATGAAGGCATACAATCAACATAGATAAAAGCATTCCTTATGTGAAGAATGTTTCTCCTTAATAGAAACAAAGAAGAAACCTGTGATAAGTTCCTGACAAAAAATTTATGTGCGAGTGTTCTATCCAAAAAGGGGCTTCATGTATGAGTCACTAGCATTGAACTGCAAGCCCAAAAGGCTTAAGTTTTGACATGAAATGGTACTTTAAACTTATGTGCGAGTATTCTATCCAAAAGGGGGCTTCATGTATGAGTCACTAGCATAGAACTGCAAGCCCAAAAGTCTTTATGTTTTGATTTGAGAATGCTATAAGCCTATAACCCTTATATTATACCTGCAGCCGCCCCACAACTTAGAAGACATATTTTCTCCAGTGGTGCCGTTGCATTAACTTTGACAGCACATCCAGAATGGACGACTGTAAACTCACTGAAACTAGAGACTGCACAATAATGATATATGGGCTTCCCTTTGACTGAGAAACGTGTCCCCTGATCACTATGCATTAGACCTTTCCTTTCCAACCCCAGAACTTGGCATATGTTGCTTTTACCAGATGTACAGTGACTGCATGTCCTGCATTCTCCAGTGAACACTGTAAGCACATGATCCCCCTTTCTAAACTCTGTCACTTCAGATCCAACAGATTCAACAATCCTGAAAATTTAAGCTATTAGTGTAATTACACGAATTGCCATCATCCTTCTTCTCAAAATCTGTTCAAGCCTAAATAGCTTCTGGCAAGATGTAAATGGTGCGAGTGATACAGTACAATAACCTCGTGATAAACTTTCTAGTATCCACTTTATATTCAATTTACGATTAGATTTCAAGTCCAAATATCTGTGAATTCCCACATTGTTGGACTAGGATCTTTGAAAGGAATGGGAAAAATGAATAGAACAACTCGTGTCCAAGCACTAGAATATGAACAAGCCAAAGTTGCAGTTAATACCCTGAAGCTTCATGGCCAAATATCCGAGGAAATATGGGCTGCAGAAAAAAAGTCAAACATGTTAGAATAGACATTTAGCCACGGATAAAGATAGTGAAGCAAAATTATTCTACAACATATGAACTTCCAAACAAATCAAAAGTTAGATTCTTATGAAAACAACTCGGTTCTAGTCTTAAAGCATGGATTAGATCCACAATCTGCTATATGATGATTTATCTGGATCGTGTTGAGAAAATAAGAAAATTTAGGCAAGTAAAGAAAACATATACAAAACAGGAGACACAAATATAAGGATATACGGTAAATGAAATGAAGAAGAATATAGTAAAAGTAAACCTGAGAGTCCAGAGCAGAGAGATCGCTTCGGCAAAGAGAGGTAGAGACGACTTTGATCCTAATCTCTTGGGACTGTGGCGGACTTACTTCTACTTCTTCAATCACCAACTCCTCTCCCTTTCCCCATGCTACCGCAGCTGATTTATAGTAATGTGTACATATATATATAGCCAAGAGATCAAAGACAACCATTGAAGTTTAGAGAAGAAAAGAGAAAGAAAGAAAAAGGAATATACAGAATAACAAAGAAGGTATTATGAATCCAAAAACATCCAAGGAAAGATGGTTCCTTTCTTCTGGGTTTTTTGGTTACAATGCTTAAACATAGGAAGAAGTACCTCTGCAGGTGATTACTTGCTGGGATTGCGAGGACGACGACATTCTGTTGTCTCCTTGCTAAAGTGGAGAATCAGCGGATGATACTTCTAATATCACCAGAATAGCAAGCGAGAAAAGTTTTTGGGTACAGTGTGATAGACTATATAGTTAAGTTTAGATAAATACGGAAAAACAACAAATATAACGAGATTTTGAGTTTAGTTTCGCGAAAAATGTTAAATTTATATTAAACAAGGTAGGTAAGGTGGGACTTGGAAGAGATACCATTGGGTTCCAGCCAACAACTACTCCCCAACGACGGGAACGAGATGTGGGCTTTACTTTAGTCTACGTCTACCTAGTTTTTCACCGACCCAGTTTATAACTTCTTGTTTGTTGCTTGAAGGAAGTCGTCTCTCTTTCCTCGCATGTAACCATAAAAACAATTTTATGTTTATCCAATCTTCGTTGCGAACTGTTGTTGTTTTGCTGATCTTATGCAACCAAGGTTAATTCAAATTGATCACTGTATAAATGTAAACATTCAAAGCAACCACATATGGCGACCACCGTCTGTATCTAATCTCGAAAAAAGGCTTTGCTTTAGTTATAGAACATAAGGTTTGAACCGTATCTCGCTAATTTTCTTCTGTTTTCTCGGCTTCTTTACAGATTGTTGATGGCGGTTCTTTGAAGAATTTCACGACAACTTTGCTTTTGACTAGAGTTTTGATGCCTAACGGAGTTGCTATTTATTATGAAGGAGCTGAAAATGGTGCGGATACTATTGTGGCTAGTCTGTCTTGGTAATCAGACGTCGTAAGCGAATGTTCGTTGCCTAGCTCTCGAAGGTGTGGCTTTTCTAAGGATTAGCTCTGGCAATTGCCATTTTATTTCAGGCTTGATCTTGTTATTGAACTAATAACCAATTTGGTGGAGTTTATCACTTGACGTGTTATGGAAATATAATCAATAAAACACCTTCATTCTTCTCTTATCCCTCTTTTCTAGAGCTAAGAAATATGAAAGTTAGTCTATATTTGAATCTGAATTTTCTTAGGATAGTTTTGAAAAGAACCAACTAGCTCATTATGATACATTTTTGTCCATTTCTTGCTTGTGTTCTATGTATATTTCAAGATTCTAACTTTAACATAACAATTTTCTTCTGATGTTAACTGCTCACTTGTTGAATCAAATTTACATGTGAGAAACTTGACAATATGAATAATGAACAAAGTTTGATAACGCGTGACATTTCAAGCAGGGATATGACAACTGGATTTCTTAGAAATGTTAGAGCGAAAAGAGATGACCTTTAAATGCCTGAGCAATAACATTCAAAGTAATAGAAGTAATTTCACAAAAATTTAGCAGAAAGAAACATTGATAAGAAGTAATAATTTTGACATTAAAGGGGCTGATAATGGGAGGGTTTGTACGAGTTGCTTGCAAATATCTTTTCTAGTCTAGTTTTCTTTCGTTTTCTTCTTATATCTTATTCACGCACGAAGAATTTAGGGATTTGCCGCAAATAAGAAAAGCCGAGGGATAGATGCAATCAAGGTTAGAATTTAGGGGAAATTAAATTTTGGGTTTTAATTTTCTGAAAATAATTAAAAATATTTTAGTTAATTTAAAATTAAGAAAATAATATTTAATTACATATTAGCTGTCAGTCTGTTACGTAGTAGTCGACTTTATATCTAGTACGTCTAGGTGATCTAACTTTTGAAAAGTACTAGAGGTCGTATTTTGGTATCTAAGGTATAGTGGTTCATTGTTAACTTCTGAAAAGAAAAGTTTTAGGAGACGCTTGGTTCACAGATGGCAATGAGCATAAGAGTAAGAATGAATATAATGAATAATGGAAATGGATATAAATGAATATAGTGAAAAATGGAAATGGATATAATCATTATAATTGTGATGGTTGGTTAAAATGAAGAAATGATTACCATTACCATTAATAGTGGTTGGTTTGTTAAAAATCTTGAGAAATAAAAATTTGTTAAAAATTTGTTTTACATCAAATTTTAAATATATTTTAATTAAATATATTTTATGCACCATATTTATAATGACAGAATATTTAAAATCAAGTATATTGCGATATTTCATTTCCAATAGCTCTTGAAGAAAAAATACTCCAATACTTTTTTGCATCAACATATCATTAGTTACATCATATCCTCAAAATATAATTTAATAATCCAAAATATTGTACAATTCATTGACATAACCATAATATCCAACATTCCTTTGCAATAGTAAAATCAAGTAACGTAGTATAATATAGTTTACATTCCTCTGATATTGCAAATGATGTAAAATATCTGTCGTATACACAATACCTTAACCAAATCAATTGATGCAAAAAAACCAAGTTAACACCACAAACATTGTTTGCATAACAACTATGAAAGACCCAACTAATACAAAATAACCTGGTTAGTCAACATCAATCGCATCATAAGTTTATAATACTTATAAAAATATTAATATGTTCCTCGAATGATTCATAGACTAAAAGATGGATAGAGGAATCTAAGTACAAATGTCTTTTTTAAATGACTTGGCAAAGCGAACAAAACCTGAACTTTAGTAAGATCATCACAGAATAACACAGCAGCCTTATTAACATTCATTTGAGATATGCCAATATTAAGAAGTTCTCTTATGAGCTCTTACATCTTCTCATCAGTTAGGGAATTAGATTTAGACTCCGCAATCAAAGCATTTGTAATAGCTGCATATTGTGAGGTCATTTGTTCGCAAATAGACTCAAATTTAAAAAGGAAACTGTCTAACCTTAACTCAATAATATCCTGAAGTGTTGTTGGTCTTTTTTTCTTGTAAGAACTTTCCTTTCTTGGTGACAAGTTTTTTCGCCTTTTTACTCCATGGCTACTTGAAGGAGTAGCCGAGGATCCTTGTGTATCAGATACCACAAGTTCATCTTCACTGTCCGATGAAGAACACACTATCATATCCTCTAGGCTATTAGCCTTAGCACTTGCTTCAGCTATATCCTCAGCTTTGAGTCCCGTCAATCTATTTTTACCCCACACCATGTCTAGTTTCCACAAATATGGGAATTTAAAGTTTCACATTCCAATTGCATTCTTGTGATTCTCTAAAAAAGAACTACAAGAAGAAGAAGATTAAAAACGTAATAACAAGAAAATATTATAATTATGAGAAAGGAAACTACTAAAATAAGAGTTCAATCAACTTTTGAGTTAGATGTCCTTACCAAGCACCATTCATTAAACCATTGTTTCTCACAATTGACCTTATGCTCAACATCTTCCCACTGACAGTCACTTTGTATACACATTTCAGAAATTAGATTGTACTTGTTTCTTAACCATTTAATCTTAGAGTCAATGTGAAGATCGACATCCTTATCAAAATTAGGAATCTTGCTCAGCAACATCTTGTGCATTTCAACCATGTAATCGTTCTTAAATCCCCCCATCTACTTTCCATAAAGGATCGTAAGCTAGTTCTTGCAAAACGTCGACCAAAGCTTTAACTTCATTATCCTTCCAATACTGCTTATTCTTTCTCCCCCCACGGGCAGCCATAGCCATTACTAATAAAAGAAAGACAACGTAAGAGTTATCAAAGAAATAACATATAATAAAAATAACTTTGCTAAAAAATTAAAAGCACGCATATGTAATCTAATAACTCACGAACACATAGTCAAACAAACAAAGATGTTCACATGGGTGCATTTCAAAAGTAATCCAATAACTGAAAGTTATATATTACTAATAGTAAACAAACAGAGATGTTCAACATTTAGATACATTAATCAAAATCAAAACATTTTAACAATCTAATAAGCATATGAAACAAACATATCTTAAATTACTAATATACATCATTGTCATTGGAACTAGTTGTCCATATATTATACATATTGGTTGCCATATTATTCCTGAATGTGAACCACTCATCAGTTGTACTAATTTGTGTAATGTATTCCATTTCATCATCTTCTTCACTCTTATCTTCCTCACTCTCCTCTTCATCTTTAGTGATTGACTCTTGTAGATCAAAGCTCATGAACTTGCGAATCAAGTTGTGCAGAAGGGAACAAGCCATTATAATGTGAACTTGGGTTTCAATTGAGAAAAATGAAGGGGATGCAAGGATCTTCCATCTTCCTTTCAACAATCCAAAGCATCTCTCACTAACATTCCATGCTTTGGAATGTTTCATATTAAAGTATTCCTCTGCTGTCGCTGGTTGATAGCCATCGAATTCTTTAAGATGATAGCGTTGCCCTCGATACAGAGCAAGAAATCCATTTGCATTGTAATATCCAGAATCAACCAAGTAATAACATCCTTCATAATTAAACAATAAGTTGTGATTGAGCATCATAACTCAAAGAGAAACAAAATTGGATATTGTAATAAAAATTTAAATATAGAGCATAAAATGATTGAGGATTTCATTGATCGTTATTTTCCTTGATCCCCAGTAATCTACAAATCATTAGATCCTGGGGATGGAAACAATGATTTGAGGAATAACATTCAGTCAATACTTTTCTCAATCAACTGATGCTTTTCCAATACTTACCTAACAAATTACAAATTGGTGTTTACTCCAAGGACAAAACAAATTGAACACATCCCAAACAAAAATAAAAACCGAAAGCAGAGATAAGAAATCTAAAAACCTAGGAGAATCATGTTATCTCGGTTTGCTTAAGCCTTTTGGAGGTGAAGGTGATATCTTCCTTCTAAAAATAAAGGTGTTGTGTACTTATTTCTGCGACTAAGATACAATTATATCACTATAATTGTCAAAGTTGCTATTATTTTACAATTAAAAATAAAGGATTGGATACTATAAATCTTTATGAAGTGCTATAAAATACTATGACAAAGCTCAAAATGAACACCCATAGAAGTCAAAATCTCAGATTGGTTGAACAATAAGACAAATATTGGACAAATGCAACAGTATCCTCATCTAATAAGAACAAGTGATGCATTTAGAATCTCTCAAAACTTTCTCGGTATTAAACACAACCAATCTAGCTATGAAGCAAAAAAAGATCAAGCATTGCATAATATAAGCATGAATGAATACCGAGAAAAATGAATACAACCCCCTAAGTACGAAGTACTAACAAATAGACAATATCTATAATGCGAACTGCAAAATGTTGCTTTCATCAGGTACTAAACAGTAGACACAAGCATTAGTGGGAAGATTCCAGTTCTTTAAACAGTAGACGCAAGCATTGGGTGGGAAGAATACTCATTAATGACATATTAAATTGGCAAAATAGACGAGTAAAAGGAGATAATATTTTAATGCCAATGCATATTAGTGTGATAGCTTTCTTACATGCAAAATATGAGGGCATACCAATGCTGAGACATATTACTAGTTGGTATGATGGAGAACCATTCTAACAATGTTTTTGAATAATAAGAAGAAAATTGAGTACATGAACTCCAATTCTATCAATGTTGGGTATAGGATGTACCAATGGTTAATTTGGACAGAGATGAGGTAGTCAAACAATAATCCATTTCAAGTACTTCTACTTAATAATGTGAAAAGATTAGAATCTTGGAGTAGGTTGAGAACTGGTGGCTAAGTCATTGAAAAAGAGAAGCACATTTCACAAACTCAACCTAGTAGATGAAAAAATTTCAATCGAAACAAATGTTACATTAGTTAGGTATATGGTAGTCGATATTTGAAAATCAACTTAAAAGAATGAGTATTAAAATTGCTAATTAGAAATTGCAGAAACACATGCTAAGCATTAGTTTCTACTAGAAATTATATTCAAATCCTAAGAGAATATCGCAACTCAGATAGGCAAGTGAACCCAAACACCAGCTCAACACTTCAACATCCTCTGAACAATTGTTAATTAAAATATGAAGTAACTGATACCACGAAAAGACGCAGGACCTTCCACAAGTTCTAACATGCATTCAATTCTTAGTCAGCACTATAGAACACGTTTCACTCCCAAGTCCAAACAGCGGAGAACTATTTTTTTACTTAAAGAACAAAAATTGAAGTTACAAAAAAGGCATTTTGTCTGGGTTGGGATAAAATACCAAATAACATAAACATGAAGCCATAAATGCTAAGGGATCTGATCAACAGAAACTAGAAAAAACCTAATATAATTCCCATACTTTCCTTTACAATACCCACCAAACAACCCCACCTCAAGATCAACTACAACAAGCAAATCAGAGAAGAAACAATACCTATCCAAGTGGTGCTTTAACCCCAAATCGAAGAGCTCAATCTAGTAGTAGAAAAGAGAATTAACAATTTTCCTGGTTAAAAAAGGGTATAGAATTAGAAACAGACAAATGTCACAGAAGCAGAAACAGAAACAAAAGTGTGAGAAAGATGCTTACTGGTTTATGGTAGCTGATACTTTGATAGTGGAACTTTAAGCATGTGGTGAGGAAATGAAAAAGACTACAGGTGTGTGTAATTAGAGCCAGACGAAGTGAGGAAAGCGAAGCAGAAGACGCGTGAACATGTGTCAAAAATATGTGAAGGAATGACTCTCATTCCTTTGGATGACGAGAGGAATGAAGTAATGGCCGAAACTTAAGGAATTAAAATAAAAGCTCTATATTCATAGTTACTTACCAAACACTACTTTTCATTTCATACCCATTCCTCTTTACTTATACCCACTAAACAAGTACACCGTTATAACTCTACTCTCTAGTCGTCATCTCCAACCTCCAATGGTCATCTTTTAATGTCTAGCTTGTTGTGGTTGTCTTTTAGTATTCAAGGTCCCGGCGGCTGTTTTGAAGGTGTCCCACTCGAACCTCTAATAACAATCCAACCTTTAAGTGTCTATATTTTAGCTTTTGAAAAGCTCTAGCATTTATCTTAAAAAGGTACAAGTTGTTGGGCGACAAACACCTGAAATCCTTTATACAGAAGGTGGTCTTATATTTTTGTACTTCAAAATTAGTATACTAAGGATTGTTAGAAGTTACTATTGAAGTGCTACAAAGTGCTTGGCATTAGCAATAAGCTTATTAAATTGGTAAAGATAGTTAGCTATTGTGTGCATACCATTTTTAAAATCATATGCAACTAAAATTAATATTAGTGGTGTTTGATTATATTTATTCTAGGGTTAATTATAAAAAAACAAACTTTACTAAATTTTAATTTTACAATACTTAAGCAACCTTAAAAAGGTAGAGTTAAAATGCTCGATTTTTAATTTTCAACAAAAATAGTCCAACGTTAAGTTGTCTGTTAATATAGATGATATGGTAAATTATATCATATTATTATTTTTATTATGTAACTGATCACGTATGAATTTTATTATTTAATTAATTAAAAATATTAAAATTATAAAATAATTTAGTACTCTTTTATGCATTTTACTTTATAATTATTTTAGGATATTGATATTTTTAATTTATTAAATAATAAAATTTATAAGAGACCATCTTATAAAGTTTACATCTTTATTCCATGATTTTGGTGCACCTGAAGTAATTGGTTATCAAACCATTTGTCTGATAAGGTAACATCGGTAGAACCACGACTAAAACCCAGAAGACTATCCTAACATGAATATAATGCCCTCAGATCCTCTGTCCCATTTTTTGTGTACCAATCCTGTCTCATTTGATCTTAACCATCTATTTTTGTGGGTCTCACATAAATAGATGGTTGAGATCAAATGAGACAGAATTGGTACATAAAAAATGGGACAGAAAATCATGTCCTGAATATAACGAATAGCTGCAGACACTAACCTGATTGCATCACCATCCATCTCAGTAGCATCACACATCCTTGTGGTCCCATCACTGAAGTAGGCCCTTGGCCCCCTAGCTATGGTGAATCCTGAGCCCATGAATGATTACGTCGGTTGCCTGCATAAGGTATACCAACATTCTGTTGGAGAATTAATTCAAATTTGAAGTTGTTTAAATTCCTTTAGAATAGGTCTTAGATTATCTTAGAATAAATCTTAGATTATATTTAATCTTATTTTATAAATTAGATTTAGTGGCTGAAAAATCTATTTAGTTGTTTGTATTTTGTCTATATAAGGTAATCAAGTTCAATAATAAAAATATGAGTGTGTTTTGGTATTGTTCAATATCGCATCTCCTTCACCTTCTTTTCTTCAAAATTCCAACACATTCATGCAAACAAGTTCCAGGAATGTACAAACGTGGACAGCTACGCACGTACATACCTTATGCACTAAGAGGCATCCAACCCCAGTAATGTGAATGTTTGCACCACAACCATCGATAGCAGTGAAACTGCTTATGAGAAGGGGTCTTTGAAGGGTGATGGTCATGTCCCCAAGTGATCCACAGTTTTTGTTTGATCATGGTGGCTCCATATATCAGAGACCTTGTTAGGGGGTTCAAGAAATCGTCTCTAGGATCAGTGACTAACGCACTAAACCTCTCCAATATTGTTATTAATCTTCCCAGCATACCTAACAGAACAAGTGGCAAGTTGGTGTCGAATGTGATGTCTCCTTCGCCATCATTGATCAGTTGAATTGGGATTAAAGCTGAGTAAGAGGGCTGATACAACATAAACAATGTGCCAAATGTATTCTACTCTAGTGATTGAAAGTGCATTCTTTCTTGTAAACCATAAACGAATCAAGAAGGAAGCCACGCCATGCATATGTTGAATGTTGGTTGTATTCTAGTTTGTCTCATCATTTAAAAAAACAAAAAAGAAAAGGAGACACGGATGTGAACAAACTGGTTTTTGCAAGCAAAGAACTAACTGTTAGTGCAATGTTTCCGAGAAGAAGGAAGTTGTTAACTTAGATTCATAAGATCAATACATAATCAATAAAGAAAATGGACCATGCAATTAGAATCCTCTGCATTTCCCCTGTTTCACAAGCACATATTAAGCACATTAAACAAATTGTGTATGAGCTCTTCACAATATGCGTTTGAAGTGTCATCAAGGATCTTCTTATATCTATTGTGTTTTTTAATTGCAATTTTATTTTTATGTTTATTTTTTAAGTTCGGTAAAAAATGTGTATTTAATTTTTTAATTCTTAGTTTTTGTCTTAGTTTCTTTCAATTTTTATAACTTGTTAAAATCATTGTTTTCACTTCTTCATAGTATAATTTACTATTAACTAAATATATAATGTTTAATTATTAATAAAATATATAATTTAATAACATAATTTATTTAATTATTTTAATTTTCAAATTTAATAATTATGTAGCAGATACATTTAAATTTGAAATATTTTAAAATGCATACATTTCAAACAAATTTAACTTTAATAAAACAATATTAATTTATAAATAATTGTTACTTATTTAATTAATATTTAATCATTTACTTCATAAAATCAATTCAACTAATAACTTTTATTTGATATTTAATTATTATCAATAATAAGAATATAACATTAACAACTAAACCAATTTTTATTTAAAAAATAAATTAAAATCAAAACCAAAAATACAAAAGAAAACCAGATACAAATAGCTCCTTGGCTTTCCAAATAAAAAGAAGGTCCAAATAACAAACAAAACCTTTCTTATAAAAATAACTAGCAACAAATGAAGCTCCAGAGTTGTACGAAGCATTGCATGGTGAAGTGCAAAATTGTTTCTTCTACGACCCTAACTGCATGGGTACATACGGTAATGAACTTGACTTGGAAAATACATCCTTCGGAATCTTGACCTTTCTCATGACATGGACTCATTTTCAATTAGATGTGTAGCCTCTGACCTAAACATATATCCGCATTTCCCCTCAAATCTTAAGCTTGATTCTAAACAGTCACAAATCGTAAGGAGCTATACAAAAGAATGGGCCACTGGCACAGCCCTGACATTGGCACCACCTAAGTATGAGACTTCTCGATAAAGAAGTTAACCAAAAGCAGGAACCAGAACAACATGAATACAAAAGAACATGAACAACAACTAAAGAGCTGCATCTTTCTAAATTATCTCCATTATGATTTCTAGAGATTAATTGATTTATAGTTTTCTCCACATATTTATGATGCCATCAGCAAATGACTTCAAGTTTCCCCACAGAGTTGATTTCTTCTGAAGTTCTGCATCTTTGTCCCCCCTTTCATATATGTCTCTGGAAAACACATGCATGTTGCTTCAATATCATGGTAACAGAAGCTATTAAGGTACAAAAAAGATAGAAAATGGATATTTAACTCAAAAGTTCTCACATTATTACAATTGCCTTTTAAGTTAAAATTGCAAAAACCATAGCCATATCATTTCAAACTACTTGGGTTTTAACTCCAGAGCCAATATAATTTCATTAGCATCAGCTAATCGTTTGTAATAAACATATGCACAGTATGTAACACTATAGCTACTTATGTCAAATTCTCTAATTTTACTTTCCTCAACCCCTCTCATAATGTCCCACGTCACAACTAATAATAGTGCTGCGGGAGGTTTTATGGGGTTAATTGGCATTAGAAAGATAAGAGACAAGGGGCCTTTGTTACAGTTGGATAGACCAACATAATTAAAATAGCTATTCTAGCACCGGATGCACTTATAATAGTGCTTCTTTATTAGCTATGCATCCAACAACAGAGGCAGCTTAAAATAGCTATTCTAGCACCGGATGCACTTATAATAGTGCTTCTTTATTAGCTATGCATCCAACAACAGAGGCAG
>JAOSBP010000008.1:8834166-8850241 GCA_027563825.1 Erythroxylum mucronatum | reverse complement strand
TGGGGAGCAGCTTATTGGTTTTGGCTGATTGGGTTAGTTGATGCACCCAATCAGCCAATTAACCAAACATATGTATCAGCTGTTTGACTTAGTCAAACAGCTAATTTTTTAGCTGATAAGCTATTTTCCAAACACCCCCCTTATCAAATGGATTGGTGATTGAGTTGGGAAAAGGAAACTAGATGGCAAGATTGCCATTCAAGGAAAAGAAATATGGTCCTGCGGGCTTCTGAGTACTTTTTGTCTTCATTAAAAGAAACTGTCGCTAAAGATTCTAATTATTACCCCAGACAAAAATATCCTCTATAAATTGTTAAATTTCCATTTGAATTTCTTTTGACTCGGAATGATTTTCTTAAACAACAAATTTGTGATAGCTACTTCCCAAGAAACACTTGCTGTTTTTTGTACGTAAATTAGGCTTTTGATGTGGATAAAACTGAAAATGTCCACAGTTCGATGGGTATACGGATGTCTATTATTTCATTGCTTAGCTTGATTTTAGAGAGACCTTATTCAAGTTGGCATCTATACTGCAATATTCATCATTATATATGTTAGAACTATGTTAATCCTAGGTGATTCAAAGTGCTAAAAGTGAAATATCTGTAGAAATTGAAGCCTACAGATACAACTACAACGCATAGCATTTTCCCTTATGGACGTTGGCATGTGTTACGCCGATGAATGCCTGTATTGTTCTCAAAGCTGCACTATGCTTGGAGTAATATGTCATGTCTATAAATCAGTCGATAGTTGTTTCCTTGCTGCTCCTTTGGGTGGGATAGATGTTTGGGAATGGTTAATGATGATTTTCATCTAACATTTGATGGTTGAATTGACTTCCATCCGCTTAAGGTCAGCATACGATACACCAGAGTGGAGATGTTTTCAAGTCAAGCACTCATGGAACCCCCCTTTTCGCGCTTTCAAAATGACAAAAGATCCAAATATGAAGTATCCTCCTCTAACCTTCTTTTGACTTCCGTGGAACGAAGTTGTAGATGAGTGGAATGTTGGTATTGGTCTTACAGCTCACCTCTAATTAGTTTCAGAACAATGCTTAATAGTAGCTATAGTATAGCTGTATAGGGGGAGATTCTATTCAAATGCTGGTTTTGCTGTCTGATTTTCATGTATGCAAGTTGGAGAAAAGAGAAGACTTCTTGTCCCATCGTCAGCGGGGTATATATGATACTCATTACTTCCAAGTGCATTGGTACAAAAACGGCAGTTTCTTTTCATTTCTTTCATATGGCTGTCGGTCGATTATTCATGTACAACTGTGGCCAATGCAGTGTAAAGATGGCAAGAATATGCCCACCAAACTGGCGGCTTGCGCATGAGATTGAGTTGCTTGAGGTTCATTAATCGATTAAGTTTTGATTTGCACCATCACATTCACAGGATATGTATTTACGAAAATCATGTTCCCGTAGCATATGAAACAAAGCATCGTAAAGCATATTGGGCATCATATATTATCTATGGGAGAAGATTGAAGAATCCAAAAACACTCCCGCGGCAAGATGGATTTTTTTTTCCATTATGCTTGTATATAGCAGCTGAGTGGAGACAAGTATTAACTGGATGTTTTCTTTCTGCAATTGCACACTATTAAAAACTATCACCATTGAAAGAGATGTGACCAAATGAAGCTCTGCTGAACCGAACATTTCTGGAAAGAAAATTCACTACCTGCAAGATAATCCACTTATGTTAAAAATGATGATAATAAAGAAACTTTTTTTTATAAGACTACAAGAGAAAAAAAGAATGGAAAGAAAATTGTTTCTTATTGTTATGAATGTTAATATCACTCCAAAATCCTAATCCTCTTGGGTAAGGAAGCGGGGATGACCCAGTAAAAACAGATGTGATACTACTTTTCATGTCAATGCGGTTAGACTTGGATGTTGGATCGTCTTGGGTTTGATTGTATTGTATTGTGAAGGGGAGGACAGGATAAGGTGATGAGAAGATACGTCGTCTCCAAGTTGAAAGAAAAGAAAACAAAAATTAGATCAAGAAGGAATACCATGCATGCAGATCTACGTGCCAACAATGTTGCATTACTATCTTCCAAGTGTCCCACATGAGTCCAACGCTGTTTTGGCTAATTTAAGCCGTAACACCTCCACGTCTCATCCATGCAACAAAAACCACCACCATCAAATCTCTCTCTCTCTGTCTCTCCTCAAATCAAAACAACTAAAGGTATCGTCTATTCAGATTAAGTGAGAAATTTCACACTTCTACTATATCCATACACAGAAGAAGAAGAAAGGGGTTACTCAGAAACCAAGACCAAGATGCCACTTCGAGGATATGTTTTTGGGAGGGCGGATGAGGCCACTCACCCTGACTCCATGAGAGCTGCTCTGGCAGAATTCGTGTCCACTTTCATATTTGTCTTTGCAGGGGAAGGCTCTGTTCTTGCTCTTGGTAGCTAATATCAATCAGATTTTAATATTTCCCATATGCATATAATCGCCTTTCCTTCTACTCAGAATTATGATGGCATGCGTTGGTCAAATATGCAGACAAGTTGTACAAGGAAGGGGGACCACCTACATCTGGGCTTGTAACGGTAGCGCTTGCGCATGGATTGGCATTGTTTGCAGCTGTGGCAGCCAGCATTAACATATCGGGCGGACATGTCAACCCAGCAGTTACCTTTGGTTCTCTTGTTGGAGGAAGGATTTCAGTTGTCCGAGCTTTCTTTTACTGGGTTGCTCAGCTTCTTGGTGCTGTAGTAGCTTCTCTCTTGTTGAGGCTTGTCACCAATGGCATGGTAAAAAAGCATCATATAACAAATGGCTTGACGTCATATGCTTATGTAACTTCTTTAATCAGTTTGAATTGTGGTGTTGGTTTTGGCAGAGACCAGAGGGGTTCCACCTGGCATCTGGGGTTGATGAGATACATGGACTGCTTCTGGAGATTGCAATGACTTTTGGGCTGGTTTACACCGTCTATGCAACAGCGATAGATCCCAAGAGAGGTAGCCTGGGGATCATTGCACCCCTGGCAATCGGGTTCATAGTCGGAGCAAATATATTAGTGGGTGGGCCATTTGATGGAGCCTCAATGAACCCAGCAAGAGCTTTTGGTCCTGCGCTTGTTGGATGGAGATGGAGAAACCACTGGATATATTGGGTTGGTCCATTTGTTGGAGGTGGCTTGGCTGCCCTCATCTATGAATATATGATCATTCCAGTAGAGCCTCCTCACCACACCCACCAGCCCTTGGCGCCTGAAGATTATTAGTCCCAGTTTCATCAAATTGCATATGTTCTTGTGTCCCATCTTTATCTTGTCTTGTATCTTGATGTTTTGTATGCAAACCAGTTCCTCCTTTTGTTTCCATGTCTGTGTTTCTGGAGAGTAGAGACGCTTGTGAATGTCTGTTTATTTCCTCGAGAGTTGCCTTGGCTCTTTTGCAATGATGGTGAAAAATCACTAATAAAAATTACAAATTATGTCATCCTCTTTCTTCAGTCCCTTTACCTGCTGCTTGTTGAGTTGCTTATAAGCATAAAGAAACACAGGGTATTAGCTAAGATCAGAATGCAATTTATAACAATGCCCAATGTATCTTATACGTTCTGGTATAGTTATATGCCAGGGAGTTGCATGCTTATGCTCCAATACTGAATTCTTGCCATCCACACATATGACCCTGTATAAAATATTGCCAACAGGAAAGGAAAAGAGTTGAGCTTCAACTCCAAAGTAATTTCTTAAACACAGATTTGTGTATTGAGTAGACCAATCAATTAGTCATATTAAGAATGGTGATTGTGTTTACTAGCTATAAACGCTTATAAAACCTAGCCACCCAGGGAGCAAGTTCAGTGTTATGAGGTGCTCTTGGATTGGAGGCATAATAATCAGACCAATAGCATGGAGAAAGCCTATCAGCAAACTTTCCACCAGAATAAACACAAAATGGCAGCCAATTCTCTCCTCCATTCATCCTCCTCTTTCTTTCTCTTGGATAAGCTAATGGTGCCTGGATGTACCTGTTTTGATAACACATAAATTCAGATCCTGCGTAGAAGTACTATGAAAACCCACCATAGCATCCATATAATGCAATCTGCTAAGTGTCTTCCAAAATTTAATTTCAGATTTCCCATCAATGAAATGGTCCATACTCCACTCTACTCGTGTATTTCCTCATCGTACAACATGTTTTCTCTTACAGAAACAACAAAGCATCTTCCTCATATCCGTATGCTACAACATTTATCCCGTTACTCAAGGCTAAAGTATATTCTTCCCACAACATAGGTTCTATGTTTACATGTTTTAAGAAAACTAATTAAACCCCAACTAATAACTCTTTCCATAGCTCTCCACCCTATTTCTTTTCTTGTTTCAGCGCCACAAGACACTAGCCACCTTAACAATGGTTAGTCGTGTGAAAGACATGAATATACCTGATACCATCAAGCACAGCGTCCCAACAAAAATGCGTATGACCAAATACATGGCATGCAGAAGCACTCCCCTCAGTTCCATGTATTGATCTTAGTCGAACCTCAAGAAAATCTGAACCAATGATTTTTGGAAGATTTGGATAAAACAACATCCTCTTTTCTGGGCATAGTTCTTGTCTGTGTCAAGAGGAAAATGATGAATAATCAGAATCACCAGCTTGTGATTCCTCGAAAATGTCTACAAATGTTAACTAATGACTAATAGAAATTTGTACTGGAACTCCCTATAGTAAATATACATAGTTCTTTTGTAATCATTTATTTCCAGTTTCCTATAGCGATGTGTCCCTTTTTATAATGGATTATTCTCCCCTTACTTCACTGTCCATGCCATTATCTGCGTGCTCTTTGATCATTAACATAGCAATTAAGGTGCGTATATACTTACTCCTACAATATGATAAAAATTAAGTAAAAGGAGAAAATGCTTAACCTACTATCATATGAAATTCTTGGCTGAAAAATATGCGAAGGACAAATACAGAAAACGAAAATAATCCCTGACTAATAATGCAAGCAATGGAATAGCAAACACAAAAACATTTCAAGAAGGCGCTAGTAATGAGTAGATCAAACCCAAAATTGAAGCCAACAAACCTAGGAACAAAGTGCGAGAATGTTATAATTTGACTGCATGCTCTCTGTATCAGCTTGATTTCATTCTCATTTACTTCATTCATTGCGTCAAAGTACAAAGCAAGGGACATATCTCCATTAGAAAGTATTCCGGGCCACTTGCATGCATGAAAATCCTTGCAAGCCTAAACATTCAACATTCCAGACTTTACAAATCAGGCATCATTATCCTATTTAAGTTGAGATAAACAAAATCTGTAAGGACAAACATCTAACAAGCATAATGATTAAATAACGGGAAATTAGTACTGTTAGAAACTTGGTTAATTACCACACCAACTAGAAAATTCAATTATTGGTCACCAAAGAGGTCCAAGTAAACCACCAAATCAGCCAGTTCTGGTCAAACTGGTTAGAGTGATCAACCTGGACTCGTCCAAATGGAAAACCAAATCGAAAAATGCACATACTTGTTTGTTGAGCAACATTGTTTTGCAATCCAAGATATCATCAGTTTAATCTCGGGATAACCTCATTGACCATTTACAAATTAGGTTATCAAATATTGAAAATACTAGAACTAAATTAGCCTTGTCACAAGATTGACAGATAAAGTACAATAGAATTGCTACTGATGGTTACACTACTAGAAAAGATTAACCTAGACCAGCTTGAGCTGGTTTTGGCCTAGGAAGTAGCCACATAAAAAGTGCGCAAGAAAGAAAACCTCAAAAAAATTGGAAGCCTTGGTAATCACTGTCTGTATTTGCAAGTGTTAAATCTCTGGAAAAGAAAACAGAGAAATAACAACAGGCATAATAGCTCCTTTTTTTTCCTCCTATGATTCTGCTATGATAATCCAGTCCTTAACAATGGGCAAACAGCCGATTATGTTTGGCTTGTTTTGTGTGCATAATTACTACCACATATTCATTCACTTGAAAACGGGAGGGAAAATAATTCTAGTAAACTTCAACCAAAAAAATAAGCGTATCCACAATGTATCCAAATTCAGAAATGCTCACACTAACATGTACTAGAATCACGAGAAAGTAATAATAAATGGAGAACTTTCATGCTTTCTGGCTGATATGTACGACTCATTGTTCTTGAGCATGATGTTAGAGATCCAGGAAGCAATTCAAAATAGTACAACATTTTCATCCTTATATTATGAACCATGGTAGTGTGAATATAATGAGGGCTGGATGCTTTAGCTAGTTCATCTTTAATTTATTATGTAAAGGGAAAAAATTGAAATTAAGTGATGAAAGCCAAATCTTATAGAAGAGACAACCTAAAAACAGTGAAATTCAAATAGGATTAACTTTATTTTTCTTATGCCAAGCAAAATGACCATAACAGATGGAAACAGTTTTTCAGAACTTGAGAACCAAATGGGAACTGCATAAAGGAAAGGGTAAGAGATGGAGAGGTAAAATCTAAGACTTGGCTAAAGTATTTGTTGATTGAAAAGACATTATTATCTGAGAAGCAATGAAAACACCATTTATGTGGGTTACTTAAATGTTAATAAAGTCAGTACTGCTTTGAGCAAACTTAGTTCATATCTGTAATGATTGCGGTTAGATTAGTTAAACAGATCAAACAACTGATCATCATGAAATAGTAATATAGGTTACTAACAAAGTAATAGCTAGCAACTTTACACAATATAAAGCAAAACTAGTCCTATAGTTTTAGTGGTTGACAAAACCATATTATATAGCTGATAGTTCAGTAAATTCTTACAAGACGTAAATAAGTAAATTACCATCTCCAAAGATGGAATTCGTATACCAGTAATGTCCATTTCTCTATCAAAACTCTGAAAAAACAAATACACACTGATTCAGAACGGTAAGACTATGCAAGCTTCCAACTTTCAACAGCTGCAATCAGAAATATGATAATAAAGGAGACCCAAAAATGATAAATCAATTACCTCGTGGTACCAAGAAAACAACGGTACAATTCCCAGGCTATCTATCACCACAGGCTTGGTCTCAACTCCAACTGCTCTGCATGCATCAAGCAATTTATCCAGTTTTTCAAGAGAATCAAGCTGAAAACATAGCCTCATCATTTATGTGCAGTGGGAAAACTTTCATCAGTGAAAATGCTTTACATGTTTCAATCCTAAAACAAACAAAACAAGGCAATTACAGATGCTTTTACATTGAAAAGGTTACAGGATTCAAAGGAGGATTACAAAAGGTCGATCCTTACATATTGTTCTTTGTCCCTTCGACACCAAAGATCATGGTTTCCCGGAATGAAGAAAACATGCCCGAACCTATCTTTCAAGAGAGACATAGTCAAGTGAAAATTTTGGTACGTCTCGGCAACGTCACCAGCGACAAGAAGGACATCGTTCTTGTATGTAGTAGGGCATAAGCGGTTGACCCATGCCATGTTGTCAGGGTAGTCAGTATGCAAGTCTGAAATCGAAAAAACTCTGAAGCCAAAAGCATGTCCAAGAGGAGAAGGCAAGATGGAAGGCCTTGTAATGCAGCCAATTCTTGTGGGATTCCTCAATTTGAATGGAATATGTTTTGAACAACATGATGGGCGTTGGTTTAAGGTGAGGCAAGAGGGGAGAGACAGAGACCTCACCACCATGTATTGATGAAAATGGTTTGTTTGTGACAGACTACTGACAGGTAAGAGCATAACCATTCAACGGGGAAAGGAAAGGAAATGGCGAAAACAAAAATCTCCAGCTTTTGGTCCCACAATCGGCAAAGAGAAGGACCGAATCCTAAAAGCCCAGTCCAAATTTCATCGAGGAAAAGAACAAGTTTTAAAGCCTATTTTCTATTTTAATCAAAGTGCAAATTTATTTATTTACACATTTTTTATTAAATAAATCTCTAACTTAATAATATCTTCTAAATTCAAATTTTAATTTAAAAGATGATCTCTTTTAATTACGTGACTAATTAAAAATAATAACCTAATAAGGTATGATGGTAAAAGAGTTTCAAGAGCTTAAAAAATTATGAAAAACTTAAATATGTCTTTTAAATTTAATTAAAAGTAGAATATTAACTTTAATTTTTTCTTTATCAAATAAGCCTAATAATTTAATAATGTTATAAAATAAAATTTCAATATATCATAAAACACTATAAATTTAAAATTTTAAAAATGTAATGTATTAAAATATTTCATATCAATCAATTGTTTATATTTTCAGAATCCTTCCAATAATATAAATTAAAATTGATTATTCAATATCAAATTTTTATTTATATTTTGCATATTATATTTACAATCATAATTTTCATTTTTTAAAAAAAAATTCAAATATTGTTTATTTATGTAATTCACACATGCAATATAATCTAATGAAATAGATATTGGCTATAATTATCTATTAATATTATTACATTTAAATAATAAACTAAATTAATACAAAATAAGATAAAAAATAAGAACATCCATTGCACTTTAAGAAATCTTAGAAAACTCTACGATCTTTAAAATTTTCAAAAATAAGGACGAAACATAGTTATATATATTTATTAGATATAAAATGTAAAAAGGTGTAATTTTATATTTATTTCATTATAATTTTTCCTTAGTATATTTTTTAAGAATCAAAGTGCATAACATAATCATAAAGACCTAGGCAAGTTTTAAGCATGATTTCATAGAGTTGGATTCAAGAAGCTTTACGGATAGAGAGAGGATCGTATACGTTGAGTTGTTACCTATTCCTTTGCTCAAGTGTAACTGTGTAAGGGCTAGCTCCGTTGATAGTTGGAGATCATCTTTTGTATCTATGTGTTACGGATAGAGAGAGGATCGTATACGTTGAGTTGTTACCTATTCCTTTGTGTTATGGTTGAAGATCCTCTAATTTATATAAGGGACCTCTTGGATGCCAATAATCATACTAGAAGAGAGCCTTGCTACCACTGAATACTATATGCTTTACAGACCCTTGTAGCCATTCACTGAATACCTGATGCGGAATACCTGTACGTGGCATTCCTCGCCGCATACAGGTCTATTACCAGTATTTCACCTCTGATTTCGATGGCTTCACGGTCCTCGCATCTTCTCCACGATGTTCCGCCCTTTTCTTCAACATTCATGGTGTCTCCATTCTTCAAACTTCTCGCTCTTCTTCCCATTTTCGTTGGTCTTGAATTTATGTTCTTTGAGAGCGGGACTCCGTTTCTTCACATTTCACAACGATCTAGATGGTGAAGCGTGCCCCTGAAATACTGGCTCGACATTATTCGTTCGGCAATTTTTTGTGGCTTCCTAGTTGCTAATAAAAGAGTTCCCACTTCTTGTAAAGATTTGCCGCCTGAAATTGGCCTACTGGCCACTGGGTCTCGATGAACCTATAAAGGCATCTGCTTGAATTAGAAATTGGTGGTGAATTACATTCACCATTCCTTGATTGTGCTTGCTTTCTTGATGATCACCAAAGGTTCACTCACTAGCTTCCATCGGGCTGGCAGCAGAAAATCAGCACGTATGGCGGCATGATCACTATGGGCTTTTTGATTTGTTAATGTAAAAGGTCAAATCATCTTATCTCCAGTAAAAAGGAGTATCATTATATGGTCTTCCTAGGCAAGTCTCTAACAGCTATCCACTTTCTGTCTATCATTTACTAGTCTGTCAAATCAAGAGTTTAATTCCTCATCAACATGTCAGAATATACTGTATTGTCCTTTCTCAATCGAAGCACAAGAACAACTTGGAAGAAGAATACCAATAAACCACGATCTTCCAGGAATTTGGTCGATCAGAAGAACTCATCACGATTTTCTTTTGTAGGCCTGATATAATTGTAAATTTGGGTTTGAAAGTATTCCGTAGATTGAACTGTCCAAAGTTGGATTTTGGGACACCAAACTTTCGTGTAAGAGTAAGAGATGCTACATGCAGTTGTAACTGTCAATTTTTCCTTTTCTCGTAATAATGAACAATTATTAATTAATTTTTTTAATTTTTCAATAATGAACAATTTTTCCTTTTCTCGTAATAATGAACAATTTTTTCTTTTCTCGTATTTCAAAATTTAAAAAAAGGAATATTCAGTCATGATTCTTTATTTTAATAATATATCAACAAATGTTCGATGAGTATGCGACTTGACAAGCGTGGTTGAAATATCTCCAGGACGGGACGTCTAAGATCTTAATGCTACTTATGATCGTAGCTTCCTTCTCCGAACCAGAAACTACTTCCTGTTAATTGACAGTTGACCGTTTGTTAGCGATTTATTAAGCAAGAAAGAAGGCAAACAGTTGAACATTGATGTGGTATCTAGAATGCCAATAATATTGTTTTTCTCTTTTCTTTTTCCAGTAATATTGGTACCACAACCGCAACTCTTAAATGAGGGTTGGTCTCTCACATTAAATGCCGCTACCAACTACCAACTGGTTTATTCAATGTATAATGTGAAGGGCCGTCATCTATGCCTCTTATCTTAGCCTTCTCCATATTCAAAATCTCATTCGTAAAAAGGAGATGAATCACACTGCGTAGTGGTGGGATAGGGAAGAAAGAAGAATATTGTTGCGTTGTGAAGATCAGTACGTACTTTTGTCACACCAAAACCAAATTCTTGCTGGCTTGTACAAGTCAGTTGAGGCTTGTTTTGCATGGTCCTTAAACCCTTCCCGTGTTCGTCATTCAATTTCCATTTCTTCGTTTCTCATCATAAGTTTCTTGTGTCAAGCTAGTCTTCATGACCATCATCTTATATATAATTCACCACAACATTTCATGGTTTGTTTGCCATTATAATTAGTTGTTGTATGATCATAAGTTTCTTGCTTTACCATCGGTCAAGATATATACATATTTGTTTTGAGCTAGCTGGGGAACTGTTAAGTAATGAGAAACTCTGCTGCAGACAACATAAGGATGGAGATAGAGGCAAGCAAACCAGGAGGGAATGGAATGGCAGTAGGAGGGTTGAGCCCTTTAAGCGAGACGCTATGGAGGGAGAAAAACACAGATATCGTAGGAGATGTGTCGGCGAGGCTAACATGGAAGGATCTGACTGTGATGGTCACTCTGAACAACGGAGAGACTCAAAAGGTTTTGGATGGTCTCACAGGGTATTCTGAACCTGGTTCTCTCACTGCTCTCATGGGCCCTTCTGGTTCTGGCAAATCCACTCTCCTCGATGCTCTCTCTAGCCGCCTTGCTGCTAATGCTTTTCTTTCTGGCACTATTCTCCTCAATGGTCGCAAAGCCAAGCTCTCTTTTGGAACTGCTGTAAGTCCAATTTCCACCTAATATATTAAGATTATAATCACTTATTTATGTGACTTTTCCAGGCGGATGTGCCTGGAGATCAGTGAAGCCTAATGATATCCCTAATCGTAGTAAAATCAAAATAAAAATAGTTGTATAATCTGCTCAATCTACTTAAAATCATGAAGAGATTGGTAATTTTCAGGTTAATTATGGTATAATGATTATAATCATGAACTTTATATATAAATTATAGGCTTACGTGACACAAGATGACAACTTGATTGGTACTCTGACGGTGAGGGAAACAATCTCGTATTCAGCTAGACTCCGACTTCCTGATAAGATGCCTAGGTCGGAGAAGCGTGCATTGGTAGAGAGTACGATAATAGAAATGGGTCTCCAGGATTGTGCTGATACAGTCATTGGAAACTGGCATTTACGTGGGATTAGCGGAGGTGAAAGGAGACGGGTCAGCATAGCTCTTGAAATCCTGATGAGGCCTAGATTGCTCTTTCTTGACGAGCCCACCAGTGGACTTGACAGGTAATCAACCTCTTCATTAATTTGGAGAAAAGCTTTGCTCATGCGTAGCGTGCAGTGTTAAAAGATTCATAAATTAGAAATGTCGACTGTCTCTGCAAATTTTATTCTCAGCTAACTGTATTGGTACTAATTTTTTTGATTTGTTCATTGCACCTGATGACTAATGGCCATCTATATCGTGTGGCAGCGCTTCGGCCTTTTTCGTAACACAGACACTACGTGGGCTATCCAGAGATGGAAGAACTGTCATAGCTTCAATACACCAGCCTAGTAGCGAAGTTTTTGAGCTTTTTGATAGATTGTACTTGCTTTCAGGAGGCAAAACTGTTTATTTTGGTCAGGCCTCAGAAGCATACGAGGCAAGCTGCTTGATTCTAATCCTCAAATTCATCTGATTTCAAATCCTAACAAGTTTAATGACAAATGCAGTTCTTTGCACAAGCTGGCTTTCCCTGCCCTGCTTTGAGGAATCCCTCTGATCATTTTCTTAGGTGCATAAACGCAGATTTCGACAAAGTGAAGGCCACGCTCAAGGGGTCCATGAAACTTAGGGTATCAATGATTAACCTTATCCACCGTTGATGTGCAAAGACTTCTATCCTTATTACCTTTTGTCTAATGATTCATTCATTTTTGCTTAACGTTGCGGTTTTGTTTAGTTCGAGATAAACGATGATCCTCTAGAAAAGATAACTACAGCTGAAGCTATCCGAACTCTCCTTGACTACTACCAAACATCTCAGTACAAGTATGCAGCGATGGAAAAAGTGGAGGAGATATCCAAAGTTGTAAGTGTTTGATTTTTTTCATTAATTTACTGGTCATATAGGTTTTATGCTTGCTTGCGAATCCAAGTTGATTCTTTATTCTTCTTAATTTTTGTTGCAGAGAGGAACTGTTCTAGACTCTGGAGGGAGTCAAGCAAGTTTCTTTATGCAGACGTTCACCTTAACGAAGCGTTCTTTTATTAACATGTCGAGAGATTTTGGATATTACTGGCTTAGGCTCCTCATTTACATACTCGTTACTGTTTGCATTGGAACTATATATCTTAACGTTGGGACTGGATACAATTCCATTTTGGTAGGCGCTTGATTATACTACAAAACATCGTTTTCTAACTCAATCTATTGTGATTTCACACTTCGTGCTGACTTCTTTTTGTTTTCCATGAGCCAGGCAAGAGGTTCATGTGCTTCATTCGTATTTGGTTTTGTCACTTTCATGTCAATTGGTGGGTTCCCTTCCTTTGTGGAAGATATGAAGGTACGTCAGTCTCATGACCATCTATTGCAACGACACCCTATGCGCATTGAATACCCAACTTACTACTTTTGCAGGTCTTTCAAAGAGAAAGGTTGAATGGACATTACGGTGTGATAGCTTTTGTCATTAGCAACACAGTTTCTGCGATGCCATTCCTCATAATGATCACCTTCATCTCTGGAACTATTTGTTACTTCATGGTTCGCCTTCATCCTGGTTTTGAGCATTATCTATTCTTCGTGTTGGCCCTCTATGCAAGTGTCACTGTGGTTGAAAGTCTGATGATGGCCATAGCCAGTGTAGTTCCCAATTTCCTCATGGGCATCATCATCGGAGCTGGAATTCAGGTGGAGTAAATAAATATGCTGTATTTTTATTTGAAATTCTAAGCAAAACTTTTGAATGTGCTATGGTCCTGAATGTTTTCATCCAATTTCAGGGAATATTCATGTTAGTTTCCGGGTACTTCAGGCTTCCGAATGACATACCCAAGCCTGTTTGGCGCTACCCAATGTCATACATCAGCTTCCACTTCTGGGCTCTTCAGGTATTTACAAAATAGCTTCCTACTAACTAACCTATTCATAAAGCCACATGTAATCCTCCCAAGTAAATTAACTATACGATTATGGATTCATCACAGGGACAATACCAGAATGATTTGAGAGGGTTGTTGTTTGACAACCAATCCCCTGATCTTCCCAAAATCCCAGGAGAGTATATCCTGGAAAACATTTTTCAGATCAACGTGCACAGATCGAAGTGGATAGACCTTAGTGTGATCTTCAGCATGATCATCAGTTATCGCATCGTATTCTTTATCATGATCAAAATCAGCGAAGATGTTACACCTTGGATCAGAGCCTACATAGCAAGGAGAAGGATGCAACAGAAGAATGGAGCTCTAACTACTACAGTTGCTCCTGACGGTCTCACCCAGTCCGCTTCTCTTAGGACTTACGTGGCCAATCGTCCCACTGGAGTTGCTAAACGGTAGATGCCACTAACTAATGTTATCATGGTTGATTGCTTAAACTAAACCAATAGTGCATGCTGTAAACAAGGCTGCCATTATCAGATAGGGGCCTCACAATGTCAAGTCCCTATGTGTTAGCTATATATTGCTTTCAGTTCAATCAGGTTGGACAAACTGTACCATCATGTGTAATCAATCCACGTCTAAGGTGATAACATCCATACTATATTAATTTCTTGCAAAACAATATTTAGCACTTCTCTTTCCCTTTTGAAGGGGCTGAAGAATATATATGGGCTTTATCCGACCTTAAGGCTGGGGCCAATGCACAGCCGGGATGAGGTGCTATTCATCGGCTCTGCTGTGAGTCAACGCCCTTCTCTTTAATCGGAGTAGGTCGTAACGTATAGTACTGAACTCATTCAAAAGTATCTTAGTAACTATATCTCCCACTCATCATGAATGAGTTTAATTGATTGGAATTTTGTAGCTCTTGTACCTTTTCAATAACTCGAGCGATCAGCATACGGCAGCTTATTATTATATATTTGTTAATAGTATAAAACATCTTGATGAGCAAATCTATCGTGGACCAATATATCCTAAGCCATATCTCGGCATTAATTTCTTTTTTAAAATCTCATTTACTTTATCATCATGATTGTATTCAATTATGTTACTAAGAGACATTGACCACCTTTAAATGCGTTTTATTTGAGTCTTTAAATACAATAGCTTTCCTCTGCTCTAAATTTTTTCAAATCAAATTTAATTTGTTTTCTTATAATTATTCCATAAGATTGCATCATGTATAATTTATTAAGAAAATTTTAATGTAGGAAACCTTAAATTTAATATTCTCAAGAATTAGAGAAGAGTCTTAAGATTATTTAATAAGACGCCTTAACCTAAAGGATTTCACACAATGTAAGCAAAATCTTGTAACTTACATTAGTCCTTTTATGGCCATACTTACACACATAGTATGGCCAGTATGGGTTGTGTTACTTGGCTCATATTTGCTTTATGTGAATTGTCTTTTATTTATAAAATACTGTACAGATGTTAGTTCAAACATACAAAATGTTTAACTTGAGTTCACTTATCTACTTTATTTTTTTTCCCAAAACCTGCGTCTAGCAACTGGAGACAGATGTAGTGATCATCTAATCATTTTTTACTAACTTCATTGTAATTTAAGGAAACATTTATGGTTTATGTTTTTCGCTTTTAATTATCCCCTAGATAATAAACTTTAAACTTGCCTCATCCTTAGTGACAACAAACAATCATAGGTGATTACTTATGTGAAAAAGTCAATCTCTAATTTGTCTTACATGCTTTGGATTCACACACACACGCACACACACACACACATAAGTATATATATACAAAATAAAGAATTTATTTATGAATCAATTTATGGTTTAAGTTTTTTGCTCTTATTTATCACCTATATAATAAACTTTAAAATTGCCTTATCTCTAAGGACCACAAATAGCTAGAGGTCATTACCTAAGTGAAAAAGACAATCTCTAATTTGTCTTACATGCTTTGGATTTACACACGCGCGTGCGCGCACACACATGCATATATATATATATAATAAAAAATATATTTATGAATCAAGTATTATACTCTCATTGAAATGTGACGTTACAATTAAATGAACATATAAAGAGAAATGTTTCTTATTACATTTCAATATCTATGTAAGCTTGTGAGACCTCTCATGCGCAATATACACATCTCGGGAAATTAGCTTTGTCATTGGGTCTATTACCATATCTCATGTAGATATATATTTCAAGTTTACTTCTTCTCGCGCGACTATATCTTTTACATAATTCTACTTGGTATGTAACATCCCACTCCCGACGGGAAGGGTAAAATCGTAATTTAGCAAAGGATGAGAGTGATTGGGACTACTTAGGATTGTTCATGCATACTGGTATTTGCAAACAGTGAATTT
>JAOSBP010000008.1:8792965-8816379 GCA_027563825.1 Erythroxylum mucronatum | reverse complement strand
GATGCTCATGATCGATATGCTGCTAAAGCTACTCAACAGTTATCGAACTAACTTAGTACGAAAATGCTAACTATCTCGGAGTTTGTCCAATTGCCTTGCAAGGATCGCTAACCTTCTCGTCCTGCACCTAAGGAGGGAATAGTGGGGTGAGCTACACAGCTCAGTGACTAATATATTTATAGTCATCGGTAACGAGCCACACATTCAAGCATATGTACGTATATGTCTAGCAATTCAATACTCAACAATTCAAACTCACAACTCATAATTAACTAGATGTCATCACCTAGAACATATCATGTACTTATCCATCAAAGCATAACACTCAATTATGCATCATACTCAATAAATCAATGATGAAATGCACAACAAATAGGTCGAGAGTTTCATGGAACAAAATAGAGAAACCGAAGTTTATACTGTGAACAAAACGAGTCCAAATTCTCAAGATCTCGTGGCCTCAAGCGAGTAGCCGGGAGGAGGTTATAGGTCAACGTGCACGTGACTAACGAAATGGGTTCCTCTTTTGCCCAATCACAAGCAATTTTATGCTTAATTCAATCAATCACAAATTCCTATTCTCATGCTTCTTTTACTTTTCTTCCTTTCATTTATCCAAATTGCCATGACACATTCCAAGGCATAACATGGTCATAAGCACAATTCAACCATATCAAAATGTCATACATCTTTCAATGTATGATATAAAACACATCATAAATCATTTTCCACATCACAGCAATTCATAATTTAACACACAATATACGAGCAAGACAATTTGCCCATATTACACAACCACTATAAATATATTACTCACCTAATTGGCTTGCAAAAATCTAAGTCAAGCTTGTCTTTCCTCTTGCTCTTGGATCGAGTTTGCTTGGTTTCCTATAACAAACCCATTTTCTCATTCAATCCATATTCACATGTAATTTAATAAAACTTCACAAATCAAGATGCTAAAATTGAACTCAAACCTAACCTACCCATAGTCCATCTAAGCTAGAAAAACCAAAACCCTAGCTTAGAAATCCAAAATCAAAATGGTTTCATCTTTATCTTCTTTCTTCCTTCATTCCCAACACAAACCCTAGTCTCTATTTAATCCCTTTTTGAACCTAGTAAGAAGAAAAATGAAAACTTACCTCTAACAAGTTGATTTCCTCTTCATCTTCTTTTTCTTTCTTCTTCCTTCCAAGCTTCCTACGATTTTTGTTTTTCTCTTCTCCTTTTTATGTTTTCTTTTCTTCTCTCTTTGGTCTTTCTTCTCTTCTACAACTCTTCTATCTTCTTCTTCTAATTCAAGACCATTTGAAATGGTCTTTCCCTATTTTACCCTTCATTTACCTTGTCCTTCCCATTTTGCCCCTTCTTTCATTTAATCCTTCTACTAACTTCTTTAATCTTCTCAAACACCATACCATACTCTAATTTAATTCTAACATTTCCTTACTAAATTTCTAATTTAAACTTATACTCACCAAATTAATGAGCTCAATCCTAAAAATAATTAAAGGAATAAATCAATAATAATAAAAATTAAGGGTCCAACATTAAAGGTGTAAAAAGGAGATATCAATAGAACATGGCTCGAATGGAAGCCAAAATCAAAATAGATCAAAATTAAAAAGTAAGAAAATTTTAAAATGCTATGAATATGGTAAGAAAGGTCACTTGAGAAAACATTGTTAGAATTTAAATAAGAAACATTTTAGTCCTAAACAAAATTTCGCAAGTACTTCGGATGATGACCATGCTCTATTTTGTGAACCAACAACAACAATTGAAAGTAAGAGGTTACTACTTGACGTATGGCTAATTAACTCAAGAGCTGTTTTTCATATGACCTCTATAAGAAAATGACTTCATCATTATGAACATATCTCATAAGGACCTATATACGAATATAGTGATTATCCTCTAAAGGTTTGTTGGTATTGGAACCATAAAATTGAGATGTATTATGGTACGATTCATACTCATTAAGAAGTACTACATATAGAGTGCTTGAAAAAATAATTTGTTGTCTCTAGGATGACTAAATGACCTTGGGTGCAAAATAAAAATTTTCAATAACTTTTTAAAAATAATTCGAGGTATAATCATATTTATAAAAAAGAGAAAAGATAGGTGCAAAAGTTAAAAGGATAGATATTGCTAGGAGTAGAAGCATCAGACATTTCAAGTAGTCTAAGTGAGTCATCTTGAATGTTACGACATCAAAATCTTAGATATATATCTAAATAAAGAACGAAGATTTGTGTTGAGAAAAAGTTACTTCCTAGGCTTATAGAGGTGTCACAACTTTTTTGTCAGCATTGTGTTATAAGTAAGCAATGCCATGTAAAATTTAACACATTAAATTCAAGAAATAATGTTGTTTTTTAACTGACTTACTGTGATATGTGGTAAGCACTAGTTCCATCCCTAGGAAAAGCAAAGTGCTTTGTCTCTTTTATTTATGATTATTCCAAGAAGTGTATGGTGTATCCTATCATGAATAAAGCATATATGTTCCAAATTTTCAAAGCGCATGTTAAACTTGATTATGATAAAAAAGATCAAGTGCTTAAGGACAGATAAATTATGAGAATATATTAACATATTTGATGCATTCTATAAGAAACAAGGCATAAAAAAATAGTTCATTGTTGCATACACTCCTTAATAAAACAAAATAGCGGAGCGAATGAATTGAACTCTATTAGAAATAACAAAAGTAATGTTGAGAGTTGCATGCCTAGATAAGACTTTTTGGACTAAAGTGGTCAATAACATCTATTATCTGGTGACGGGTTCCATCAACCACAATTGAGTCAAAGACGCTAATGGAAATATAGACTAAAAAGTCAAAGGATTATGCCCATGTACGTGACATATACTGCCAAAGAAACCATGAAGCTGGATCCAAAATCTATGAAATGTTGATTTTTAAGATATGTTGACGAAGTAAAGGGACATCGCTTATAGGATCCCACTACCTATGAGGTTATTGTTAGTAGGGATGTGATGTTTATAAAAGATAAAATTACAAAGGGAAGAAAAAGATAATAACATTTCATAAAGAAGTTTAGAGAATGTTAGACAAGTAGAAAGGATTTTCAAACTTCTTTTGAAGCAACATTAAAGTAAGATATTAAATAACCAATTGAGTTCAAAACTTCAAAAGTTCATTGATCTGATGGTTAAAAGACACACCTGATGAGATTAAGGTGCGACCTTTCAACTGATAATTATTGAAGAATAGTTAATGAAATTGGCATTATTTATAAATAGGAGATAATGATCAATTGAAATAGTTGATGATAATCATTTGAAAATATAAATATAAGATAATTTGTGTGAGCAAAAATGAAAGTTTCTTGCAAGAGTCCTTTAACCGATGAAATACAATCAAATACAAATAAGTGGCTTAATTAGTGATGCATATGATTTGAAAGGCCCTATGTTTATTTATGAGTTAGATTTTTCCTACCATTGATATTAGAGTTGTTTTCATATGCAGCTTAATCATGATCTTTATCTTGGTAAAACTGAAATTATGTTTTTATTGAATTGGTAACCTTCAAATTATGATAATGATTATCTCAAACAAAAGATAAGTGTTAATTATTTATATTGATTATTTTTGACAATATTTTTTCTTCAAATGTCTTTAAATGCATGTATATATTATGTATACTTTATCGAATGTGTTTGAAGAATTATTTGTTTTTTAACCTAGAATATATTGTGTAAGACTTACAAAATGAACAATTTGTAATACTCTTTCCTAAGTTTTTAGACCAATATATTATATTTCACCAAATTTATTATCTGGTTAATTTGTTGCTAAGTTCCCATCTTAGATGGGAAGTGTATTGTGTTTGAACTAAACATAGTATGATGCTATACAATAAAGAATTTTACAAATAAGAAAATTTTTGGCATTGGACACATAAAAAATAACAACTAGAATATAAAATTGTCATTTTTATGAACCCAAATTATGTTGAATGGTACAAAAACTCATCTATAAGATGAAACCTTAAAATCTGGCAATCATAAAAGAAAGACCTAGTAGGTAGACATATCCAATACATACTTAACAATGACAAGTAGAAATTCATAAAAATAGTTGGCGGTAGAGACAACCAAAATAAGTTCTAATTTGTCAAACATACTACCCAAACTTTGGATATATGGTGGCGGCAATAGGTTAGGGCTTGACAAAACAAACTTGAAACCCAAGTTTAAGGAAATGATGGATTCAAAAGGCAGGAATAGTTCTAATGTGGAGAAATACCTACCGTACTTGATATAGGTGCCAATGGAAAAAGGGTAAGAGAAATAGCTATTGTACTCAAAACTCTAAGAAGACAAAGTGGGATCAACATGGAAAAGGAAAATGTCCTTTTAAAAAGCAAAACATTAAAAGCATTTAGTGCTTTAATTGTGTCAATAAAGGTTACTTTGCTTGCCATTATAGCTAGCCCAAAAAAGAACAATCTTATTGTACATATATTTATTTTGTGAGTATCTCTTGTTCTAATTTTCTATTTGAATCACATCCTTTGTGGATACATGAAGGATAAAGATGCTTTCGTGGAATTCCAAAAAATCATGTATGGAACGAGATGGGTTTATGTAAAAGACAATTATAGGGTTATTGTACAAAGGATTGGAACCTGTAAGTTAGGCATACATGGTAGTCAACCCCTAATCTTACATGAAATGTTGTATACTCTAAAGATTTGATGAAATCTTATCTCTATGTTAGTTTTAATAAGTCTTAGTTTTGATGTAAATTTCCATTGTGGTGATAGGAATTATACCTTGTACATATTTTTTATGATCACGAATTTATATTAGATGGTTTTTATTGTTTTAGATATTGTTCAAATAATAACATAAGTTATTGTTTGTTTATGTCATTTAGTAATTCTAATAATGATTCAATTTTGTAGCATGTTAGACTATGTCATATTGGCCAAAATTGAATAAATTGATTAGCTAAAGAAAGCCTATCAGGTGATTTACGTCAAGTAGATTTACTTATTTATGAAATTGTCTAGTTGGTAATACAAGAAAGCCATTTGGAGAGGGAACATGAGATTCCTATCCATTGCAATTAATTAATTCAGACATCTATAGTCTAATAAATGTCAGGGCGGGATATAAAACTTTATATTTTATCACTTTTATAGAGGAATATACTCAGTATGGTCATGTCTATTTGATTTCTCACAAATTGGGAGCATTAAATTGTTTCTTGAAGCATATGAATTTGGTAGAGAAACAATTATACAAGACAATACAAGCATTAAGAATTGATCAAGACTTTTCTGATAAGTTGGAGATGTTGTGTGATAAAAAAGGAATAGAAAGATAATTAACTATTCTTCAAACTTAGCACCAAAATGGCATTGCAAAAAGATGTAATAGAATGTTACTAGAAATGGCTAGGTATATGATTGAATAAGCAAATCTACCAATCACCTATTGGGGTGATGCATTGCTTACAACCACTGATGTATTTAATCGAGTGCCCATAAATTAGTTATGAACACTTTATATGAGTTATGGATAGGAAGAAAACCCAATATGGAACATCTAAGACCATGGAGGTGTGTTGGTTATGTTTATGATATCTCTCATAAATACGAGAAAATAGAAGAGTGCAGAAGAGTATCTTTATTAGATACTCTAAACACTGAAAATGATATATATTCATAGGTGAACAAGGTAATGAATGTGTAACTAAATTTGAATTATGAGATGTCACATTTTTAAAACTCTTAATCAAAATGATTCCATTAATGGGAATGAAGAGGGACTTTATCCAAATGGAAGTAGTTTAAAACTTGAAGAATTATCTCAAAGACAGTTAAGATTACAACTCACTGAAAGTTTACCTACCGTATCTGATCCGAGGGGGAGTAATTAAAATGTTAGTGATTTTATTTCTTATAAACCATGTTTATGACGAAGTAGTGATAGTATGATTCCTTGACATTGCTTTGAAATAAAACAGAAAATTCATATGATTATCTTACTAGAAAATGACGATCCAAGGAATGAACATAAGGCTCTTAATGGTTATGTTAAAGAAGAATGGATCTAAGCAATGAAAGAAGAAATGATTTCTTTAAGCTTGAATTAAGTATAGGACTTGGTCGATTCCCTTAATAGGCATAAAGCTATTGGGAACAAATGGGTTCTCAAAACAAAACAAAATGCTAATAACAATATTAAAAGATATAAACAATGCCTCGTGATAAAATGGTATACACAATAGGAACGAATTGATTATAACGAGACACTTTCACCCATTGTGAGGTTTGCTTCAATTCATCTAATGTTAGCTATAACAACCAATTTGATTCTTGAATTACATCAAATAGATGTAAAGACCACTTTTCTAAAAGGATAATTAAAAGAAGAAATCTATGTGGAATAACCTATAGGTTTTAGTGAGACAGGCCAATAATATAAAGTGTGTCAGTTACTAAAATAGATTTATAGCATAAAGCACACCTCAAGGAAGTGGTAAAGTTGTTTTTCATAATGTAATCATCTCATATAATTGTTATATGCTTGATGAAGACTACTATGTATATATTAAGAGATCTAAAGAAAAATATGCAATTTTATCTTTATATGTGGATGACATTTTGATTGCTTATAATAACTATGGGTTTGTCAAGAAAATCAAAGATTAGTTGTTATCTTAAGATGAAAGATATGGGTGAAGCGACATATATTCTTCAAGTTAAGATTTCAAGAGATTTTTTAAAAGACTATTGTCACTTCCTCAAGTGACTTACATTCAAAAGATTTTAGAGTGATTTTGTATGCATATTGCTAAAGACAAAGGTCTCAAAAAGAAGTTTTGCCCATTTATGCCATAATAAAGGGGGGAAAATGAAGAAAGTTTCATATTCCAATGTAGTTGAAAGTTTTATGTATACTATGATGTGCATAAAGTTAAATATTTGTTGCCCTATTAGTATGGTGAGCAAATATTAGTCAAATCTAGGATAAGCACATTGGAAAGTAGTAAAGAGAATATTGAGATATCTAAATGGTACTATTGATTATGCATTGTGTTATCAAAGCAACAATTTTCATATACAAGGGTATATAAATACAGATTATGGAAGAGATTTAGATGAGAGAAATTTTATCTTAAGATTGATTTTCTTACTTAATAATGGTGTTATATGTAACACCCAAATGCCCCCTGGGAGGATATGTGGATGCCACCCAAGACAGTACAAACACAACAGACATCACACTGATATATACATTATATCGTGGAAAAGTAAGAAACAATCAGTGTTGCTTTATTCATAATAAAAGCTGAATTTATAGCATTTTTAGCAACAATATAAGAAGTCTTGTAACTTAAATGATTCTTGGTTGGTTTAGGAATCACTCAAAGCAGGACTAATCTAGTAGTAATAAATTGCGACAATCAAATAACAATCGCTTATATGATAAACCCTAAATTTCATTATAAAACCAAGTATATAGATACCAAGTACAATTATGTGAAAGATATAGTTTCATAAGGAAAAGTGAACATGAAGGATAGATCTACATGAAATATGGTGGTAGACTCAATGAAAAAAATCTACAAATGTAATTGAATTTTTTTCACTTAGATTGCCATACTTTATGGCAACAAAAATATTTTATCTTTCTTTATCTTATTGATAGTTTTCTATTATTAATAGAAATGGATTTGATAGAAATTATATAAGATGGATAGAAAAAGTCAAGTGAATAAATGACAAAGATCTGAATTCCCGCATATGTCATAAAATTACTTAGTTTAGATTCCTATGATTAGATTAGGTACCATTTGATCTGAGCAAGTTCTAGAGATACATATATTAGGCATGTGGAGTAGCTAGGATTACGTAAATATTGAAATGTAATTAAATATTTCTCTATATATGTCCTTGTACGTCGATTTAATGTATTGTCATGATTAATACAAATATTAGTTGATGTTGTTTATTAAGTAGTAAAGCATTACTTATACTTGTTTTTGAAATATGTTTGCTTTCTATGACAATTTTTTTTTGAATCAAAGAGTATGTTAGATAGATTAAAGATTAGCCTTCTTATAGGGTAATCAACTATAATATTTGTGATGACTGGACGAGACAAGTTTTAAGTTTATTATCAAGGTGATAATTGAAATTTATAGTAAGAAACTTAAACTACGAATGCCAACTTTAACGACAAGTTAAAAATTTTTGGTTTGGAGTGATCATATGGTCACCATATCTGTCTTAAGTTACCAGAAGAGAGTTTAGAAAGATAAAGTTAAGAGTCAACAAGTGAACTTAGGTTAAACATTAATTATAATTGAACCAAAATTTGTACAGTATTGCATTTATGAAATACATACACTCAAATTAATAGAAGTTAATATCATAGCATATAAATCTTACCATGTATATAGAAACGACCATAAAATGGATTAATCTGAGTCATAAGATATCAACTTAAACAATGTGAGACCCTAAAGGTTAAGTGAAGCTCATAATATACCCTTAGGATTCTTATGTAATTCTTAAGAATTAAGTTTAAGGTTTGTTATTTTAGAATGTTTCCAAAAGATTATGATTAATACAATCTTATGGGACAACTATAGGAAAGTAAATTAAATTCAATAGTTAATAAAATTGACATTATCTATAGATAAGAGATAATGATAAATTAAAATAGCTAATGATGGTCATTTGAAAAACATAAATACGAGATAATTTGTGCGAGAAAAAATAAAGGTTTCTCACAAGATTCCTTTAACCAATGGAATACAATCAAATTCAAGTAAGTGATTTGATTAATGATGCATATGACTTGAAAGATCTTGTGTTTTTAAAACTGCATAAGTTCGTTGATCAATAACATAAAAGAATCACCAAATTGATACTTGAATTTTATATGGAGGAAAATATAGTATACATCCTTTTAACAGAGGATAGAGAGCTGTTAACTATCAAAAAGGAATTGAATAATCCAGATGCCTCGTAGTGAATGGTAGCAATGTAAGAAGAAATTAAAACTCTTCATAAAAGTAAAACTTAGGAACTTGTACCATTGCCATAAGGAAGGAAGCCAGTTGATAATAAATGAGTCTTTAAGATTAAGAGAAATTGTGACGATCAAATATGATGATATCGTGTAAGAATAGTGGTGAAAGAGTATGCTTACAAGAAATGAATTAATTTCAGTAAAATATTTTTTCCCGTGGTTCGACTTACTACAGTTAGAGTAGTTTTGGTAATATGTGTTATGTTTGACTTACTTCTAAAGCAGCTATAAGTGGAAAGTGCTTTTCTTTGTGGCTTGAAAATTAAATTTATATACTCTAACCAAAAGTTTTTGAAGAAAAAGAAAAAGACAACTTAGTTTATAAGTTGAACAAATCTCTACATAATCTTAAACAAGTGTTAAGGTGTTGGTACAAGGGATTCGATTCGTTCATTATGAGCTTCGAATACAACAAACTTAATGCATAACTTTGTGCATAATTGAAGATATTTGGTGATAATGATTTCATTGTTTTGATGTTTTATATAGACGACATATTGGTTACAAACCCAATAAAGATCGTATTAAATAGTTGAAGGCATATTTGGCTAGGAAATTTGAAATGGAGGACTTAAGATTAGTAAAAAAGATTATAGGGATGTAAATTTTCCAAAATAGAAATAATCAGAAGATTTGTCTATTAGAAAAATTACCTAAAAAAAGGTTTTAAGACGCTTGAATATACAAAACTACAAACTAATATTTACTCCTCTTCTTGTTAATTTCTAGTTATTATTTAGTATGAGTCCTAAAATTGAAGATGAGAGTATGAAAATGTCTCAAGTACCATATATATATATATATATATATGTAGTAAGGAGTTTAATATTTATTATGATTTGTACAAGTCGAACATTGCATATATAGTGGGAGCATTTAGTCGCTACATGACAAATCCTAGTAGAAAGCATTGAAATGTTGCAAAGAGGATCATAAGATATATTAGATGGACTTTGATGTTGCAATGCAATAAGGATAATTAGATTTTAATTTTTATTATTAAAAGATATGTCGACTTTGATTATATATACGATCTTGATAAACACAAATTCATTGTAGGTTGTGTTTAAGTCTCTTGGTAGGGTTATAAGTTAGCTTTCAAAGCTACAATTATTTATGACTATATCAACAATAAACGTAGAATATGTAATAACGACACAAACTAATAAAGAAGTAGTATAGTTAAAGTTAATAATGGAAGAACTCGGGCACAAACATTAAAAATATTTATTTGTTCCGTGAAAGTTAGGGTACCTCCAGTGCACTCTTAAGTCTTAACATAAATGTAAACGACGCTACGAAGATTGATTGGTTTTAAATCACATCATCGAGTGACAAAAGTACTGAAGTAGTACGAAGACTGATTGGTTTTAAATCAAATCATCAAGCTGAGAGATTGTAAACAAAACATCTAGACATTACTCACAATGTATTTGATCTCAAGGACTGGTCCAAACCCAACTGATCGGTTGGTTTTTCCTAGATATATTATGTAGGATGTACTGTTTTTTTTTCGATTAATAAAAAAAAGGCTCTCAGTCAAACCCATAGTTTGACTTGACAAATAACTTGTGACTTGAATTGGTTTTACTGTAATTATTCAAGCAGTAGGTTCATCTTGACATTAAGAAGAAAAGATACAACGATCACCATAACCAAGTTAATGGTATTGAAAAGAAGAGTCTCGGGTCCTGAAGAACACGAGGGAGGGACAAGAAATTCCCGTGCCCGTTGAATTCAAACATCACCACAACCAACTACAACTAAAAACAATCATTTTCGAAGCATCATCAAATAAAATCGTTCCTTACTATCTTCATCTCGTAGATGGGTTCTTTGTCCATGTAATCTCTCTCCCAATCTTCTTCCCTTGCCCTTTCCATTTCCTTTTTTTTTTGTTGGTGACTGCTGGGATGATCTGTGATTATCCTTTTTGTTCTTCATACTTCTCTCTCTCTCTCTCTCTCTCTCTCTTTTCCAGGATTTGCTTATAGATTGGATAATTTGGTTTCTTTTTTGTTTCGCTACGATTTTGTTGATTGACTATTGAGTTCCGGCCGGAGCTCCAATTCCCAATAAATTTCTCCTCCCATATTTTGTTTCTGTATCTTTTAGCATTTTCTGTTTTGGATGATATCCGTATTACTACCTTTTAAGGAGTGGATTTGTTGCTTGTATTGCTTTTCATACATGCTTGCGTCGTCGAAATGTTCACCATTTCTTCCTTTTGAAATTTTATCCTTGAAATCATTCACTGATTACCTAGTCTCAATTGCTTATTCTTTTTATTGAGTACCTGTTTCGCTTATGCAGTGGAACAAAACCTTTGTCATTGCAAGCAAGAAGCTTTCTTTAGTGGTTTAAGTGTAATATGGTGATTGACAAAGAATTGGCTATTTATGTCATGCGTAACGAGCATCTTCTGTTTTATGGCATTTGGAACCCAAACTTCGTTGCTCGGGTGATGGAGCGCCTTCTTGTTGAGGTCGTTGGAAACATAATGTCTAAGCTGGGAGGTGCAAGGGATGTTGTGATTGCTTCTGCAACATGCCGGAAGTGGCGAGAAGCTTGCCGTAAACATCTGCATACACTCTCATTTAATTCTAATGATTGGTCCGCTTATCATGATCTTACAACTAGTCGGCTCGAAATATTGATCATTCAAACAATATTTCAAACCACTGGGTTGCAAGGTCTCTCAATTTTGATCGATGATGTGGATGAGTTTTCAGCTTCAACAGTGCTCTTGTATACCAGGGAAACCTTACGAAGATTGTTTTATAATGTTCGGACAACTCCAATATCATTATTGACATTTGCGGTAGGCAGAAGCATGAAAATTTTAGCATTGTCCCATACTTTGATTACAGGTGTTGAACCCTATTACCAAAGATTCCCTTGTCTTAAATCGCTTTCTTTGAGTTTTGTCAGTATTCCGCACTGGATCTCTGTCTTTTGCTTACTGCATGCCCAAAAATTGAAATATTGGAACTTGTCAACCCTGATAGTGCAATGTCTGATGCACAGGTGACTGTTGAACTGTAACAGACTAACAGTCCTACACTGAAGTGTATCTATGTAGAAGCAATCAGTTTGGACAAGTTTATAATTGAAGCAGATACTATTGAGTGCTTGCACTTGAAAGATTGTGCCCTTGAACTATTTGAACTCCTTGGGAAAGGGACCTTGAAGCATTTTAAAATTGATGATGTTAGTGTTATACGTCTTGATATTGGTGAGACAGTTGATAATCTTGAAATTGTAGATGTCAGCAACTTTACAATTATTTGGCCAAAGTTCTACCAGATGATCTCGAGGTTGAGAAAGCTTCGTCTTTCGGATGTGGCCTTCGATGATGAAGACGAAATTGTGGATTTGGAAACTATTGCTGTTTGCTTTCCACAACTTACCGATCTTTCTTTGGGCTACGACTTAAGAGATGGAGTGCTTCTCCATGGCTTACAAGCTTCTTCAAACTTGGGAAGTGCGGTTGTCTTGGAGCTTGGCTGGGTTGTAATTAATGATCTCTTCTCACACTGGATTGAGGGGCTGCTAGAACGTTGTCAAAATCTTAAGAAGTTGGTAATTCATGGAATTGTATCCGAGGCCAAAAGTCATGAAGAATGCCAGATGTTGGCCAATTTCACTTCGTCCATGGTTCAGCTCATGAGGAAATACATGGACGTAGACGTGCAGTTTGAGTATATATATAGAAATTTTTGTTGTTGAGTTCAATATTTAAAAATTTGCTTCAATTTGGAGTTATATGAGTCCAATATTCAGGTACACCATTGGATCCTGACATGCTTTCATGTCTCAGGTAAACTGTCATTGATATATGATCCTTTCTGTTGAAAATTAACTCCGAGAAAAAAGTGTTTTCTGTGGACTAATTTATGATTTCTCACTCGACTGCTGAAGAAATGCTTATATGTGTTGCTTATTCTGGTTTCTTTTGTTTATTCTCAAACATTGTATGCAAACACATGGTGAGGCACCATGGTATGATCCTTGGGCTTTTTCTTTTGTCACAAAATGATATGGCCTTAGAGTTCGGATGATACTCACCTCTGGCTTTTTCTTTTTCAGTTATTCATGTTTTAATCTTCAATTGAGTTGATTGATATGTTTGAAAATTTTTATTTTGTTCTCTAGATCACTCAAGAAAACTTTCCACTAGAATTTGGATTGAGCGGAAATATTGAAACTGCCACCACAGTCGGGGATTGTAAGCATTGTGTGTGGTGTTATTCCTTTTGTTCTTATGTTGAATTGACCTTAGTACCAGGGAATTTTTTACTTTCGAAACTGACTCTTTTGCTAGGTATCTTACTATATTAACATTATAAAACTAATCTCTGGGAGATTTCATATTCTTCCCTTCATTGTTTTTGGATTGATTTATATTCTAGGGAGGCATCTCATTCAGCGCCAGTGTCTTTCATGCGTGGTAATACATAATGTTTACTAAATTCATTTCCCTCAATTTTTGGGTGAACAAGTACGGGATAAGAATCTAGGATGCTTTCTGCAATAACTAGACTATGTTTCTTTTACTCTAAGTACTGTGTCAACTTTTAACATATTAACCATCCCGTAAGCAATAACCTTCTCCCTATCCCTCATGTGGCATTTGCTACATTATATCATCAGCTAGGTTTATGTGCCTGATTTTGGAAACTGTAATTGGTTTAGCACAGTGCTATTGAATGGACTGGCCATAATACCACACTTTTCAGCTTCCTTCATATAGCAGGTAACTTACTGTTTGTATGTAGCAACACTTGTCTTGCTTCAGGTTTTGCTGTTCCATTGGTAGGGGGAAATTCTCTTGGATCTTTTTTATTCTGTTTTCTCTATTACCACATTGATTAATAGGAGAAATACCTTGTTTGGTAGTCTATCACATGACTGTCTATGGTTTGTTGGTGCGAATTCGAACAAGTGTGACAAAGTTTACCGTACAATCCTTTATTCACTCTCCTTTAGTTATTGCATTGTTGACATTGAAATCTATGAGACTAAATTAGTTAGTCCTGTTAACATATTGCTGCACGAAGAGATTTACTTTTTGTATTCCATTTCTATGGCCTATGTGACTGAGTTGACGAAAGTGGTAAGAATTCTGTTTAGCAACAACCTTTGGCTACCAGCAGATACTAATCTTAGTTGGTCATTGTGTTTCCCTAAAAATTTATTTGCTGTTGCAGATCTCTTTTACAATCTGCATCATTCTCAAATTGTCTCGCGTATAGGTCATGTGATGATGTCAAGCAACTAACTGCAGAGGTCAAAAGGAGTCTAACAGGTTGTCTTTTGGTGCATATTCTTTACCTTTCTGATCAAAGTGTTCGGCTCTGTAGTACAGTCCTGCTTTTTTTTGTGAACTTCCAGTTACACTTTAATCAGGAAATACAGAGTGCTTAGATTTTCTACAGTAGTATTTGCCTGTGGCTGGAACTAGGATATAAGTTCATGTACAAAGTTGTGGTCCACGATTATGGAAGTTAAGATGGCTTATTTCTCACCTGGTTGTTCTGTGATTTCTGCAGATGGAGATAAAGATGAATTTGTTTTTTGGCACTCTTTTATTTCCTGTTAGGAGTTTCCTGATCTGGAAAGTACTCCCTTAGAGTTTTAAATTGAGATTGTGACGAGAGAGCCATCTTGTAACTCGTTTTGAAGGAAAATACTCTCTTTCAACCACCCCCCCTCCAAAAACACACTCTTTCATCATCTCCAAAAAATCCCCCAACATCAATGTTTTGTATGGACATTGACTTGACATTGTGACATTTTACTGTGATAGTTAGCACCTGGAGTTGATATTATGAGAACTGCTGCTTCCCGTTCACATTAAATCAGGTCAAGAGTTTCCGTCCTTCACTAGTAACCTTCATTCCACAGGATTTATCTGTTATCTACAATCAGTTCCTCTTTATTGATTTACTGTTATTTGTTGTATGTTCGTTTTGGTGACAATTGTTTCTGTCTTCAGGATGTCTGATTCAGATCGTATCGCTTTAAAAGAAGACTTCTCCACTTGACAAATAGAAGTTCATCCAGTATACCTTGGAAAATTATGTCATCTAAATTCCAAAATAAAGAAAAGGTTCAGCTCTTTGTTTTCTTACACAATGGAGATTTGAAATTAGGCACCAACTCTCAGACGAGAGAATACGGTCAACTCTTTAATATTTGACAAAAATCAAGTTGTATGCTTGAACATGTATCAGAACAAATTAAAATTGCTTCTACCTGCTTTCTTTGTGGGAAATATTCTACCTGTTCTTGCTACCAAATGCATGACAAGTTAAATATTTTTAGCTACTTCAAACCAGATTTGGTATCTGATATTATTGTTGGTAGTTAATTGGGGAGGTTTCTAGCACTGAGAACAGCAGAAATTAAAAAAGAAAAGAAGTGCTTTGTGGGGAAAGCCAATTATTTGTACAAGTGTAGGTATGGTTTTGGAATTTCTGCTGTCTTGGAATGTAGTTACAATGTCTTATGCTATTGAGGGGACCATCAGTGGACTACTTTTGTTGCTTGCAAGTTGCAATTGGTATATAAACAAATGAGGACTTGGTGACCTATTACTTCCTATTAAGGACTAGTTTTGACTTTGTTGTTAGGAGTAGCAAGATCACTAGTTTCACCATTTTCTAAACAACGAAAGTAACGAACATTTACGATCTCTAAATATTCTTCGGAGTCCACTGGCAATAATTGGTCTAGAAGTTGTGATAATGTTTCTTTTTTTGGTGAAGTATAAAGACTGTGTCCTTTGAAGTATGTTAACTAATGGCTTTGGCACTGATTAATCAGATAAACCTTCCATTCTGCCATTTCTGCAATATGAGCATTGACTTTCCCCTATTTTCTTGCTATTTCTTATTTTCTACCCCCTTCTCCTTACCCGCAGGACTTGCGGATTTGGAAGTCAGTTACGCCAATGCTAGGAAAGCATCGTTGAGGGAGCTTTCATTCTGAAATATACGCGTACAATTCTCTCGTGTTCCAATTTGTGTTCTAGGCATAAAATTGTTAATTAATATGTTGAATCGCTTTTTATATTTTAAGTGTATTTTATCCGATTAGATAGGTTTGCAAGCAATTGAAGTAGCTTTTCAAAAATGAAATGATAATTAGGTTAAGTGAAGATGGTCAAAGGAAGGCTTGTTCAAGTTTTCAACCTTAACAAGTTTACTTTTGGAAACCACACTGAGAATTTATAACCAACATAATAAGATGCAAGTTGGTGTAATTTAAGAATATCTCCCAAAGGAAATACAATGACAAAATCAATACACGATTCAGTCCCATGCTTAAGTGACAAGCAATGCCTTAATCTAGTTAAACCAAATCTTCCAAAGGCCACAATCAATACTAGAATTTGATCTAGACCAATCACCTTTTTAAGCATACAGAAGAAGCAAAGGGTTGTTAAAGGAATAAAAGTTTGGAGGAATTGTGCACAAGATCCATGGAATCTATACATATTCTTAAAGACACTCAAAAGATCTTCCACATGAAGACTATAGTTGTAAGGTTTATTGGGAACAAGAGAACAGAATTTAAATTCATAGTTACCCAATCCATGAATGCCACCTCTCTCTTCCTCCATTTGAACCCTTTTATCCATGGCCAATCATTGGCATCATAAAAGGAATAATTGTTAGAAGAAGGGCACATTACCTGCAAAGGTAGTTAGTAGATGAGCACAAACATAAAATATTTGCTTCGACCTTTTGTGTGCGTGTGTGTGTGTAAGATAAGAGATTATAGGTCCCTTGTTAACACCTCGTGAGGGACACACCTATGCATACATGTCCTCAACAATGCTAGTGATTACTATCTAAAACAATGAATTAAGTAACAAAATCTGCCTTTGGGTAGACTCTATAACAAAGGGTAATTTATAGGATTGGTCATATCAACAGAAAAGAGTGGAAAGGGGAGGCTGTAGCTGTGACATCAAGGAAACAAATTCCTAATATAGGAAAGGAATCTTAATGTGGCATGGTTTTAGGTGATGACAGGGAATGGATGCCGACCCGTCAACAAAGGGGATAATACCAAACAAATGCATCTCAAAGGCATATATGAAGTGGGTATTACTTATTATAGGTCATTACTATAATGTTTTGGTTGAAAACTAATGAAATTCATTTCAAAATTGTAGAAAAGTCCCTTCTCTACTTTAGCTCAGTCATATGGAAGTGAGATTACTTTCCCTTTTTATTACTGAAAACCTCAACATCATCGAACTACTTGTGAATTGAAATACAAGTGAAAAGCCTGCCTGCCCTTAACACAGTCAACTCAATTTTACAGGGCACCTTTTCTTTTATTCTGACACCGTGATGGTTGAATTGTATTTTAGGAAGGACCAATGAGAATGCACAGGCGGTTAGAGGAAAGAGCAGATAAGAGTTTGTAGTATAGTGATTCTAGTGGGTTCCTGCCAATCACCTTACCCTCTTCCCTTTTTTTTGGTTCTAAAACTACAATATAAACCATTCCATGCTCTTTTGGATTTACTTTGTTTTGATTTGTTTATTTATGGCTGAACCCCACACAACTTCAAGGGAATGAGACAAGTTTTGCAAGGACAAGATTTTGGTGTACTGTTTGACAGAGAGAGGGCTGAGGGATGAGGGATGAGTTTCAAAATCTGATCAATCGCTACCAATACTATACAGAGAAGACAGAGAACTTGATATATATATAAAAACAAAAACAAAAGTAGAACACACTAATCAAATCAGGTTGGTTTTCTTCGCACAGAAGGAGAGAAAGGAAAACAAGGCAAACAGACAGATAGATGGATAGAGATTCCCATCTTAAGATCATTTAAGTTTGCAAAGCCAAGAAGAGACACAACTGAGAAAGAGACTTGTCTTTCTGATATCTATCCATCAGTACTTTGACAAGAAAACTTTGATCTTCTCCCTTCCATTCCATTTCTCGCTTCCACTATTTGTGTTAATAAGTGTTATGCTCCATCTACATCTTCCTAGGCTTCAAACATTAACGGAGGTAAAGATGTAATTTTTGTATGAGCACATGTATAATTTTGATGTGTGCATAGTCCAATTCCTCTGTTTCACTTGTTGCTCAGTTTCCGTTTCCTTGTCAGAGAAAGAAAAGCATGGTCTGAAAGAAGAGTCTTTTGCATGGCCAGCCACCGAGTTAGAGAAACTGGTTTATCAGACTCTGGTCCCTCTAGTCACCATCTTCCTTATGCAGTTTTTCATGGAATGAACGTTCCTACAAGTTTCATGTATGACATTATTAGCTCTTCGTGTTAGCTATAAAAGTTCAACAGTTTGAAGATTCTAAGAATTCTGATTGTTTTTGCTTCTCTTTTTTTATTTTTCTGGATTGTTCTTCTGATGGCTGACATGGGTTTATTGAGTTTTATGTATCAGAAATCAAGAAGGGCCTGCTTTTGATTTTGGAGAGCTGGAAGAAGCAATTGTGCTTCAAGGAGCTAAGATTCGAAATGATGAAGCTAAAGCGCGTAGGCGTTCTTTGTCATATCTGCTTTTTCTGACGTTTGATAAGTATAACCGACTCTACAAAAAAAGCAGAGAGAGAGAGACGTTTGAATATGTCAATTGAGGTGTATAGTAGAGAGGTTTACCATTTGCAATACAGTAATGATTCTGGGCCGAAAGACTTGAATGGTGTGAAGCTACAAATATAGTAACCTGACCTCCTTAGCGTGACTCTGTACACGTAGCTGCAGAAAAGGGGGGTTGGGTGGCAAATTTTTAAGCATCTTACGAGCCTTCAATGTTTTTCGCTGATCCTCTGAGATTTTGCTTTTGTTGATTCTTGCAGCTTTATTCACACTAACAGGCAGACCTGCGGCGACTCTGGATATGTTCCCTTCATGGCCAATCAGATTCCACCATAGTCCAAGAGTAGTAGTTTCTGAACCTTCTTTATCAAGTTTTGACCATTTGTTTTTGTCCTTTGATGTGGGTATCAGGGAAACAGCAAGGGCTGACAGTTCAAGAACATATTGGCTTCTACTGCCCAGTGTTTGATTAGAAATAAATTTTAAGTTTACCATTCATTTGTCTAAGTTCACTTCCTTCTAGTCTTCCTTAAGTGGCATTCTCAAGATATAGGTCATGTAGGTAGTTTTCGTTACTAATTAGCTAATGCTTGAATACTGGTTGAGAACTTATGATGCTTTTTTTTTTACGGTTTGATTACAGGCAAGTTCAAAGTCAGGAGAAGAGAGTACCGACTCAGGATCAGCAATCAACACTCTTTCAAACAAAGCTGAAGTGCAGCTAGAGCCAGAAGGTCCTATTAGTAAAAAAGGTTCTTCTTCAGATCAAGGTCTGGCTTTTGATCAGAAAAAATCACAGCTTCAGCAACTAGAGATGGCAAGCGATGCTTCAAGAGCTGTAGGATCCTCAGAGCTGAATCAAACTCCCGCCAAAACCTCCCAAGATAAGGTCCTTACGAAACTGTTTTTGATTAATTATTTCCTCTCTCTCTCAAATCCCAAAACTGAGGAAAAGTTGGTATCTTTATGGTTCCTACTACTGTTCTATCTCTCTCTGGCCATATCTTTCAAAAATACAAAGAAAAAGCTCAGATCCCAAAAACCCGAACAAAATCAAAAGTGCAGAGTTTCTCTGAATCTGAAGGATTTCCTGTAGTAAGTCTGACATGAAATCCCAGAGAGAGAAAATAGAAGGGAAGTGAGGAGTCTTGTACGTACAAAAGGCTAAAGTTAGGATCTTTGCAGTAGTCATTACTGTTTCTTTGAAACAATGATGACCCGCTTTACTCAATCCTTATAACTGATAGTTAAGGCTCTTGTTTAGAGAACACGTTTTGGAATTTACAAAATCTGAAAAGCAAAGAAGAAAAGCAGAGACAATGATGGTTTCTGCTTCCCATATCATAGTCCCACTTACGCCCTCCAAGAACATGATAACAAACAGAATGGCTGGCTACAGTTTTTGTGATAGTTTTTTGGATATGCAATTGTGACTTTTATGGTAATCCTTAGATCAGTCTCCAAAAATTGACAGCGTCTTAGACTCTCTATGACACTAGTGCAACTCAGTGAGTGCAGTAATATAAAAGATTATCCTTTCTACTTCCTAATTGTCTTCTCAAGCCTGTCTTATTGCTCCTTTCCATTGTGCGGTTAATTCCATATTGCAATGTCGCAGAGGAAAGGTTTCACATCAGATAAACAACATGATGCCAAGGTATTACCCGTAACTACTAAAACAAATTTTCTTCTGGTCAAGTCTTTTCATCTCTTTTGTTTTTGACTTACATATGTTCCTTCAAATTTTGCTTGCCATGGTCTCAGACACTGAGACGTTTGGCTCAAAACAGAGAAGCTGCGAGGAAGAGCCGACTCAGGAAAAAGGTTTTCATTTCTGGCTGGCACTAGCAGACCTCTATTAGTGCTATTTTATGCTGTGTAGGGGCAGAGACACTTTCTTCTTAGATGCATGCAACAACCAAATTAACGTGTTCCTTTCCTTTTTCTCATACGATAGGCTTACGTGCAACAACTGGAGTCTAGTAGGCTAAAGCTTACCCAGTTGGAGCAAGACCTTCAAAGCGCACGCCAACAGGTGAAATTCTGCAAAGATTTCCAATTTGAGTAATTGTAATTTTATTTATACTCCAAATAATTCTGAATTGCAGGGATTATTTTTGGGTGGTGCTGGTGGCAATATCAGTTCTGGTGAGACCCCTGAACTTTATATTATTATTATTAACACCTTAAAATTTAATTAAAAAGTCAAATTTTGATGACATTATTTTATAACTTATTGCTAAAACTTCATCATTATCTACAATTTTAAATAATAAATATATATAATAATAGCTTAAATTGTCTGGGATGGGACCCAAAACTTTGATTATATGAATCCGAATGTGTATTATGTACACTTATTATTGAGTGGTAGACTTTACAGTAATGAAATATCTTAAACAAATTATTGATTGTTATTAATGAATTATGTTGTAAAAGAGGAAATAAATTGGAGCCAGCTACTGAAATTTGTCTGCTTTTTCCTTAATTTCACCAAATTAATACTTCCCAATTCTTTTTGTCTATCATTATCATGTCTTTGTCGGTTGCTTTGTAGTGAGTAGTTAGTGGTATCTTACATCCACATACATGGAGAAAGTATATAGTTTCTTTTTTTTATCAAAAATAAATTTGCTGAAATGACGCGAAAGTGGAATGCACTTTATATAGCTATGCACCATGTGACTTGATTGGTGAGGGTAAAAAAGCTTGTTAAATTATGTGTTCTTGTTGTTGATGATGTTGGTTGGGTTGTATTTACAGGAGCTGCAATATTTGATGTGGAGTATGCTAGATGGTTGGAAGATGATCACGGGCATATGTCGGAGCTCCGAACCGGGCTACAAGCACATTTATCGGACGGCGACCTTAGAGTGATAGTAGATAGATACATTTCTCATTACGATGAGATTTTCCGATTGAAGGGGGTGGCCGCAAAGTCGGACATCTTTCACCTTATTACAGGAATGTGGTCCACTCCTGCTGAACGCTGTTTCCTTTGGATGGGTGGTTTTAAGCCTTCTGATCTTATAAAGGTTAGGACTTAGTAGTAATTTCCCATTGCATTTCTTATATATCTTACCATTATCTTAAGTGATTTTTCATGCTCTAACTCATGTCAAAAGGTCATTACCTTATACTATGATGGCATGAAAAAGTATATATATATTGGCATTGTGAGGGATTTTTTTTTAATCGAAACTTTCACTCTAATAAAGGAGTGTCGAATTTGATGGTTCAATAAAAGATGGAAGAAATAGACGAGAACAGTATAAATAGATGGTGGATTTGGTCATTAGATGCTGTGTTTAGAAGAAGTTATGTGAGCGGCTAGGCAATGAAATGCTGCATCAAATGTTGACAAGACATTATAAAAATGGACAGATTATCCATCTAAAAGTTGACAAGACAATATTAAAATGGATAATAAAGGGTTAAATCATTTGAAGTGGGGCACAGAAAGAAAGAAAGAAAGAAATGGTTAGCAGTAACATTTTGAGCTGTCGATTCATTTGCTTTTCCTGTCAAGTTTGGAAATGATCTAATCATTGAAAGCATGAAGTCGGTGCTATGTCATCGTTTTTTAATATATAAAAGAGGACTCTAATATTGCCTTGTATTAATAACCAGTAGTGGGTTTGATTAACTATATATTTTCTTTAATTATTAATGTTATGAACAGATGCTAATACCCCAATTAGACCCATTAACGGAACAGCAAGTGATGGGGATTTACAGTCTCCAACAATCGTCACAGCAGGCAGAAGAGGCTCTCTCACAGGGGCTTGAACAGCTCCAGCAGTCACTTGTAGACACCATCTCCGGCGGTACAGTCATCGACGGCATGCAGCAGATGGCTGTTGCTTTAGGCAAGTTAGCAAACCTTGAAGGCTTCGTTCGCCAGGTATTAAATATTAAATATTCTTATGCCTTGTTGCTTATAATTGCCAACCTCGATTATATTATTAGTTAACATGCAATAATATAAACTTATTATATCACCAAATTATAAGCTTTGGTGGTGTTAATATTATTAGATTAAACATATTAATTATAATACTTTATAAAAACTGCAACACTTATACCAAGAAAATAATAAAATTTATTTATCAAGGTTCACCTACGATGAGTCAAGACTTTCATTATTCTCAAGGTATTGTCGAGTGAACTCGAACAAAATGTAGCTAAAAGGGTAGTTCAAGTGTCTGTTCTTAATTAGTCTACTCCATTAAATTCTTAGTGTCTCGCTTGTTTTGCGCCGCCAAATCCAATTCTAACCCTACACCGGAAGGGTAAGATTAGAGCCCCGTTGCTTACACTTCCTCGATATTGAAATTGGTTTAACCTTTTTGTTGACTTTCTACCAGATAAAGAAGTATAGAGATAGTATATAATAAGTACTTATAATTAGTGGTCAACAAGGATATCCTACAATCAAGTAGTGCACCGCATTTGACATCCCATTAAATTTATCTGCCTTTCATAGTCTTGCTGATCATGTATACCTTGATTGAAATAATAAGTTCTATTGATGGCGGTTGTCACCATCTATTTATTTTGGTCAACTTTGAGACATAAATTTTATATCATTACTTGGCTAGTCTTTAATTTTATGTGTAGTGGGTCGTAGTGTATCTTGTTTCATTTGCCATGTCCACGGTTCTTGATCTTGATCATACACTGTGGAAGTCTTCTATACATTGATATATATATATATATATATATATATATATAG
>JAOSBP010000008.1:8745314-8775794 GCA_027563825.1 Erythroxylum mucronatum | reverse complement strand
AATCATGATCTTGAAAACATTTTTGCCAAAATTGGTACATTCTTGAAAACTTATTTTCATGCACATGACATATTTCCTATGCATTCACACCAATCTTTCACAATTCAATCAAATAAATTCACATAACAATTCATTTGACAAAATGGGGAGAGGATAGTGATATCTTTTTCATTCATGGAGAACGGATTAACGAGAAGCATATATTATATATTTCTTTAAGATAAAGAGAGCTTACTGAATATCATTTATTTTTCCAATATCAATAAATATTTCGTCATAAAAAAGTTGGAGATTGTTGACTAAATGAGGTTTTAACCCATGGTTTTGATGTTAACAAAATATATTGCTATCAATAAATGTACTTTTTGTGATATTAGTTGCTTTATTATATTGACATCAAGAAATATGTAAATGTTGAAATTTAATGTAAGGATAAAGTGAGTAAAGGGGTCAACTAGATATGTTGAACAATCAATAGAAGGAGAAAATGAGTAAAGTGGAACATATATGCAATTTAAGTGAAAAATCAAGAATAAAGAGAAATTAAGCATGTCAAAACTATCAAATCATTGCAATCCTTCTTATAACCTTATTTTGATCATTTTAATGCGTTTGAGGTTTAATTATTACACGATCATTTACACATCGAACATAATGTATAAATCCCTTCATAATGAAGAGGGAATTTATTTTTGATATTTAAAGAAAACCAATTGATCTTTAAAATACTCTTTGCAAAATTTTTGAAATAATTTTGGACCAAATTTTAGTCAAAGAAATATGGTTTGATTTTTTTTAGAGAACTTCAAAAAAATTTTAAAACATATTTTCAAGCATATTGGTTTATCAATGATTGTTGTAGTTGATAATGTACTATTTTTGGACATATTAGCTAATTGATATTTATATATGGTAAATTAACGTATCAGAAAAAGTAAAAAAATAATGTACCATGAGTTTGTATGTCATATTGGTAGATACATTGATCGACTAATATGAAATATTCGTTGGTTAGTGAGCAAAAAATTGGATGGACATACTAAAGAGTTTATAAGTCTTAGGAGGCTAAAGAATGCATATTTGCATTACATTACACATATTGAGCCTTTTTTTTCATTAGTGTAAGCAAGAGAAGGAGGTTTTGAGTATTTAACTATTTGATGAAAGGTCTGGCAAAGTATTAACTTTTGCAAGGGATATTTTACGTACTTCATTCTATTTTCAACATTTAGCCCGTTCTTCTCTCTCTCTCTCTTAACAATCTTCAGATAAGCTTTTTCGTTTTTTATCTGTTCCGCAAGTTTGTTAGTATGTATGTAACTTAAGCTATTGTATTGCGTATTCAATATACAAAAGCTTTTCTTGAGCATTCGTTGATAGGATCAAGTGTATCGAGAACAAGAAATTTGGTTTAAGTCTAACGTTGGACTTAAGCTTTGTTGTTTTTTTTTATCATAATAAATAACAAGTTGCTAAGGAGAATGTTGTTTTTAGCATCACTTAAAAGGAATGACCTTTTTTTTGTTGTTAGGATTTGTATGGTAAAGTTTTATTCAATTTTGGATCAATTCATTCATTCCCTGAGAATTTATGGGATTTGATTACCAAAAGAATTCAATTAAATATAGAATTTAATGAAAAATTGACTTTTCATAATAAAACTATTATTATTAAATCATCGCGGAATGTTGAAGTGACGACTAGTTTTTTATGGCAGAAACGAGCACAACTGGAAGGAATGCGGCAAAATTATCCCTAATCAAGAATCAATTGATGCACAACAAATTTCCTCATCAAACACTAATCACCTCTTGCCTTCTATAGTCGATCTTCTTCTTCAAGGTTTTTAGTATTATCCAAATTACCTATTTTTCTTTATTATCTGTATCTCAATTTTTGTTAGGAAGCTATAAGAGATGAACGTTTGATTGTATATATTATGTGTTGTGTAAAGCTTCCTCAAATTTTCAAGAGAACATAGATGAAAATGGAGGCAATGGCAATGTCTCGATGGTTGATACATGATTAGAAAAATCAGTTGTTTCGGAATAGTCATCGATTCCAAAAACTATGTTTGTTTAATCAAGTATGTATGTGTTCGAAATTGGGTTCCTTACACCGTTTGACTTAATTAGCTGTTTAAGTTCTATAATATTTGTTTCTTAGGTGAAACGCATCATATGTGTGATTCATCTAATTCAGTGATTCATACTGCATCTGGGGAATTGTTTACTATATCTTCTGATAGTTTAGTTAAGGCTAAGAAGTTGTTAGAAGAGACTGTCAATAAACTAACCCTGAAGGAAGATTTTTCACTATTTCACTTGATGCCTTCGAACGTGCAAGGAACCTTCTCAGGAATCGAGACAGAGAGAATTTCTTTACCTTATCTATCGAGTCTCATGTCACTTAAGAATCTAAAAAAATAATTATTTCTTTTTCTTTTTGAAAGAATAGGCGTGAAACTTTATCTATTGTTTTGTCGGTAACAATTTTTAATCTTCTAATTAAAATCTTGTACTTACCATATATCATTATATTATATTACTTACCATATTTCAATATTTATATGTATTATTATTTTATTGTTAACAAATATTAATGATTAAGAATAGTAGTCAACTTAAATTTATGATATTTTGATTTTATTAACATTAAAATTTTAGGTATGTTTATCTTTTTATATTAAAAAATATTTACTTTTCAAATTTTAAATTTCTTACCATGTGTTTTTCAACGACATATTTAAAACTTTGAAAACATTTTACAATTTTTAGGTGGTCCATTCAATTTTCACGAAAAATTTGTATGAACGTAGATGTACTATGTACAATATGCATCATTAAAAAATCATTTTGATATAAATTCATATATTTAAATAAATTTATAGAGTTTAAATTCATTAGGTAAAAATTGTAATTATATTTCAACTTTTAGAGATGGTTTAGAAAATTCGTGGCCATGATTCACAAATTCGTTGTCAAAGGCTTGACATTTTGCAATGTAAATGTTAAACTATCGCAAAAGGTCGAGCCTTTAATAGATAAATATGAGAAACGTCATGAAAAAATAAGCTTTTGGCGACGTTATTGAAAAAGTTTACCCAAAGCTGAAAATCGTTGCAAAAAAAAAACGTGGCTAAAAGTCAGCGTTGTTATAATGTAAGACAATCTCTTTGTATATGGTTTGATAGTTTATTAAGGCCATTAAAAAAAAAGATATATGCAAGTTCAATCTCATCACACGTTATTATATAAACACAAGGAGAGTAAGATAACTATTCTGATTGTGTACATGGATGGTATTGTTTTTACATTAGACAACTTAGAAGAGATGACATGAGTAAAAAGAGGATTGACTTAAGAATTCGAGATGGAAAACTTTGATATTTTTTGGGATAGAAGTTCCAAGAAATAAAGCAGGAATTTCAGTCTCTTTAAAGAAAACACATGCTTGACGTATTATGTTCGAGTGTGAACTCTCGTATATCCAAAAGAACAAGCAATCTAATGCATCGAAGAAAATTTCAATGATTGATAAGTAAATTGATCTATTTATCATATACAAGACCTAACCTTAGTTTTGTTATCAGCTGCATTCAATTCATACATGCTCTATCTAAGGAACATATGGCAGCGTCATCTGTGAACTAAAATATTTTAAAAGCACTCCAATTAGAGGATTATTCTTTCAAAAGACATACAACCATAAAACCAAGGCATTTACAAATGTGAGTTGGGCAGGATTTGTTATAGAAACTATATGTATTAAGTGTACTCCAACCTATGTGACTTTATAAACCCTTCTATTAATATGTAGTAATACTCTATTTATCTCTTTTCTTCGGTTATCATTTATTTTATTATTATATAAACCATACCCACGAATTAAAATTTTTAAATAGAAACTCAATTCTAAATAGCTAAAGATTACATTAAGACAATATAAATTTAGAAGCAGTTCCAACTCGGAATTAAGAAGAAAAAAAACATTTAGTATGAAAAAGAAATTAAGCCAAATATTTTCCAAACTAGTTGTATCAATCTTTTAACTAAATTTCAAAATATATAGTGTTGTGCTACTTTAATTTGAAGTTTACTATATATTCATCTTCACAAAGAATGCCTTGAGAACAGTTATTCAATTGAAAGGAATACCTAAATGGGAAATTATATACAGATGAGTAAACTACAACTGCAGTTGGGTTGGCTATAGTGCTCCAGATTTTGGATGGAGTCCCTAATCACAAAAATTCTTGGAGTCAGTTCCTCGCAAATAAAGGTTGTCTACATGAAATTCAACTCGGAAAGGTCGTCAGTTGGTACAGCGAGACCAAATGTATCATGATCTGCCAAGAAATCTTCATCAATATTATTCAACAATATGTCAATATCTTGGCGATCACCAAATCCAATAGCATCCAATTCTGACAGGTTCAAAAGATCATTGTTCTCATCTGCTTCCCTGGAAGTATGTCGAGGAACATCACCATGACATGTTGACGGAACTTCTCTGTCTACTTTACCGCTACCACTGACCAAGGGATGACTCGACATACGAGGTCCATTTTGTGAAGTTGATACTCGACCACTCTTCTGTTTAGAGACTGATTTTGTGTCTAGGTCATTTCTGGCGCCACTCGGGGCCAAGTCTCTAACCCCTGAAACAGAGTCAGTTCTCCGATGAGCCTTGTTTTGGTCCCTCTCTCTGTCACTTCTCTTTCCCTTCACACCACCACGAACGGAGTTTTCGAGAGCAGATGTTAACCTTGATGAAGCACTGCCATTAACTTCATCAAATAACACTTGTTTCTTCTCAACTATACCAATGTTATCACCGTTGCAATCCTGTCTCTCGTAAGTGCTGGAAATAGTACCTGCAATGAAAAAACGCAAAACAAAAGTTATACGATGGTAACATATGTAAGCTTTTTTCTTTTTGTTTTCCTTTTCTTTTGACCCTGTTTAAGTTCGGTCAGTTAAGTGTTACAAGGAGTAAGTCGTGAACAATATTGTTTCATACTGACATTCCAACTTGAAGAAACATGCCACCAGAGTGAATAATTTCTGGCATGAACAGGTGACAATGTCAATATCAAATCGATACCTGATCCTCCTGCCTCAGTGTGATGATCACGAATGTCATTGCATGTGTTACTAGCAGTTCCTGACCCAACACAATCAGCAGATTTGGCTTCCGTACAGCATGTAGGTCTAGAGAAGAGGATCTCCTGTAGTTTAGGCTCAGTGAAGCAGCTGTCTCCTGTGTCTTCAAACTTTTTACATCTACCAAGAGTACGTTGAACAAAAGCCAATGCAGCTTGTTTAGAGACCTTGCGAATTGCCCCTTTTGAGGTACTATTTGCTGCGCAAGCCTGTATAGATTAATGAACATGAAATTCAACGAGTCCATTGGAGGAAACTATTATCGTTACTTTCAAACACAACCAGTACCCAGTACTTTACTGTCCAATACAAATGTATCAACCTTCCAAATTCAACAGTATAAAAGAACCCCATAAAATTCGTATGGCAGGTTCACACAATGCCTTCTTTACCCACAAACGTTAATTTCTTAAATCATCTTCTCTTTTTCATTTACAGAGCAGAGGAGCCACAAGTTGGAACACAAACCGATGAGGATAGATATCTACTCTGCTACAACATTTTTGTGTGTTTCTTTTACCCTTACATTATTGGGATTTAGTTGTAGTAGTATTAGCTTTTAAGGTTTTTTCACTATCAAGTTTAAAAGTCCAAACTAAATAAGTGAAATCTAGAGTTCAGGTCCTATTGACTTAGAGTAACTTCGGTTTCTGTCTTAAATTTGAGCAAAAACAAGGATTTTTCTGTCAATTTCTTTTTTCCAAGAGACAACAGATTCCTACATACCTCAATCAAAGACTTCCTCGTAAGGTAATTGCAAGCTTCAAGTTCATTATTTGTATTGTGCATAGAATTTAAAAAGATAAAAACATAAGAGTATGACTCCAAACAATTACCATTCGTTTCCTGTAAGCTATATCAACTAGTTGGTCCATGGCGATCTGTTGAATGCTCCTGCAAAATCATATTCATACTTTAATTCCAGATCGAAATTTGAACTATACAATTCATCAAACTGCAAAGACAAACCTTTTCTCATCCTCTTTCCCCTTCTGAACACCTTTATCGATTTTTCCTAATTTCTTTCTCTTCCTCCCTATCTGTGGATTGATAGGTTTCATAATTAGTATGACAGTAAGGAATGAAATAACTACAAGAGTTAAAAATTCAAAACATCAGAGTATTACAAAAAATTATTCGTTTGAAAAAATGTACAAAATCCAGTTTAAGTCAAGTTTAATATCTTGAGAGAAAGGAAAAACCTGCTGGAACAACCCTTCCTCAAGTTCAAGTATATCTTGACTAATTATTTCTCCCTCGGCTAGATCAGGCTGTAAAAAGAAATAGATCCAAATAAGCCATAGTACCAAGTGCAACCAAAGTGTAATATCAGAAGAAAGCAACATCTGACAAAAGAGCCTACCAGTGTCTCTGGAAATAAACCGATACTCTGTAGCTCAAGTGCAAGCCTATCATCAAGAGACATCTGTTGATATTGATGACCAGGAGAAATGCCAGAGACAATTGACTCCGTTGTGTCCAGCAGAACCATTACATTAGTACGAATTTCATTGGCATGTCCAATATCTGACTGGGACAAATCATCATCTACTGACCCCAATTCACTAGAATATGTTGAATTGGAGATGCTTGGTTTCCATATCTTGTTAGATGTACAACTCTTATCGCATGAAAGTCTATCCAACAAATGACTTCTCTGGGTAACAAAATCCAATTCTGACTCTACTTCAGAATCCATTTTGTCCCTATCTTTGGATTCAACATCAATCAGATTGCATGAACCACAATACGAATCATCACTGGCATAGTGTAGATAAATACTTTTCCCCTCATCATGGGTGTAAAATTCTTCACCATCATCATCTTCAATCAGCGCGGACAGAACTCTTTGGTATAACGGGGTAAACTTGTCCAAAGTTCCAGTATTATGTCCTCCAGATATAGAAGATACCTTAACCAGTTGCTTATAGGACTCATGTCCTTGTCTTTCACCAGTATAATTAAGTAATTCATCATGCTCAACAGTAGCCTGGGAAAAGAAAATCCAGAATGATAGAAAAGCTTTTATATTGCTGAACTCCATAAAAAAATTCTTCTGCCATGATTCAAAGTAGCGCACTAAAGTTTAAGAAATGAACACAAAATTTAGCAGCCAAAATGCAAAATTTTAAAAATAATTGAAGTCCAAGCATTTTTTTTCCCTTCTAATAAGGAAATACAGGCATGAAAAACAAAATGAGAGACAAATCCAGTACCGGAACATTGTATCCAGGGCCATGCATGTGACACAAACAACCATCAAGCTCTTCTGCAAGACATAACTGATTCAACAACAAACAAAAAGAAAGAAAAGAAATTTGTAAGAGTCTAATCAAGACCGTTAACAAATCACGACTTTATTTGCTTAACGGCTCAACGACTTATTACCTGTCGTTTCAGAAAGGAAATCTCCTCCGAGCTGACATTGGTAAAAATAGACTCCACTTTGTTCCAAAAAGGACCAGAACAGGCAAGTTCTATAGTTGAAGATTATATCACATGCAAGCATATATTAGGCTAACTATATATAACTGTTAATATATGTGAAAGTTTTACTGGAGAAGTTGAAAGAAATGGTTAGAACACGTACTGCTAGCATTATGAGCCGACCTGGCAGCTGCAATCAATTCTTCCCGATCATCATCAGATGCACCTGTATATGAATTGAAACATTGTGATTCCATCAAAGTTTTTGACACATTTAAGCTTATTAAACAGTGAATATGCTAATATAATCGTGTAGAGGCGACAATGCCTTAAGATCTGAAATGCTTGATAGCAAAGCAGTTTCAGCAAAAACATTTTCCTAACAAAAATTTGAAAGAAAACACCAAATCAATGCTACACCTTGCATGAACCATCATTGGAAACCTATGACCTCTAAAAACTTCAACAGGGTTTCATTTCATCACCACAATACAAGCACGCTTCAAATCTGATCTAAATCTAAAGTAATACATAAATAATACCTGTGAAATCTAAGGAACTGCCACTCAGTATTTGGCCAACATTAGACACAGCCTTCCTATCTTTCAACTTTTTGGAAGGTAACCGTCCATTTCTGCTAATGCAAATAAAGCAAATGCACATCAATATACGAAATATGCTAAAAGGAAATACACCTAAACTTTGATCAATTAACAGGTGGTTTTGAAATTTGAGAGTGTGAGTTGGAATTGTATTTGATTAGGGGAAGACACCTTTTGTTCCTTTCAGCCTCAGGCTTCACACTTGTCAGTGGCTTTATTGTTGGCACATTCTCTAACTTTTCCCTCAGCGAAGGAGTGAATGGCCTTACTGAGGAAGAACGCCTACCAGTCCTCCCTCGTCTTTGCACACCATCTACAATCTCATTATTAGGTACTTTGTTTTTCTTAGCATGTAAAAGAAAGGCCCCAGAATTCTCGGATGCAGTCAGTGCAACTTCACCACTATATGATTCCCTTTTTCTGGTTTTATTTTCTCCAGGACCTGATTCTTCACTTTCAAACAACCCAAAGGGAGACGGAGCAGCATCAAGTTCCCTCTTCACTTTTGGAGCATTATTATCTACACTACCAGTATCTAGTGTCCCATTGGCCCCATTGGAAGTTCTACCACTAAAATCAGAAACTGGAGCTCCTGGAAATGAAATCTGACCTTCACCATTTCTTGAGACAGGAGCAACCATATTTACTCTCCTTGTACGTGAATTCTTAAAAGATCTTTGACCCACACACTGAGCAGAGGCATGTGATGAACCTGCAGAAAGGTTACACTTTTGATTATCCACTAAAAATGGCAGCAGGATTTTACTCACTAGTTTGTAGTTCCAAACTTTGAAAAGGTGTAGATGAGGGGTGACCTTTGACAGATGATTCTAGCATTATTATGGATCCTGTTCGTGATAGACGAGAAACTTTTCTTTTCACCACATTATTAGGACTATCCACTAGCTCATCCTCGTGAACATTTGGCCTGAGAGAGTATTAGAGACTAATCAACAATCACTAATTATTTAAATTTGAATACATGCAATAAACTGATAAATCCCTAGCTGCAACTCAATGCATCAAAATCAATTGATTAAATGAATTCTAAATTTGCAATATTAACATTTCAATATGAAAACACATACTTTTTGCTTCCTTTTGTGAAATTCCTTTGCTCTAAAAGAGCCATGGAGTCTCCATGAGGTCCATTATCCATATCATTCTTGGGTATTGTACTGATGCTAGACTTACTAGGATCTGAAGAAACAACCAACTTGTTGATTCCACCTACTCCAGGGGAAGATTTCAATCTACAGCACATATCATAAACAAATAAACTCAGTAAGCAGGTGCAAGAACCCTAGCTTATTGCAATTTTTGTCAATTTAAACAAGGTTGACCAAAATGAGCCTGCATATTTCTTCAAACACTCATCACATGTCTTAGACATACTATTCGTGTGCAAATAATAACATAATGCACATAATTTGTTCTATTATCTTCATATTGCACCCAATACCTCAAATACTAATATATGTATTAGCTGCAGGCTTCAAACACTCATCACATGTCTTAGACATACTATTCATGCGCAAATAATAACATAATGTAGATAATTTGTTCCATTATCTTCATATTGCACCCAATACCTAAAATACTAATGTATGTATTATCTTCGTACTTGCACCTGACATCTCAAAATAGCGTAATAATTTAAACTGTTGACCTATACAAGTCACAGGATGTGCATAAGTCCTAGTACCATCCACAAAAGCATGAGTAATAAATCCCATTAGTATTTCTTAAGCTACTCTTAATACATAATATTTTAAGGAACAAAACCACTAGAGTTAGTATCAGAATAACTGGGGAAAAAGTCACATCAAGCTAAAGTAGCAAAACCATGAAACAATCAGTAATTCCATGGCTATTAAATTAAGTTACCTGACGCCCTGGGCATCAGAGGATCGCAACTTAGAAGCAGCACCCATCTTTGGATGCATGGCTCGCTTTAGATCTTGCTCACCATTTGTAGCCCTGGTACCCATGATTCCAACTGACCGCTTCTTTTTATTCTTGGTTTCCCATCCTTCACCTCCACCAGGAAATCTGCGGATCTTCCCTTCAAGACAACCTGCAGGCCCACCATTATCCTGGAGGGTATCTCCACTCTTTTCCAGAAGCAACTGCTGCCTTGAGGCAACAGCAGGCCTGTCTTCTGCCTGGAAACAGAAACAGAAATATGACAAACTCAAATTATGTGGAAAAGATATGAAAGACAGAAATCATCAAACTAGGAAGATAATCCAGCACCCAAGGCACTAGAAGAAACTAGGTACTGGATTTAGAATCAAATATCTGGTTCCATGACCATGCTATTAACTATAGACTCATCAAGGACTAACATAGTTGTAGCCCACATTGACATTTTTTATTAGAAGGGGGGCAAAAAAACAAAAGAAGAGTGAGGAGGAATTTATAGAATTTTGAATTGCAAACGAAAAGGAAAAACTTTGTCCTTATACACAATTGCCAGAAAAAGTACTGCAGATTTTACACTTGGGGGTTTTTTTTATTTGTAGCAAGGATTAGATCAATTAAGTTCAAATTGTAAAAGCTCGTTCATTAAACTAAGGAATATGCATCCATTGCATTACTTTTCCTAACTTTGACAATTCATTATGATGGTAAAATATTATTGTCAATTGATTCATCAGAAAAAGAATAGTGTCATGTCAATTTTGCTAAGGTGCCATCTTTTTCTCTATTTTCATAATAAAAATAGGCATAATCAGCTAAAGTAGTAACATTAGTGCACATTTCAAAGTTCAATAACCAGTTGTTGCAATTCTAACTTTTTTCCCACCAAAAAGATAATCACATATTCAAGGACTCTCATTGAATTTATCCTAGAATTAGATATCTAATAGGACACTGAAAAGCAGAAAGATACAATAATCACAATTAGGTCCCCCAAAACAAATAATGCTAGCATCAAATTTTGCATCATTCGAATCAAGAAACAATAGAAGATCACAACAAAATAGATATTGTTAAACCAGATATAAATGATAATTATCCACAAGGCCAACAACAATTACCAGTGTGCGTTTATGTAAGTTAACACTCTTGGCCTTGTCATCCAATCTTTGGGTCATAAATCCATGAGAGCTTCTATAAATTTGAGCCCCTGCCTTTGGAACATTTAAACCATTAGGCTTCTCAACCAATGATAAATCACTCCTTCGCTGCTTCTTCGAGCTCAATGACTCCCTATACTTTTCCAACTTGAATAAGGAGTCGTGCAACATTTTTGCTCGATACCTACAAGAAGTACATCACATATGTTTATAAAATAGGTAATAGTAGAAGGAATTGCAAATACTTTAGCAAAAATGTATAGAACATAGTCTCTTTAGTTATAAAATCTACACTAAGACATGGCTTTCTGCATGTGTGAAAGCATGTTGATAACATGAAAAGATAACCCATCAGTGATGCAAGGTATCAACAAACATTGGGTAAAGTTGAGGTGCAAAGACGTTTGGAGAAATTGGGACAACCATTAGGAAAAAAGTTATTTCATCATTGTAATCCCATCTGAAATTCCAGAATATGGGAAATAGACAACCTATTACTAGATATTAAGGCAAAAGCCTAAATATAAGGGTTTTAATACTGTTTTCCAGAATTTACATTAACCATAATGCTCACATATATAATTTCAATTAAAAGAAAACAATATAAGAGCCATAACACAAACAAACAATCAAAACCATATAATAAGAATTTCACCTGGCCTTTCTAGAAGTATCTTGCACACTTTCTTTGAAGTGCTTTAGCTCCTCTGTTGCTATGGGAGTAGAAGACTTGGCATGTACTACTCCAAAATGACGGTCCTCAGCTGCACCACCAAGGGGAAATCCCAAAACCCTCCTAACCTCCCCAGATCGTGTACCTTTCTGACTAGTTAACGTAATCTGCTCCAATGGCAAGCACTGAGGTAAAGTTGGCCTCTCAGATGACATACTGCCGCCTCAGCCGGCTTAAGCTATTTAGGCAATTTTGCTCTCAATCCCCTCTTTGAAGCTCCCAAACCTGATATAACAAAAATTAAGAATGTCATTGAAAAGGGTTTATACACTTCTGCAAATAACTATTGAAAACAAAGCATAAGAACCTCATCTAGCCCGGTTTAGTTAGCTGACTTAATTCCAACTGCCCCCCAAAACAAAAAAGAGAAGAGAACAATCCCAAAAACCCTATCCTTTCTTGAACACCCAGAGAAATCAATTGAGGGAAAACTAAAGGTGAACGAATACATCAACAAAATTGGCGAAACAATAACCAAAAGAAAACTATTTAGAAGAAGCACCTGAACAAATCCTAGGTAAGTGCGAGATATGAAACGCAAAAGAGAAATTAAATCGACAGAAAGTGAAGCGTGGGAGGGAATTGAGAAGTTACCGTGAATTAAATAAGCTCAAGCCCAGATGATCAGACCCTGAAGCTCCGGAGAAAGGGAGCACCGCGAACGAAAGGGTTTAGACACGGAGAGAGGGGGGATTTAAAAAGAAGAAGATACTATTACTAAATACTACTACATAATGTATATACATACATTTATAATATGTTGTTATGTTGAGGTTGGTAGAAAAGCGTAAAAGTGGGAGTGCACATTCATCTCTTTCTTCGCATAGTGATTCATCCAATTTGTAAATATGCTCTTTTAATTATTTTTATATAGTAAAATTGAAAATATCAAATCAGGCCATTTGGAAAGTAACAATTGTATCAGAGTCAGAAATTGAATTATTTTGTAGTTGTACCCATTAATAATTAAAGGCCTTTTTCTTAACCTGTTCCGTTTTCCACTTGCCTTTTCCATGTAAATGAAATATTTAATTAAAACTAAACCATAAGATTTAGTAATGAAAATATCTCATTTATTCACACGAAGGTCCTGTAATAGAACATCAGGTCCACTTTTTGTGGACCAATTCTGTACCACTGCATTTGACCCGTTCATTTTTATGAATCCCATATAAATAGACGGATTTGATGCAGTAGTATAAAGTTGGTACACAAAAAGTGGACCAGAGAATCTGGCTCCCAATAATAATATACTGCCTTGCTTATTGTGCTCCCACGTTGTTTTTGTAAGTGATGGTTTCAACAGAGTCATTAATCAGTAAAGACCCATGCATAGCTTTTTGTCTCATACTTTTTTTAATTATTATTATTATTATTGTCACACTCTATTCCCAGCAGTAAATTAAAGCTTGGACTACAGTGTGATTATACACAGATGCTGTTACACAATAGCAAAAGCATTTTCTCTCTCATTTACCAAGCCAGGCTTGTTGTCCTCCTCAGGGTCTTCACTTTATCTGGTTTCTGTTGTGGCAATGTTGTTGATTGCTTCCTCTTGGCAACCTGTTGTTAAACATAAATATGTAGCAGTTCATCGTAGAAAATTTGCTAGTAGGAGCAACCGTGAACAAGATGTTGTAGTTAAATACGTTCCGTATAGTGATTCTTCTAGATTATAAAAATTGCAGTACAGATCGAAGTGCCAAGGTAATTACCTCTTCCTTTCTTTTTTGCTCTATTTCCTCCTGTTTCAAAATGTGTTTAAGAAAAAAAATTCGTTAGCGTCCATTGCTCTAAGAATTAATAAATCGGAAAAACTTTGATTCTGATCTCAAGTGATTCAACAATGGAAGCAAGAAAGTCTTTACCACAATCTGTTTTAACTTGGCATTCTCTTCTCTAAGTTGATTCAACTCGAGCTCCAGCTCCACCGTGTATGCCTTCAATACAAGAGCTTTAGTCATAACCAAGATAAACAATGAAGATGAATGGAGCAGCAAATTACATTACTAATGAAAATCACTAGAATCAGACATCAGGAATATTTTCGGGTACTGAAAAAGGAGACTATGCAAAACTTGAATTATATACAATTTTCAAAGCATACTCAACACACATTATATATGTGAGCTTAGAAAAAGAAGAATGTGATAGGATTAGTAAGTAAAACCTGTTTCCTTGCTCGAGATCGAGCAGCTGATTCTCTGTTCTTTATCATCCTACGTTGTCTTCGTTCCACTAACACCTCCGGCGGACCATCCACTATCTTCTTTTTAATTTGTTGTGCACCCAATTCCAGAAGGCCTTCACCCTTCTCATCTTTACCATTACTTGGTGCTGCTTCCCCTCCATAACCTTGACCTTGTGGAAACATTTGGTATGAGTTGAAACCATTTCCAGCTGCCAATATATTGGTTCCCACATTCTGATGATGAGTAGTTATGATAGAGAACCCTCCGAGCCCCACCCCGAAGTTGACTTCTATACATGAGTTCTTGTTCTGCCCGGATGATAATTCTTTTTCCTGCGAAGTTACTTCATGAACTACACCAGCTTTTATCAGGAAATCTTCAAGTGTTATCTCTCCAAGTGTAGGTTGGCCGTCAAGAGGATGACGATGTGCACCAACGTTGTCTGGCTTCTGATCATATGGTTGTTCCCTTTGGATCTCATACCACACCTCGTCCACAGTTTTCTTGGAAAGTGGCGTAGGAATAGACAAAGAACCTTGTCGGAGTAGTGGAGTTTGATTCACTACAGTACTGAAATTCTGGGTGGACTCGTTTAAGTTGATGTGAGGCAAGACCTGACTCTCATCACCACTCCACAAGTTAGCAAGAAATTCGTCCATGTTCATGGAACCTACACTCTTCCCTCTCTTTAGCTGGATTTCATTGAGGGTGAGTGACAAGAAAGAGTTCTGCTGATTCATGCCGTGATTTAGCTCTGTTGCTTGATGTAGTTGGTGCGATTGTTGTGTTGTTACCAGGTCGTCACCCCCGTAGACAATATTTTCAGATTCAAGAAGTACCATTGTGCAGCAAATAACAGGCCCTGGATTTTTCCCCTTACTGTGAGAATTAGAGATGCTGATCAAGGTGGTAAATTGTATACTTATGATAATTTTTATTTTAAGGTGGAGTAAACTAAGAATCAAAGTTAACGTCGTTCAAGTCATAAAGGTTGTTACATTTTCTTTAAATACTTTTTCTAAAAGTCCATTGTTTTATTATTCTTCACAAAATTCACTAAGAAGATTTATTTTTAAAAAATATATTAACAATTTTTCTTATCTTTTAATAGGAATAAACAAATTTTCCCTTTCTTTTTTGTGTGTGACTGTCCAATATTATTGTGTCTTATTGTGTCCAATAAATTTCAACCATTTATTTATGTAGATCCCATAAAATAAATGACTGAAATTCTATCAGACAAAGACAGAATAATATTGATCAGACAAAGAATCTGGATTCGTGACTGTGACCAGAGGAGACGTAAAATTACTATTTGCCTCCACCTTCCAATGCCATATGGCGACCCAGTCGGTGCTACTCCATTACTACTTTACTACTCACTAACCGATTTGTCAATACTCGCTCACACTGGATAGTCTGGATTCGCAACATACTTCCAAACTACTGCGTTAATAACAGAGAAATGATTGAGGTTCGAACCCCATCAGAGGAAGAAGATGATACAGACCCACTACATTTAGGCCTTACGGAAGAAACAATAAAAACAATAAAAGGGGGTGAAACGCCAGGAACTTGTGCAAACTCCAATTGACAGGTTAAGAAGATGATTAGAAATTTGGTTGAGGAACACAGAAAGGGAAATGATTTAGACTGAACTGGAAAAACTTGCACGCATGGAACATCTTATTCTATTGATACCGTCGTTACAGTCAATAGAACAGAACATAACCCAGAACTAGAAATCGATCTGCTTTTCTAATAATCTCTTTTTGTTTTTTTGGTCTATATTTATGTGAAATGTTTCTCGATTTAATTAAAGCTATTTTAACACAATAATGGAGACATGCATGTCCATTACCTGATGACAATCAAAGATTGTGGTCTGTGAAAAAGATGTACTTACAGGCATTGGCCATTTACAGTCTACAGACTACAGTGATGAATTGCCAAAAAAAGGAAAGCAAACCCAGAAAGGAAAGGGAGTAGGAAAAGAATTGATACCTGATAAAGAAAGTGATCGCCTCGGGAGGGCTTATGAGAGAGTATTCAGAATCAGCAACTAGAAGTCGTGCATCATTGATAACTGAAGAAAAGAAAGCAAAAAAGCAAGAAAATGGTAGAAGACAAGTGAAGAGGAAAGGTCATACATAGAACAGCAATAAAATTGAATAGGGATACTGTAGAGAGTGTAACTGCCATAGGGAAAGCTTTGAAACCATGTCATTAAGAGGTCCCCACTTCGTGTTCAGTTTTTGTGACACGTTTGTGCCACTTGCTGTTCAAGTTCTGCCGGAAACAAAGAGAAAGCAACCGATACTCTTCTTTTCTTTTTACCATTGTCTACATTGTTACTGTCACCTTTTTTCCTTCACCTGTCGTTTTTCGGGAGCATACTCCTCGATACTACTGTCGTTTTAAGTAGAAATGAATATCTGTAGATTCGTATGTATCCCACCGTCACATCTACATGTTATCTTCAAAAATTAATTATGCCAATGGATCATGGATGACTACTCAAGCCTATCATACTAATAAATTCCGTTGACTTCTCCACCGATTCTGTCTCAATGTCTCAGCTCCCCGGATCATATCATATCATATGGACTCTCCTGGGTAAGATTCTATGGTTTTATTCCTCTTCGGCTGTTGTGTTATTACTTGTTATATTAAGGCATCGTCCTTGTGGAAGCTCCGATCATACATTGATCTGAGGGCTTCTCTATTCTTTTCTCGTCATCCTGTGCCCACTTATACATTTCCTTGTGTGAACACGTTTCGTTGTGCAAATGTCAAAATTGTCTTCTGCGTGTCATACAGTTTACAAAACGCCTGAGAGACATTCTCGTTTTTTGTAATGTTTGTACGATGAGGAATAATATTTTTGTTTGTTTGATCACTTCTCAGCTTGTAACTTCGCAACGTTAATCGTTCTGTCTATTTGAAACAGGTATGTAACTGTTGTGGTATCTGTCAAATACAAAATGCCTACTTCTTGGATTATTAATTAGATTGCATCCCTTTTGGAAGTTACTTCTCAATGTTGGGATGCTTTTGACCAATAAATCTCTATAGGTATATAAAAAAAAATCATCCAGTTGACTGTTTTTCTTTCTTTCTTTTGTTCCGAGTACTAGTACTTATCTGAACATTTGCAGATAAGAGCTTTCATAAATTCTACAACATTCTCCTGACTCTATGATGATTTGCAATATCAGTTCCTGCAGCTATTAGAGTGATCGTCCATTAAATTAGTACTTCCATTTCCTATAACAATCCTACTTTTCTCTCTAATTCTTTTTCATGTAAGAACTTTTCAGGTGATCCCTTCAAATCGGCTCTGCACATTGTTATGGTACTGTCAGAGACTTGATAACAGGTTGGGAAGATCACATTTCTCTTGAACCTTGTACCTAGGTGGGACACCACATTTTCTTAATTATTGAAGATTAAAAAAAAGAAATTAAGTATGATAATACGATTGAATGAATCATTTTATATATTAAAATGATTTTTACTTTTAAGAAATAGAAAGTTTGCTTTCTTCATGAAATCCTACCTCAAACTTTCCAGGGATGTGTTGAGCTTAGCGTTCCAAACTAGTGTCTCCATATTTTTCCTGTACATTACTGGGCGCTGCTCTTTACTTCCCCGGTACAGTTACACGTTTCAGCAGAAAGCAAACACATCCACTCCGCCATAACAATGCAACAAATTCGTTGACAGGTTCTTATCCTTTACTCTTTCTCCTTCTCCTTGTCACACGCAAATTCTCTCTACTGTATGAGTTAACTAAAATCCTGATATCGTCAATGCATACTAACTCAAAATCACCAGAAACAAATGCACGAATTATATTCAGTTCAACCTTTCAATTGCCATGTGTTTTATAAATGTCAATCTAATTACATGAAACGAGACTATCAACAATCAAAGAATCATGTAAGCACTTTGAAGTCCTGTTACGGATGTATGTGATCCAATGAAACAGGTTCTTCTCCAAGCAAAAGTGCCCGCAAAACAGCCTCACATAAGCCAGAATAATGCACAATTAAATGCCCACCCCCGGGAACTTCATGATACCGAATCCAGGGTAGTTTTTTGGAAATAAATCTTTGCAGCTGAAATGGCACAACCTTATCCTCACAACCTTGCCAAATGTGAACCGAACCTTCATTTTGAGGGAACGGATTGCTTAGATCAGTTGGATCAAAGTCCCAACGGCCAAAACTCTCCATAAAATCACCACGGAGAGTATCAAAGACTTCTTTACTTTGCAACCTGTCCTGGAGGAGGAAACGTAAACACTACCATAACCATCTCTCTTTCGATTGTTTCTTGATTGAATAAGATGGAGTGAATCATGCAAAAGTGATGGCATTGCTACAAGTTTATCAACAGAAACTCTAAGTTCCACTTTTCTTGTTGTGGGAGAAATTTTACCTGAGTTAGCATTGGGAACCCTGGAATTTTCGTCAGGACTTCTATATCATGTGCATTGAAGAACACTGGGTTTTTCTCCAGGACAGAAGTTGAAGGAAGCCATTTCTGCGTAACCCACCATTGCAAGAGTCCAGGGGCATATTTTGAAAACCACAAAGACAACCGAACAAGTCTCCTCCTATAATCATCTCTTATCAGACTTTTGGGAAGAGAAGGCCATCTATAGTTAACAACTGGTACAATTAGGGACACACCTGCTAGTCTGCATAAAGAAATTTGCGATGAGCTAGGAACAAAATTTTTTGAAGGAATATTGTCAAATTAAAAGTTTATCTGATTTTACCTGTGTGGTATATATTTGAGGCAACTCCAGATGGGATATGATCCCATTGAGACACCGATCACATAAAACTTGGATCCTATCTGCAGCTGATCAGCAAGTTCTTCAATGTCGAGTGCTTCACTCTTTACTGATCGCTTTGGATTCGGATCACTCTCTCCGTAGCCAGCTCGGTCAAATAAGAGAAAGTATATCCCCAGTTCTTCTATTAGTTCCTGAGAGGTAATGAAACTCACTTTTCTTGATACTTGCGACTCAAAACAATACCATTTCTCCATCGACAGAAGATTAAACTTCAGTTTTTTACACTTTAACCACTTAAACTAAGACATGAAGAAGCTTGTAAGGAAAAGGTAAAAAAAAATAAAAGCTGAACTGCAATTTATGGAACGAGCACTTCATTCTCATCTAGTAAACTGTAGTAAATTGAGTGGAGATGAGAAATCAGACATTAGGGGAGGAAAAGTTAAAAGCAAAAATGTTCTTATTTACATAGTATCACATCAATTCAGCAGGTGGTCACACTAGTATCATTTAAAGGCATAAAAAAATAGGAAAGAGAAGTTGGCTGCTGCATCCCTTCTTGAATTCCGATTCTCAAATTCTATTAACAAAGTGGAGCCTAGAATCTTCATAAGCATAAAAGATGGCAGCATGTGCTCGGTGTTTTAGTACAGATACTTCTACTCAGCAATTGCTTCAAATGCTATGTTTTCATGAGCAGTCAGATCTCCTCAGAAAGCATGTCAGACCATGTCAGAGTTGCATTTAGATTAGTAGATTTTTTACTTAGCATAGGGTAATTTGTTTAGATAAGAGTCTTTTAGGCAAGTATTTCGTCTCTAAAAGGTTTGCCCTTTGTCACTTCTCCACGTCTCATTCAACTGCAAGTCGCTTTCCGAGTGTTATGAGCTATATTGGTCAAGTTGCATAAGGTTGTTACTCCCTAAAGCTTAGTGAAAGCACTTCCAGTTCCAGCTACAAATAAAGATTGAAGTTTTAGATCGACAAGAGGTCGAGTAGAAAGAGCAGAATTAGGATAGTACTTGGGGTGCCAAAAAGTCCATTTCTTTCGAGCTTCCAAAGCCATGAACAATAATGATCTTGTAATTGGCTCCGTTCTTGGGGACGCCATTTTCTCTGTAGGCCAGATGTCTACCATCCTTGAGTCTGATTCTTGGTGAACCTCCAGGGGAATCATCTGGCGACTGCAGTTGAGTTGCCTGCTAAACCATAAGTATCACTTTGGTTCTTGAAAATTTACCTCGATGACATAAAAAGGAAAAGATCTAGTTGGCATGGACCGAGTACTTTCATCAAGTACCAACTTCCAAGAGAGCAGGAAACTGAAAGAATTGAGCTCACCTGATTATTGATGCTTGAAAGAATGTTCTGCTGCTTATTTTGAACTATCATATTGCTATGCTCGTGCTTGATTTCCCTCTCTTTTGAGTCATGGAGGATAGCCAATGTTTCCAAGTTAACAGCAGAGACCCTGCATGAGTTACTTTGAGTAGCACCTTGAGCCCCCGGTTTGTGCAGTCGATTACTTAAAAATTTTAACTGTTTTCGGCATCTCATGTTTACAGTGCGGAGGTATGGTAGGGGAATGGCAGTGGTTTCTGGGATTTATTTTAGTTAGGATTGGTGGTGTTATTACGATACCAGCATATGGCATGTCCTGCTTGGATATTCCTCCAATATCCTTTCCAAGGCTCAAAATGATTAGGATATTCCTTGCAAAAGATTATCCGGAATTATAACTTGCACCCTTTTTCCTCTGATTGTTTTCATTAAAGCATTCAAAAGAAGTGTGTACCTCTACCTCCAGAATCCTTTTTTAATTGAATTGGTTTTAACTACATGTATCATTCTAGTCGATAAACAGATGTTGTATTGATGAGTGAAGTGTACAACAAGCCACCCTTTATTTGATTTGCTTTGTTCTGTTAAACCCTGTTGACCAAAAGGAGATAATATAAAAGTATAAGGTGTGTTCTTAAGAAAAGAAATCTGCAAGGGAAAATTTTGAAGAAGTACAACTTGCTAAAGGGTACATTTTTAGCGGATGAAGCACAATTGTCACTCTCCTGACCGCCAAAGATCCCTTGCTGGCACAATTAAGAATATTCTCATACTTACTTGCTGGATTAAGCTTGCTTTACTTTCACTTCCTTCTACTTATCCACGCTTTGGTTGCAACTTCCAGCCCGCTTCTAAACACCAACGTGAATGTCTTACGTTACGAATTCTTTAATTGTTGGATCAATGTCAGTGTCAATGTCAATGTCAATGTCATTATCAATTTATTTATTTTTTAAAAAACTTTATAGCCTAAACTATTAAGTATGCAATAATTTATAAAATATGTATCCTAAATAAAATTAAAAATTTAATTCAGTTCGTATTAGCCATAACAATTTTAATATATTGTTGTATGGATTGGAGTACTTTACTTCAAATCTTCTTTTAAGATAAAGAATTGCATTGATAGAACCTTAGATTGCAAAGCAAAGTTTAAACCATAATAAGATCATCAACAAAGTGGTGAAGCAAAAATTAGCAGTACAATTTAGCAGCATTGCAAGCTAATTAATAAGCTGAACGAATATGTTCAATATCTATGTGAGTCAAGAGGGACATTCCATCCTTTTGCCATAGATTAGAAGAGTCGATATCTCTTAGCCTGTTCACCATGCTCAGTTTATAGTTGATCGCTAACCATAAGAAAAAGGATGCTTTTGGGAGAGTTTGAAGAAACCATACTGATTTGAACTATTTTTCAGAGTTTGTACTTTGAATATTATATAGTAAAATTTAATTGTGGATATGCCTGACGTACTTCTCAACTAAACCAATGACTCTCCCAGACTAGAGTTAAGATTTGGAAGCTCCCCAATGTCAACTCCTCAACTCTGGCATTGTTTGTTAATACGTAGAACCTGAGATCATTCCAATAATCATACCACAATCAAGTGGAATTGCTATTACCATTCTTACATTTTATTTTATTTTTTACACATATGATCCCATAGTTTAAGCAATCGCATGATAATATAACATATCTTGGCAAAATTAGAGATTATTGTTCTCTCTTTGGTTGTTATGAGATCCATTATGGATCATTACAAAAGAAAAGTAGTTTTATTTGTTATCTCATCACAACCAATTTATGATACCGGCTACCAAGAGTATGAATACAAAAAGTTTACAACACATAGCATAAGATTGTTTCTCCAATAGAGAAACACAAACTCAGGCCTACGCTGAAGGCAGGAGTGGAAGCAGATGAGCATCTAACAATTTTATGTAGCCTATAACTTCACTTACATAATGCTGCTAGCAGTATTGTAACCAAAGGCCATCCAGTTTGGATTATGCTCTTACTCCATTTGTTTCATATTCTTCTTCTCCTCTACTCCATTTCCTCCTTTTCTTTATTTGTTCGACATTTTTTGTCCCAACAAAAGTGTCCTTATGATTGCTTCACAGATCTCCCTCTTGAAGATCATTAAATGTCCAACCTCAGGAACTTCATGGTAATGAATCCATGGAAGCTTCTCGGATAAGTATCGGTTTATTTCATATGGTATAATTCGGTCTTCATAACCTTGCCAAATATGGACTGAGCCCTCATTGTCAGGGAAAGGGTTACTCAAGTCCAGGGGATCAAATTCCCATTTTCCATATCCAGCTAATATGTCTCGGTGCAAAGACTCATGAACGCCTTGTTGTGTAATCTTGTCCTATATCCAGAATGATAATACAAGTATTAGAACATTAACAAAAAAAAGTACCATACAAGACCAACACAAGCAAACTAAAACAAACGAGTTGTTAATACTGGCAAAGATGATTTTGGTACGGAACTGACATGTGCGCTTTTCTTACAGGGTACCAAGAATCAAAGCTAATTAATGCAACTTAAATAGATACCAAGAATGTCATGATTCCGTCTCACCAACATATGATCAGCTAAATCATATGACAATGAATTAAACTTAAAGCTCGGCATGTGTGAATCCATTTTTCAAAAGTCTATACATGTATCTACCTGATCAACACTAGGAGTTTCGGACAACTTGGCTATAGTTTCCATATCTTGTGGGCAAAAAATTGCTGTATTTCCTGCCATCATGCTCAGTGAAGGGAACCACTTCTGGGTCATCCACCAGTAAAATAACCAAGGGGCATAGTGTGCAACTTGAAATGTCCGTTGATCACAACTAAGGAGCTTCTGGAAACCCACTCTGGATACATTGGCAGGAAGGCGAGGCCACCAGTAGTTGACAAATGGAACTACCAAGGAAGCTCCAGACAACCTGTGAGGGACGAAGATTTCTGTAAAATTCCAAAAATTTCAGAAGGCAAAATCAGCTGGGAGTCGAAAAGCATGCCTGTGGGGTATATATTTAAGGCAACTGTAAATGGGATATGCCCCCATTGACATTCCCATTACATAAAATTTAGTCCCAATCTCCAGTTTGTCTGCCAGTTCTTGAATATCATATGCTTCACTTTTCACGGACCTTGATGGATATGGATCACTCTCCCCATAACCAGCTCTATCAAACGAGATAATGTATATCCCCAGCTCCTCTATAAGCTCCTAGATGTGATCACAGACACAACTGAAGATTATACAGCTACGCTACTACATGTATATTCATCAAAGGGATGTCGTTATAAAATCATCCAACATCTGACACCTCTCAAAGCAAAGCTCACACACAAAATAATATCTAATCCGATGGGCACTATAATAAGCTCATAACACAACATGCCATAAAAAAAAGTGCAAATATGTCCAACTATCAACCATGAAATCATCAATGTAAGACCCGCGAACAATTCGATTACTTTTGTTTATATAGGTGCATGTGCATATTTTCTAAGACAGAAAAGCTAAATGCAAAACCAAAACCAAGTGTATCAATTGAAATCGATCCACCTCCCAACAAAGACAAATGATAAAGATAATGACATATGCCCTGTAAGATCTTGAAGAAATTACAATGATTTGAACCTAACAACAACTATAAGCAACATAAAACACAGGTCTGTCCTAATATGAATGCCCCTGTAAAAATGTGCCAGACAGGTTATTTGTACTTTCACAACCCCATAAATATGGTGAGACAAACACATCTTATTTTGGCACCCAGAGTCAAGAACTGGATATGTGATGCATTTTTGTTGACTTTACAAGTTTTAAACTGATACCATTAGGGTAAATCTGCATCAAAATACTTATCTTTCCACACATGGAAAAATAAACGATTTTATTGTTAAAGTATACGAATATGGGGTATATCTATCACTTACAATCACTCACATACTTCGTTAATTATATGTCTATTTAGTTGTTTGCATATTTACTAGATTAGATACATTGGTACAACTTATAGGCGCTTTTAGTTGTGTCTATATTGATCTTTAAAGAAGATTGTCATGTTTGTGTTCCCATATCAAAAGATTATGAAAACAGGTATCAAATTGTAAGAAGCTGTTGCAGCTGTCACAGCAGTATCATGAGTAGCATCAACAAAAAGTGCTGATTTACTTTAGGTCAAAGCTTAGAATGCCAAAAGTCTCCCTCATCTCTTTTGGCCCTCTGCGTTGATGCTTTGTACTAGTGACACATCTTGAATTTTGAACTGCTAAAATTCTCAAATGAAGAAAACGTAGTCAAACTTGCAAACTTGAATTTATTTCTATACTTTACCTTCAAATCGTCAGGGAAACATTAAAATTCATCTGGACAGTTTTTTTTTTCAGTAAAGTGTACTGATCATAGAATGTTGACATAATCATTAATCACTGGAGAAGGCATAGGGATTCTTATTTAATTTTTACCTGAGGGATAGGTAAAATCATATCTTTGGAGGCCGCAAAGCCGTGGACAACAATGATTTTATATTTAGCCTCTTCCTTGGGGACTCCCATCTCCTTGTAGGCCAAGTGCCTTCCACCACTGAGTTTGACTCTCTGTGAAGTGATCGGAGGACCACCTGGTGATCCACATATCTTTGGAGGGGAAGGTTTTAAAGCTTGATAAGCCCATCCGAGCAGCCCAACTGAGAGTGCAAGCACAATAGGAGCCAACATTGCTGGAACAAATTTGTCATTATAACATCAACAACTGAACGACTAAATGGAGTAACCAGAAATTCCTATCGAAAAGGAATTCAATAATCTGGGGGATTATACTTACAATATCTTTGAACAATAATGCACTAGAATCAAAGAAATTCCAGGATAGTTTCTCCCCATTATTTTACAGACCTAAAAGTGAAATTATGTTGCTTTTGAATGCAAGTCTTGTATCTGACTAAGAGATACCACTAGTCACCATAAACAAGAATGATATTCCAGAATGAACAAATTATTTGTGACCAGAAACTGTAGTTAGCCAAGACACCAATATGAGCTCCAAATGAATGAACAGACTGCCATATATTACATCCTCGGGCATAACACTGTCCTATTGAAGGGTCTGGGGAAGCAATATTAAACAGAGACACCTTTCCCAGTAATCTCTTACAACATACGAAGTTTAAAGTATACTCGGATCTATACCCCAAAACAGTCCATTTTTATACTTCCAACAGAACGACAGTTTAACTTCACATGAAACTATCTAACAACTCTCCTTATCCTGTGCTGCCAAGGAGATGCATTGTACATAATAAATGAATTGCGAGTCATAACACATGGTATGCAGTAACTTGAATGATAATCTGCAATGAACTTGGGATTCTTAATAGTCTGGAATGCAGAAGTGACAGTAAGGATTTTTTTCTTATTTTCAGAATTTCTACACTCACCCCCATGTGGAAGTCAACTCAAGAGAAATTATCATTGATTTTCTATTTCCATCATTTGCAAAAATAAAATGGAATTGACTTCCAACGCCACTGTAGTAACCAAACAAGCCCAAATAAACTCAAAGCAGATATTTTTAACTTAAATATCAGTGGGACAAAAAGAAAAGCAAATCTTGTCACAGAGGAAGTTAAGCATTCGTTAATATGACAACAGGAGATTTATTTTATGGCACGAGTAGTTGTGCAAAACACACCTTAACTACCAGTTATATGTACCACTCACCCCACTTCCTTGGTCCAACCTTAAACAAAACAAAACTTAGTTTATTTACTTCAAGGAGAACATTACAAGGGAAAACGGAGGAAGGACAGAATGTTATCCACCTATAGCTGTGTAAGGATTTCAAGATATTGAAACCAGTAATACGAAGGCTATAGCAAAGACATGCCCCATTTCGAAGGCTATTTAAATATCCACTGTACTTCCGAAAATGGTAGAAGAATCTTTGCCTATGTGAAGTCGGCCAATTTGATTATGCATAAAGCTTGAAACTTGTGTCGATCTATTGTAAGTTGGATAGCAAACACATGTTAAGAATATTCAAGTTGTCATCCGGATAGTTTTATAGACTTGATGTAAACCTGCCGCCGAATACTTGAAACTACCCAGCTAAATTTACTGTTATTGACCATTAACTCAACACCAACTTATTTGGTTCATCAAAATCATTTTATTCTTCAGTTTGCTCATTGATACCGAGCTACTATCTAAGCTTCACAGGAGTAGATATTAGACTAAACATAATCGAAGTAAGAAACTAAAATGAAACAGAAGAAAACCATGACACAACCTCAAATTAAACAGAACCCATTAAACAGTTCCAAAAACATAAGATGTATAGAATATAAAAGAAGAAAGAAAGAAGAGAAAACCCACCGGGAGAAAGTGGGAAAGTGCTGGATCTGCCTCTCTTTCCTCTAGTATGATCTCTTGCTGATGCAGCAGATATTTTCTTCCGTGATACAGTAGCCATTTCTGCTTAAAGCAACATCCCAACAATTTCTACTACCTGGATTGATTAGACTACAATCCTGAAAAAGACCCACTTCAAGACAGAACCACTGGGCCACTCAAACGGTGACAGATGAAAATGGAAGGTCAGGGAACAGATGTTCTGTTCCCACTGTCCAGTTCCCCGTGTTCCTCTAAAATCTCAACCATCCAATTTGAGACATATTGGAAACTGAGGGAACTGATCTTCTGGAACTGTTCCCAAAGGTCCCCACTTGATATATGAGACAAGAAATGTTCATGATGTACAGTCGTGGTGACCGAAGAAAACACTACAGTATAGTTTCGTGAGAATTTTTAAGCATATATAAACTAGTAGACTTAATCTAAGTAATGTGAATTAATGTGCCTAATGTAATTATGTAACTAGAATTAATTCCATATTAATGTCAAAAAAAAAAGAATTAATTCCATATCAGTTATTATGATCAGTAATAATATTAATGAACACTTTAATTAACATAATAAAGCTTAAAGTGACAAAAAAGATATATGACTACGATAACAACAACAACAACAATTTATGAAAGTCACATTAATAAAATATAGAATTTGAAGAGGGTCAGATAATATGCATTTTTACACCTAACTAGTAGAGAGGTTGTTTCAGATAAACTTACATAAAGAAAAAGAGATAAAGAAAAAAGAAAAAATATGCATATACATATTAAAATAATAAAAATAATAAGACAGAGAAGATAATGATAATAAATAAATAAATACATATAAATAAAAATATAAAAAGTTAAGAAATAAATAATACTATAAATATAAAACAAGATAAAGAGCCCAAATAAAAGATAAAATAAGTAAATCACTATACATACACACAAAAAAAAAGATAAGTTAATAAATAAATCAAATAAGTCATTATAGGAAAATATTTAGGTTAAGTAAGGAAATATTTAGGTTAAGAAAGGAAATATTTAGGCTAATTAACTAAGAAAGAAGTACTACATATTGAATGTTTGGATTAAATACAAGATATAAGACTTAAAGAAAAATGTTTAAAAGACTTATGAGAACGAGAAGGACGATAACGGAGGCACACTGGGCCCCCCAAGATTATTAAATATTTTTATTTTTAATATATATATATACTAGGACGGAGTTATTTAGGGGTTAGTGGTACACTGGATCCTCCAAAATTTAAAAAAATTAAATATTTGAACCCTCCTATCTTAAATTTCTGGCTCCGTCACTGGAGAAGGACCTCCTTATAGAAGTTCTTTTATCCGCATCTTAGTACGCTAAAGTTTTCTATTAAGAGTCACGTCTTTAGTAATTTCCAGTAGAATCATATCATTCTTAATCACCTCCCCTTAATTCTTCTTGAGTCTGTCTCCTTTTTTTAATACTCTCCAAATACAATTTTCTTACTACAGTGTTAATGTGTCTCTCTTTAACATGTCTGAATACTTAAGCCTTGTCTCTTTTAATTTTTTATTAATACTAGCTAATTTTAATTTGTCTCTTACTATTATATTCCTAACCTTATCTTTTTTAGTAAGGTTGCACATTCAATGGAGCATTCTCATCTACACTACTACTAGCTTATGTTATGCTCCTACTTGATAGATTAATATTTCGTCTCATAGAGCATAATCGGCCAAATCGCTAAATGATATGATTTACTTTTGAGCTTGAGTATTATCTTCTTGTTACATAAAACTCCTGATACACTTTTCCATTTAACCCACCCAATCTGATATGATGAATTATGTCTTTATCGATCTCTATTGCTTTGAATGATACATCCTAAATACTTTAAACACTCTTTTTGTAATATAATTTCTGAATCAATCTTTACTTCCACATCTAAAGTCACCTTATGGCTCGAAATGTTACACTTTAAGTATTCAGTCTTAGTCATGCTCAGTTTAAAACTTTTCAACTCTAACGTATCCTTCCAAAATTCTAGCTTGATATTGACATCCTCTTTTGTATCAGCCATTAAATATGGTGAATTATGTCTTGATCGATCTCTTTATTATTTTGGATGATACATCCTAAATACTTTAAACACTTTTTTTGTAATATAATTTATGAATCAAACCTTATGGCCCAAAAAGTTACACTTTGGTCCCATTTGGTTGATGAGAAAGTAAAGTGAATTTGGAATATAATTCGTCGGAAAATAAAGATATTCATATATTTGGATACTTATAAGAATTTTAATAGGAAAGTTGGGTGGATTCTTATTATAATGTTTGGTATGCAACATTATTTTATGAAATATAACTTAAGTTTGACTTGTGTTTTCAATTGTATCTCTACAAACTGATTAAAAATTGAAATCGTTAAATAAGGAAAAATATGAACTTGAAGAGCAAAAATATTCAAAATCCAAATATCAACTGATATTGAAAATTTTTTAAAATAGGGGAAATTTTCAAAAAAATTTGAAATTTCCCTCCCTCCCTTTTATCTCTCCTTCCCCCCTTTTCTCAGAGTTTTTTTAATTAGTTATTTTATTTATTTCAACTTTTATAATTATTGTGAATTGTGAATTTTTGTTTTTAAATAATAATAAATATTTTTATTACTAATAATAATTATAAATTAAATAAAACTTACAAAAATATTTTTATTTAAATATTTTATATAATATTTATTAATAAAATATTTAATTTTTAAAAATAAATAATTTAAAAATTATTATTTATAAACTAAAATTCATTTTTATATATTTTTAATTATAAAATCAAAATTTATTTAAAATTTATATATTTTAAAGTCGTAGAGTAGAGAGAGAATGAAGGGTTAAATTGGCCAATATAATTTTTAGATTAAATTCCTTAGGAAATTAATCTAAATACCAAGGGGTGTTGGGATTTAGAATATAGGAAAAGTGCTACTACTTTCCTTAAAATAGGAAAGTTCTTACTTTCCTAAATATTCAAAAAAATGAACCAAACATAATAATTTAAATTTTAGGAAAAAAATTACTTTCCTAGTCAACAATCCGTGCCAACCAAACGAGGCCTTTAAGTATTCAGTCTTAGTCATGCTCAGTTTAAAACTTTTCAACTCTATTGTATCCTTCCAAAATTTTAGCTTGATATTGACACCCTCTTTTGTATTAGCCATTAAATATGATGAATTATGTCTTCGTCGATCTCTCTATTGTTTTGGATGATACATCCTAAATATTTTAAACACTTTTCTTGTAATATAATTTCTGAATCAATCTTTACTTTCACATCTAAAGTCACCTTATGGCCCGAAAAGTTACATTTTAAGTATTCAGTCTTAGTCATGCTTAGTTTAAAACTTTTCAACTCTAACGTATCATTCCAAAATTCTAGCTTGATATTGACACCTTCTTTTGTCTCAGCCGTTAAAAAATGTCATTAGCAAATAACATAAACTAAGACACATCCCCTTAGATATTATTGGTAATCTCATTTATCACTAAAATAATCTTTTCGTCCGATTGTCGTCTTGGGGTTACTTCAAAAATTTAACCAAGGATTACGTATAACGTAACCTCGGGTCGTTCTCTTGAGGAATGTTCGTGAACCGCAAGTGCACGGTTGTCGAAGTAAGTAATAAATCGGTAAGAACCGAGTCGTGTCCACAGGGATTATGCGAAA
>JAOSBP010000008.1:8708338-8733515 GCA_027563825.1 Erythroxylum mucronatum | reverse complement strand
AGTGTTATTATTTTATCTACTCTTTCATTCTGCTTCATGTTTGTTTGTCATCAAAATCTTCATTATACGTAAAGTCACAATTCTGACTTAACAATTACTATCAACCAGATAAAGTACTCTCACTAAAGGCACACAAACTCAGATGAAAAATTGATATTGGGACCAAAACTTATGATCTTTATGTGTAATTCTAAAAACCTCTATTTTAGCATTAGATTTAACATGCTAAAATTAATCTAATGCTAAAATGTAACTCACTTATCACTTGTAAGAATTTATCTCAACCTCTTATTCATTAGAACAAAACACTGAAGTGATAATAAATTAGTTGTAAATCTTGTAATGGTAGAATGACATAAATTCTTATCATTAATAAAACCCTTTCTCATCAAATTTAAAACTCATGCATGATTATAAATGAACTTAGTCACTTTTATTGCTTTTTGTACAATTTCATTAATAATAAGAAAGTATCTAGCATCCTTTATTTTTTTTTACATTATGTTAATATAATGTGCAGCACACAGAGTCTAATAAAGAGAATTATATGTTCTTTATAATATTTTTTTCAACTACTTTATAAGCAAATTGTTGTGAGTGATGAACTGTACAATATTTTCAATCTTCACTTCATTCAGAACGTCATCAGATATCTCAAATAGAGTATCAACATTTCTTACACGGCCAAATGCATAAATAGAATTCAAAAACATCTAAGGATGTCAATAGGTCAGGTCGAGTTGGGGTTGCTTATGGCCCGGCCCGACCCTACCCCCAGCCTGTGTGGCCCGAGGCCTAGATGGGTATGCTCGTGCGCCGGCCCGATTTTGCCATTCCAAAAAACATCATCCCCTTAGCAAAATAAATAAAAATTGATAATATATGTCTTTTATTTGTCCATTGTACATGATTGAATACCTATAAGTTGCCCAAGTCATTATTCTATTATCCAAATAATTTTTTATTTTAGAAACATAGTTGCTCAAAATATTACCTTTGTATTCATCAATTGAAAAAGTTTTATATCTTGGACTATAAGAGGCAATAACATATATTATAGGCTTTCAATAATAAGATTGAGCAACTTTGACTGATACACTTGTATCATACCACCATCTAGTAATGGTCATTTCCTTATTAAGATATGCTTCTTTATATTGTAAGGTACTATAAATTAAAAGTTGAGCTCTGGAAGTTATTGTGGAGCAAAAAATGTTAGATACATGTCTTCTTCTTTTTTTCCTCACATCAAAGGCAACAATCCCATCTTGTTAGGTAGGAATACCGCCTTCAACATTGCCAGTATCTTCCTAGTTAATGTAAAAAGAACTTGCACTATAAATTTTATAGTTCAATCTTTACCTTTTTGTCTTCCTCATTTAGATACTCTTCAAGTAAAATTTGCATATGTTATTTCACATAATGACTAACTTTCTTTCGAAGCTCCACGTCACTTTTGATGCCAATTAAGTGCTTATTTAATTTGGTGATTCTCTCATCTTTCAAATATTTGTTGCAATATAAATAAATGGCATGATTCTTCATTTTAGGAACCAATCTAACATGAGCCTAATTTAGATCATCGAATCTTCTTAAAGAGGCTAAATTTTCAAGAGTACTTGAACTTCCCTCTATTTATCTATAAAATTAAAAAAAAGACACATGTAAAATTAAATTAATATTTTATATAAAAATAAAATTTATACATTTAACATCATTACTTAGCTATAAAAATTCAAAAGTCAATTATGAGAAGATTAATCATATACAAATACTTGAAAAAAATAAAATTCATAAAGCTAATGTGATAAAAAATCTTACAAAATGCTGATGGAAAAATTGTTCAACCATTTGAACCTCATATCAGCAGCTTTAACTAGAAACTTGGAATCAATGACATGAATATAAACGACGACTAAGATAGATAGAACAAACATCAAAGATCATGAATTCATAAATTATATGGCTTAAGACATCATTTTAACTTATCTTTCCCACTCTCCCAATATTGGTCTACCTCTGAGAAAGTGTCAACCGATATTGTTGAAATATGATAAGTCTTGTTGTATATGATCTGAGAAAAAAGACCAACCACTCACTTATTCTTTTAAACCTCTCCTTGAAACAATCATGATCATAGTTTAATAAGGTGTAAAAGGAATTCTAAAGCTCTTCAAGTTTACTAAGTTGTTTATCTAGTTTTACAGTCTTTATCACTTTCTTGAAATTCAATGATTAATGGAGATGGAGATTTGCAAAGAAGGATACTAATTCGCTTTTTATAGAATGATGGACGTTCTTTTATGAAATTGACTATTAGTATGAAAAACCTCCCTTAGTGTGAGAAAAGAAAAAATCACGGGACATAGTCCAGTAAAGAAAAACTCCACTATCACCAATCAAGTTACAAAAAATTTTGCACTTCTAGATATAACTAGAGCCACCACTCAACTCAAGAGACAACAACAGTCATCAACAACATGAAAGAATCAAAAAGTTGAGAACAATATCACCTTTAGAATCTGACAGCAATTTCGACTGAAGATCAGGGCACCTTGAAGACCTCCAAATCCAATCTCCACCATTCAGAATGAAGAACAACAAGAGATGAATCTCTGGTAAAAATTTTAGGCCAATCGGATGAGAAATCACCATGTGATCGAAGGTTAGAAGAAGACTGCGCAATGCTGAGAAGAATAACGAAAATTTCCACCTAAGCCTCTCTTTTCTCTTTCCCCTCTCTTTTTCCTTACGGCTCCAATTTTTCTTAACCTATTTAGGGTTAAAAATACCTTTTTATACTTAGACTTTGGGCTCCACTTAAAAGTGACTCAAACCTAACAGGCTGGGTAGGCTTGTGCAACAAAAACTACGTCATTTTGTAGATTTAAAAAAAAAAAAGATGATCCAGGCCGGCCCGACCAGCACTAGCTCGGGCCATTGACATCCCTACTACTGAACCTAAAGGCCCTCCCTTCAGAAGGATGGATACTTTGTAAAGGAGCTTACTTTCTTCCTCATTTCAGCGACACATATACATGTACTGTACTTATGGTTGTCTTGCCTTCCTTTGATGGTCTTCTCGTACAGAACAAGGCAACCTTTTTAGACAAGTGCATGTTTTGTTTCGAATGCGGTCTAAAAGGAATGGAGATGAAAGTTATGGAACTTTATGAGCTGTTAGTTTCTTTTTTTCCATGACCATAGGTATTATTCCAATTAGTTTAGGCACACCTCATTAACTAATTATTTACTTTGTATGATTTCTCAGGTACAGATTTCTATGAGAAATAATATTATATTGACCAAAATTTTTTAATAGAAGTTAACCATGTGCATATGAATATTATAAGCAAAATAAAACTAATATTGACAGAACTGTTTTACAATTTTAATATAAATTAACCATGTGCATATGAATATTATAAGCAAAATAAAGCTAATATTGACAGAACGTTTTAAAATCTGCATAATAAGTTATCATATATAAAATTTGTACATATAGTATGAAGTTATGATTGTAAGACTTAATGATATATTTTACACTTGAAATGACAATTTTATAATATAGATTGAAAATGTGACCACATGATAATATATACGACAGAAAATGATCTTATATTATAGATGTCAAATATTGCATTATATATACAGTAATAGAATGTACATACAAGTTAGATCAAAGTAAACAAAGTTCGGATAACAATTTGGAATTATTGAAGACTTTGCTTCGGAATCACTAAAATCATTTTATGCAAAAGAACCTTTGGGCTAGATGCATTGGATAGACTTCTCGTAATACTTTTATTTAAGGATGGGGGAGAGAGCCTCACACTTGTACGATTCCCTTCTAGTGTCCCAAGTCAAAGGATCGTAGTCAAATGTTCCAGGAGCATCAACTATCCAATCAAAGCTACAGCCGTGACATTGAAATTGAAGGAATTATACTAGATAATGCATAAACCTTTTTCATATAAATCATAATTCATATAATTCTGAAGTCATTAATTTAAATGACTCGTTGGAAGTAAATTCTTAATCTTAATTTGAATGTAACATGCTATAAAATCAATATCACTACATAAAAGTTTTATAAAAAATTTATTTAATTTCTGAATATCTATTAGTATTCTAAATGGTACGTGCTACAACCAATGTTAAATTTGAGAATGTAAATAACTGCAAAATTTTGAACCTAATACTTGCATTGCATGGAAATATCTTTGATAAATGTGTTGTATATAAAACAAGTTAAGTTTTAGTAGTTATACTAAAAGTCAACGTCAAATAAATAAGAATCAAGTATAGAGTTTTGATAAAACTGTTATATAAGTAATTGGGTTTATTAAATATATAAAAGTTGAATAACAATAATCTTAATTTTAAAGAATATTATTTAACAAAATATCATCAATATCATTCAAATGTCATCCTATATATTATGTTAAAAAATAAATGAATATTCATCGTACGTTAATATGATCAATATTTATTATTCGTTTAAAGTTTAAATATTTTTATATCAATTTTCTTATTAGATATAATAGAATTTATTGATTCAAATTTTTAATTCCATTAATAAAACAATAAGAATAAATATGGTTAATGGAGTCTAGCCGTGGCATTTGCTTGTTAACATTATTTATGAAATGGAATCATCCACTTCGCCAGCACAAAAATGATTCTTACAAGTATGAGCTGGTCTTCAGAACAATATGAAACCAAATAGCACATAAGAAGTGGAAATTGAAAAGAATGAAATGGCGTACGACAAGGGAAAAGATTCTGGGGAAAGAATGGCAAGTAGTATTCAGGAGTTTACATTGTCAAATAATAACACTTGTAGTCGAGAGAGGAATCTCAGGAAAAGACAGCAGTTGAGCTGTCATATGTTACAATTCCTTCTTTCCATTTTACCAGCAGCAGCATAGAAGTGACCCTCCGATGAATATCTTTACTTGAAGTGACTCCAAACCACTGCTTAATTGTTGTTATGGTGGAGCTACTTTATACCACAAGCTCTTCAATAAATATTTTTCAAATTAGGTAAGTTGAAAGGTAATTAATGCAAAATTGGGAAGGTTCTTGCAACAGCCATCTGTGGAATTCATATATTTTCCTTTTACCTTTAATGCAAAAGCTTCCTAGCTTAAGAATGTCTTAGCAGGATCTGCAAAAATTCCCTATGCAGTCTTCCTTTTTTGTTAGATAAACAATTCCAGTGGAGACCCTCATCACCTCAAAGTAATCTAATCTGCTGTCTTATTTGCACATATATAATATATGATTCACGTGTAAAGAAATTGATAAAATTCGCCGCTAGCTAGAGAAAGTGTACATAGCTTTCTTATTAGCAACACATTGTTAATTCGTTGAATTTGATGCCTTTCTGAACTTTCCAGAATTCTCACTTTCTCTTTCTCTTATCTTTCCGTCACTTCTGGTGGCCATCTCTACCAAGTTTAGTGGTGTTCCCTCTTTTTGGCCAATTCGTTTTGCCATGATGTCCACGCCTAATGTTACCCTAGGAAACAACGTAGCCTGTCAAATCATCTTGCAGCTCAACATTGTACATTTCCTTATACTTTTCTTTCTCCTTTTTCAACTTTTCTTCCAAAACGAGAACTTGATGATGTAAATTCTATATATTGGAACACAGAAATGGCCATCTAAACGATTATGCATGTGGTATATGGCCAAAACAAATGACGTTAATTGACGCCTTGAAGATTGATCAACATGCTGGGTTCCGAGATATCCATGATCACAACTAAACATATTGAAATGCAAAAAACAAGCAAAGCAAAGTAGCAAATGGTGGTCCTGAGTTTATTTCGCGTAGGACAGAAGAAATGGGAAACAACAAAGTTGTCGGGAAAATCAGGTAATTTTTTCCTCTCAGGTAAACTACTAGTGAAGTGAACCGATTCGGTAATATTCAGGAAAGACCGTCAAACGGACTCCTAAAACAGTATTATCATTCTACGTAAAGTCTCAGGAAAGGGCAGAGGGTCACAAACGATCACACTTAAAACCCGGCCTCCTAGACAGAAATTATGTGCACATTATATTTATCACAACCTAACTGTATACATACGAACAGTAAATACACCCCAATAAATTGAACATAACACTATAAATATACCCGACAAATAATATTGAATACTATACTACAACAAGACAATAAATGCAGAATAATAAAAACGATAAGAAAGAACATATCCGAAAATTTGATAATGGAGTTCGGCCAATTGTGCCTACGTCTCCGGAGCACCACTCAAATGACCCGCTTTTATTTGATTTGAGAGAAGAGATACAAATTTGGGATGTTTACAATAGGAGGGGGAGAGCTCTTTTTATAACTACCAACTTCCCCTCCAAGCTCATAAACTTCCGATATGGGAGAGCTCCTATTTATAACGACCAACTTTCCCCCAAACATATAAACTTTCGATGTGGGATTGAAAGGGTGCCAAATAGTAACAAATCTCCACCTTGGCACAAATACTGGTCCCACCAAATACAAATCTTCTCAATCAAACAAAAATAAAACGATCCTTGTAGTGCTTCCAAATTTGCATCGTCATGCACCGACTCAAATGTGCAGAATATTTACCAAGTCTAAACAATGTTTAAACTTGGCTCTTATATCCACCTTGGTTAGCATATTTACAGGACTCTCTGTAGTCCGAATCTTCTGAATAAGTATCTCTTCTTTTTCTATAATCTCCCGCACAAAGTGATAGCGAACATCAATGTGCTTTGTTCTTGCATGAAAGAGTTGATTCTTTGCTAAATGAATAGCACTCTGACTGTCAGAATATACCTCAAGTTGTTTTTGACCAACTCCTAAGTCTTTAAGCAACCCATGAAGCCAAATTGCCTCTTTTACAGCTTCTGTAATAGCCATATACTCTGCTTCTGTTGTAGACAAAGCCACCGTTGACTGCAAAGTAGACTTCCAACTAATTGATGCTTTCGCTAATGTGAACAAATAGCCAGTTGTAGACCGTCGCTTATCTAAGTCACCTACATAGTCAGAATCGCAATATCTAACTATCCGTTGATCAAGTAATTCATCCTGCTCAAATGCTAAACCAACATCTACGGTATCTAGGATATACCGTAGAATTCATTTCACAGCTTGCCAATGAACCTTACCTGGATCATGCATGTACCTGCTTACAACACTAACAGCCTGTGAAATATGTGGTTTTGTATACACCATTGCGTACATCAAGTTTCCAACTGCATTAGCATATGGGACTTTTGCCATGTATTCTCGCTCGTCATATGACTTTGGAGATCACTGACTACTTAGTTTTAAATGAGGAGCAAGTGGGGTACTAACATATTTTGAATTTTTATGTATATCAAAACGTTGTAATAACTTTTTCAAATACTACTTCTGTGACAACCAAAGCTTGCCTCTCTCTCTGTCCCTGCTTATCTCCATGTCCAGAATCTTCTTGGCTTCCCCTAAATCCTTCATCTTGAACTCTTTACTCAACTGAGCCTTTAATATGTCAATTTCACTTTGGTTCTTTGTCGTAATCATCATCACCATATAAGAGTAGGTAGATGTAGGACCCATCTTGAAGTCTACGCAATATACACAATGGTCGTATTTACTTCTTGTGTATTTCTGACCCGTCATAAACTTGTCAAATTGTTTGTACCACTGCCTTGGAGATTGCTTCAGTCCATACAACGATTTGTTCAGTTTGTAAACCCAATTTTCTTTACCAGCAACCTTGTATCCATCTGGTTGAGACATATAGATTTCCTCCTTCAAGTCACCATGTAAGAATGCGGTCTTCACATCAAGTTGAACTAGCTCCAAATTCAACTGCGCTACCAAGGCCAACATAATTCTAATAGATGTATGTTTAATAACTGGAGAAAATACCTCATTATATTCAATTTTTTCTTTCTAAGCGTAGCCTTTAGCCACCAACTTTGCCTTGTAGTAGCGAATATCATCTTTGTCAGGAAATCCTTATTTCTTCGCAAATAACCATTTGCATCCAATTGCCTTCTTTCCTATCGGTAGTTGTGTCAGCTTTCATGTCTTGTTTTTTTCAAGAGATTGCATTTCCTCTTCTATTGCACCTACCCATTTGCCACTTTCTGAACTTCGGATTGCTTTTGGGAAGGTAGATGGAACATCATCAACAAATGGAAGTGCATAAGCTACCGTGTCAGTAAAACTAGCAGGTTTTTGAATTTCTCGTCTAGTCCTTCTAGCGACAATTGACTCTGAGCTGCGGAGGTTTTTGGGTCGGAACCTCTTCCACATCTGACTCTTCTTTTGCCATGGAGAGTCACTAGTAGTGCTTTTTGCTAGGATCACCACTGTCTGTTCAAACTCCACCTACTTCGGCATACACTCCACCTGTTGGGAAATACCATTAGCGCCTTCTGGAGTTACCTTATTTAACATGGCAGATTCATCAAAGGTAACATCCTTGCTGACAATTGTCTTCTTTGACTCTAGACACCATAAACGGTATCCCTTAACTCCAGTATTAAAGCCTATAAATAGAGCCTTCTTTGCTCGTGGGTCCAACTTTGATTCATTCACATGATAATATGCGGTAGAACAAAAAATACACAAAGAATCGTAACCTGTTGCAGGTTTTCCATACCATACCTCTAAAGGAGTCTTGCCACCTATAGCAGATGAAGGCAAGCGATTGATGAGATGTTGAGCGTATGTCACAGCCTCGGCCCAAAATTTTCTGCCTAACCAAGTATTAGATAGCATGCAACGAACTTTCTCCACTAATGTCTTGTTCATTCGCTCCAACATCCCATTCTGTTGTGGTGTTTTTCTAACTGTGAAGTGTCGAACTGTGTCACATTCTTGGCATACTTCTAGAAAATGATCACTCTTGTATTCTCCACAGTTGTCTATTCAAAGAACTTTGATCTTCCTTCCCGTCTGGTTTTCAACCTGAGCTTTCCATCCAAAGAAAACCTCAAACACATCATTTTTGTTCTTCATAGTAAACACCCACACTCTTCTGCAAAAATTATCAAAAAAATTGACAAAATAATGCCTACCTCCAAGTGACGGAGTATTGGAGGATCCCCATACATCTAAGTGCACATAATCCAGAATTCCCTTGGTATTATGGATAGCAGTGCCAAATTTCACTCTTCATTGTTTTCCCAGAACACAATGCTCACAAAATCCCAATTTGTAAGTCTTCGTACCTTTCAACAATCCTTGCTTGGCAAAAGTTTGCAAGGATTTTTCACCAACATGTCCCAAATGCATATGTCACAGCTTTGTTGCCTCTATATCCTTCTTACTGCTTGAAGTTGCTGCTGCTACCATCCCAGTCACTGTATTACTTGGTAATAATACAGATTGTCCTTCCTAACGCCTTTTAACATTACCAGTGCTCCTGAAGTTGCTTTAAGAATTCCATCTCGCATCATTACAACTAAGCCTTTTGATTCTAAAGTCCCCAAAGAGATTAGATTCTTCTTTAACTTCAACAAGTGCCACACATCCCTCAAAATTTTGGTGAATCCATCATGATTCCGTAGCTTGATTAAACCTATGCCGGCTGTTTTACATGTATTATCATTACCTATATAAACAACCCCACCATCGAGTTCTTCAAAATCAAAGAACCACTCTCGGATGGGAGACATATGGTAGGAGTAACCTAAATCCAAAATCCACCCGTCTAGATACGATGCTGAAGGTGAAACCACCAAAGAGATATCTGATTCTGCGTTACTTACACACTCTGTAACATTTGCATCTTTCGAAGCCTTCCTTTTCTTCTTCAATTTTGGACAGTCGTTCTTCTAATGTCCTTTCTCATGACAGAAACCACACTCATCTTTGGCAATTCGACTTTTTGATTTGGATCTTCGTCTTCTCTCTTTTGACTGGCATTGCTTACAACCTCTTGCTACCAATGCTTCATCTGTTGTAGCTGTTTTGTTTTTCATTTTGTCCTTCTTTCTCAATTCATAACTATACAAAGTAGAACATACAACATCTAAAGACACATTCTCCTTTCCATGAAGTAACGTAGTCTCCAAGTGTTCAAATTCATCGGGAAGAGATGTTAACAACATCAAAGCCAAATTTTCATCCTCAAATTTCACATCCAAATTCAACAGGTCTACTACTAACTGATTAAACATAGTGATGTGTTCATTCATAGTAGTACCTGGATGGTAATCAAATCGGAACAGTCTTTTCTTTATAAGGAGCTTATTCTGACAACTCTTTTTCAGAAATTTGTCCTCCAATGTCTTCCACAATTTGTATGCAGAAGCCTTGCTCTTGAAAGCATACTTCTGCTCTCTAGATAGACAAGATCTAATTGTTCCGCATGCCAATCGATTTATGATATTCTAATCCTTATCCTCAACATCTTCTGGTTTCTTTTCTTCAATGGCAATGTCAAGACCCTGCTGGAAAAAGGAGTCCAAAATCTCCCCTTGCCACATGCTAAAATGGCCAGTACCGTCAAATATTTCCACTGCCAATTTCAAACTTGACAACGAAATCCTCTACCATGATGACGAGAAAGCTGATGTCCCTGGTGTTTCTTGATCATTATGTGCCATTACATACTCAAAATATAGTATTCAATATAACAAAAAATTACAAACAAACCAAGGACGAACTTTTGGCTCTGATATCACTTGTTGGAAAAGTAAAGTGAACTGATTTGGTAATACCCAGAAAAGACTGTCAAACGGACTCCTAAGACAGTATTATCATTCCATGTAAAATCTCAGGAAAGAGCGGAGGGGTCACAAACGGTCCCACTTAAAACTCGGTCTCCTAGACAGAAATCACGTACACAGTGTATTTATCACAACCTAACTCGTGTACACACACGAACAGTAAATACACCCCAATAAATTGAACACAACACTACAAATATACCCGGTAAACAATATTGAATACTACACTACAACATGAAAAGAAACAAGACAATAAATGCGGAATAATAAAAGCGATAAGAAAGAACACACCCGAAAATTTGATAATGAAGTTTGGCCAATTATGCTTACGTCTCTGGAGCACCACTCAAATGGCCCGCTTTTATTTAACATGAGAGAAGAGATACAAATTTGGGATGTTTAAAATAGGAGGGGGAGAGCTCCTTTTATAACTACCAACCTCCCCTCCAAACTCATAAATTTTCAATATGAAAGAGCTCCTATTTATAACGACCAACTCCCCCTCCAAACATATAAACTTTTGATGTGGAATTGAAAGGATGCCAAATAATAACAGAAGCAATAGATGCAAGTGTTACATTGCCTTCTTAATTGATAGAATTGGTGCACCTAGTCTTACAATGTTGTTGTAACAATACGAAGTTTCACTGTAATCTGCACATATACTCTTCCAATTGTGGAGGTGTTGGAAATACTAAATTTAGATTAATAGATATAAATATATGTGTTAATTACATTATGTCATTGAATTCTAGACTTATCTATATTCAACATCTTAATATAAGTTCAATTTTTTTTGGAAGTTATATAAGCTTAATATTTGTCAATATTCCGTAATGCATTATTTATGAAATTTTATAAATTCAAAATATTTGGGAATATCACAAATCTAGATATTACTATTTAATATATCTTAAAAGAGAAAAAAAGAATTTAGTAGAGAAGCAATTATATATATATATATATATATATATATATTATTGTAATTCTTTGAAAAGTTTAAATCCACTAATAAGAAAAGGACACGAATAAATGATCTGCAGGTTAGATCGTTTACTAGCTATGAATTGCTACCACGAGAGTGGAAACCATTCATAGGTCCTTTTTCCAGACATATACCAGCCTCATAAATAATCATGAGATGCCTATAACAAAAATCAGAGTCTTTTATAAAAATCCTAATATAATAAGACCTAAAAAAAACAGATTGGGAAGTTTAACGTAGATAACGCAAGAAAGATTGTATCCATCATATCCAGATCTACCATGATTTGGAGAGATGATCACTTGTATGTGGTATGCATAATCTTTTGATATAAAAGAAGTGGCAATTTGATTTAATTAGGTTTCCAAAGCAACAAAAGATTTTTAAGTTATAACAAGATATGCCATTTTATATTGTTGAAAATAATTAAGTTTATACAACTTCATTTTGTTCTATACTTACGATGTATTGTAAGCGAAGCTCGCCTGTTTAATAGAGACATGAAGAATTTGTGACTGAGAACTTTTACTACGAATGGCATGGGAACTTGGAAGACCTAAACTAGTTTTAACCCTTCCATGAGTTGAATGATGTTTGCAACAGTCGACGCCTCTGAACTGTAGAAATGAGGGACCTAACACCAAAAAACTATGAGAACATTCCCCTGGTAGCTTCTGCACGTAGTTTACGAAAGAAATCATTTCACCTTTTCGTTAACACCCCCACCTCCTCTGGGTTTCTATGTAAGTGAAGTAAGCTTGGGAACTGCTTCTCAACACTATAAATATGAGGCTTCTGCCCTCATCACTTCTCAGAGTGATCTTCCAAAGAAGATGAAATTAGAATCCTTATATTAGCTTGTTATCCATCACCTGTAGCCTTCACTGCTTAGATTTTAGCCTTCTATCTCTCTTCTTTACATTCATCAAAAGCTCTTGGTAATGGCAAGCATGACAGATCCTCTTGTGGTTGGGAGGGTAATTGGAGAGGTCATCGACTATTTCACTCCAAGCGTGAAGATGACAGTGGCTTATAACTCCAACAACCAGGTGTATAATGGGCATGAGCTGTTCCCATCTGCTGTTACTTACAAACCCAAGGTTGACGTTCATGGCGGGGACATGAGATCATTTTTCACCCTGGTATGGATATTTTTCCTTTATATACTAGCTAGTTAATTAATTTAGTGCTGATCTCTTAGATTAGGCTAGTAATGAAGTGTTGTGTCTTCAAATTGGATTCAAAATATCGCACTACTGCAGGTCATGACAGACCCAGATGTTCCTGGTCCTAGTGATCCATACCTGAGGGAGCACGTACACTGGTATACTCATCAAAACCATTGATCCTTTGGATTCTGGGGAAGAAAATTATCTGAGTACCAACTATTCATGCTCAACACACATTTTCACAGATTTGTAATTAATTTATACACTCACATGATTTTAAAATATCATCAATAAAATTTTAGTCGCGTGATAATGGGGTGCAAGTCCATCTCATATTTTTAATAATTATTTTTAGAAAAATTTAAGCTGTAATTAAATAACTTATATTATGCCACACCTATAATGTGATACCACAAATTTTTAATCGTGGTCTTGATTTAAAACAATGCCTTATAAACAAAAATATAAAGTTACTCATGAAATATCAAATTTTGCTGTTAAGCCATGATTCAACAGTAAGTAAAAATATTTTATAACATCACAATAGTAAAACTGACCAATTAAAGAAAAAGAAACGAGAAATTAAAAGGAAAGTATTTATTTTCATGATTTCTAATCTTGGCAACTAAAGAAAAACAAATGTAGGACAATAAGCTATACATGGACAAAAATATAAGTTATATACGTATATTTCATCTCTTGAACTTGATTTGACCATGCACTCTTGGCAGGATAGTAACAGACATACCAGGCACCACGGACGCCACATTTGGTAAGTCTCCACATCCACTGTGGGAAGGAAATGAGAGAGACAGAGGGACCTAAAAACAAGGACAAGTGTACTAATTCATGGTATCTCTGGGAATTGTCTGAATTTTTATGAACAGGGAGGGAAGTGGTGAACTATGAGATGCCAAGGCCCAATATAGGGATACACAGGTTCGTGTTCATTCTGTTCAAGCAGAAAGGAAGAAAAACAGTGACAACGCCATCGTCAAGGGACAAATTTAACACAAGAAAATTTGCAGAAGACAATGATCTTGGCCACCCTGTCGCAGCGGTGTTCTTCAATGCTCAACGGGAAACAGCTGCGAGGAGACGTTGAGAGAAAGATATTATACAAAAAAAAAAGAACGAGCACCACTGTCTATTCACAGAACTGCTGAATCGTATATGGAGTAATATAATATTGTATTTGGAAGTAATGCAAGTATAGAAGGGGAAGAAGAAGAAAAAGAAAATGACGCAGAAGAAACAAGTAGAACATGATGGAGCGTTTGGATATGCTAGAATAAACCAATTCAAGCGTTTGCTTAAGGTATATATTGGTTTGTTAACCATAACATCTTAAGTAAGGACATGTTCCTGTCTTAGAAGAACCTAAGTACGTACTATCAGCTTGGTGATGTGTAACCCCTTTGTCTATTTGCAATAAAGAAACTAAATAAATTATAAAGAATAAAGGATCGTAGTCACTTATTAACAACAAAAGGGTTTGTGCATGGCGAGTTGTTCAGTTTCCAACAACGTGATCACTGATCAGTCCTTTTCTAGTTTGGAGTTGGTCTTCCACTTTCTGGAAATAATAAGAACATGATGTTGCTATTACGAGAAGAAAGGTGAAACATGCACTTCATGACACTTTTCAATGACAATAATAATATAAGTTATCTTTCAATGTATGAAGACGACAAATTGATTGTTTTTCATTTAACTTTTAGATTTAAGAAAAAAAAATAATTAAACTATTTTGTATTCAGAGATATTAACATTAATAATGTAGGTATAATATTATTGTTGGGATTTTACTTACTGCTGTGTTATCTTTACAACAAAAGAACTTTACAACTTGGTTAACTTTGCAGATATGAAACTTGCAGAAAAATAAAAAGACTTGATTTTACTTAGTTCGATAGTGAAACATTATCTACATCCAAGGTTCCCACTTATTAGTGATGAAGATTTCACTAATGAAGAAGAAAGTGAAAGTTTTACAGAGTTTGAGTGATATTGTGGATCACTTGCAAGAGTCTCTAAACTCTCATAATACTCACTGTAAGTATTCTAGCACACTCCCAAAACCCTTTTCTTTTCACTCTTGATCTTACTCTCGGATATTGAATGTTGTGAATGAAAAATACAATCTGTTGGAAATATGAAGTTTCTATTTTTATATGTATTGTGTCTGATGCTTCTATTTCTCTTATATACAGCTGAAGAAGATGGCTTTCGGATGAGTTGCTTGAATTAGACATTGATCATGTAACTCCTATGTGACTCCTTTAATGACTCTTCTTTGCTGTGCGTATTATACTTGTTGTAGCTACGTTTTTGCCTTCTAGTCATGTAATACGATAGTGGATTGCTTTGTTGTTTCTGATTTGAGTTTAGAGGTGTGTGTCACGTGTGCATATCAGCTTAGTCACTTATGTTCTGTCTTTAGCTGAAGTTTCGAGAATGCTTTCCCTCTTCTCTCTTCGACACTTTAGACACCATCATATTTCTTCTTTGATTCTTTATTTTCCTTCTGTATTAGTTGCATCTGAGTGTGGACTTTTGGAGTATGTGTGATCTCCATCACAATTATAAACATTTTAAAATGTTCATTTAATTCTTTTCAATTATAGAAAATTAACTTGGAACTACATTGAAGTGAATATGTAGAGGAATATTACTAAAAATATTTTGAGAGTAAAAAAAATGCAAAACATGATTACATTATGTGACACAAAGATCAAGTTAAAATTAGATTTTAATCTCAATTTCACGAATTCATAAATTAATTTTTATTATCAATTTATTAAATATTTTATTAACGTATCTGTTTTAAATACTTTCTAAACTCTACAATTCTTATTATTTTAAAGGACGATAAAAATATGCCTCATACTTTTATCATTGCAATGAAAATGATCACAAAATTGTGAAAGTTTGTATAATATAGATTATGATTAAATATTGTGCTTCATATGAAATATACAGAGATTAAAAGTGAACTAGGTAAGGATATGTTTGAACCTACATAGAAGTTATTGAATAGTTTGCCATTGTTGTGTCTATCCATATAACATGACTATTGGATAGACAATTTGGACACTGATTGACATAACCGTGATAACTCCTGAATAACTATCAAAATAGATGTCACTACTTTAGTCTGTCATGGAGTTGAGGCAATTATGGACACTCCAAAATCAATGTGTTGCATTACCAATAAATTGGTAAGGTTGCATATATAAATTGTCAAGGTCAAATAATTGTTGAATACAGGTGGTGCCTTCATAAAATTACCAATTCATGCAAATAACCTCTTTATTGGGGCATGTCCCTATTATGCCTTAGTTTCATTGGATAATAAGTAGCAAGGATCAATCTTATTGCTAAGTTTATCCGAAGTACAATAACGTCTTACAAACCTCTCTTACTAAAAGAAGTTGACATCCTCGTTGAGAGGTTTTTGAAATAAACCTTTAATTTGTCTTATTTTCAAACTATTAAAGGGAAGTACCTTTCGTTTATTTTACTTTTGTTGCATCCATCCCTTTTCACTGTAAAATGGATTCTTTCCGTTAACTTTTTGTGTTATTCCAACAAATGACGATTAAGGATATTGTCTATGTCATCATCGAATTGTTTTTCTAGGGATCGTTAATTTTTTTGCACTATAAGAGGAACACATTTAGGCTTACTCTTTTCTGGCCTTGTTTCATCGAACCTGCACAAAAAGTCAAAATGTAAAGTTAACTTTTAACCTTTCTAACATCTTTAAGTGAAATGCCACATTATTGTTTTTCTTTATAACTTCAAAGAAACCATCACACTTAAGAATTAAACTCCTATGAATTATATACCCATTTATCTCTTTTAAAATTTGGGGAACTGAGTGTCAGTAACGCCTGAATACTAGTGGTCGTTAATGTTGATAAGGATATTTCTTCATTCGATAAACAACTTTTCAGAAAGTATCTTTTGCCTCCTCTAGCATTTATTACTGATCACTAGTAAAGTTATATGCAATTGGAAACTTTCCTCCCTTCTTCTTTTTTGACAGTTCTAATGGAGTAAGGGGTTGTTTGGCTAGATACAACTTAAATAGACTCTTTTCTACGGAGGATAACATTAGGATTATACAAAATTGAGCATTTCCTAATAAATCCAACCGGTTTTATTGGCTAACCCTCACATAGTACCTTAGATAATCCTCCAACAAAACATTGATTCTTTAGTTTAGCCATTTGTTTGTAGTTGGTCTACTTTAGGGAACTTCAACTTAGCTATTTTCGTATTGAACAAAGAAGACTAACACCATCCAGTGAATTGAGCATCTTGATCACTGACAATATCTATTAAAATGTTAAAGCATTTCATAAATTTTCAATATAATAACTTATTAAAAGTTCTTATCAAATTAGTTACTAGAGTAACAATGAATATCACATATTTGGTGAACCAATTGACCACAACTAGCATTGAAGCCTTCTTCAACCTTAGGAAATCCCATAAATCCAAAGATATCAACTTCTATATTTTCTCTATAATAGGCAAGGATTGCAAAAGTCCATCTTCCTTTTTATAGGCACGTATATGTCTTGACAATAATGCTATCATTCACTCTCATCTCAAATGTTCAACCCACTTATATCAATTGAAGTAATCAAAATTATCCATCTTTCATTCAATTGTATTGTTTATTAATTAGTTAGACATTATGATACTTGTATCAAGTCATAAATCAATTCAATTTTACCCATCAGTCCTTAAAAGGATAGGTTAATCTTCAAAACTTAACATAATGCAAGGATTAGTCATACATAAAAAAAGATACTTAAACTTCCAAACATAGAACCTAAATTAACCAAAAAAAGCACTGAACTTTAAATTTATAAAGGAGAATTTAAAAGATTAGTTGAAAAGTAAAAACCTTTTAATACAAAAGCAAACACCTTTTCATGAATGTTTCTAGTTATTTAGTTAGGTAACTATTTTACATGGCTATTAACACTGCTTTTTAACTTCAATCTTTTCACTTAGTTTAAAACAACAGAGTAAATTTATTTATGCTTACTTATTCATATATTTCTAAGTTTGTTTTTATTTACCTATAATTTTCAATGAGATATTAAAATACTTAAAAGACTACTTCAATCTCAAAACTATGCCTAAATTATACAAAAAAATATCATAATGTAAATTAAGTATCTGATATCGTGATAATTGGAGTAAATTAGAATTAAATTAGTTATCAATACTCATAACTATTCGACTAAAATAATTAAATTGAAATACAGCCAAACTTATAATGTATTATCTTGATCAAACTTCTTTTATTTAAAAAATTGATTCATTCCCCATATTTGAGTTATATGTCATCCTCAATATACCAAATATATAGAATAAAAAAACTAAAAACATTAAGTATAAACGAGGAAATAAAAAAGGTATAAGAAACTTCTTTAGCCCCTATTTATCATTTGTTACCATGATATTTTTGATCAACAACTAAATTTTATTTATACCTTGCAAACAAATATCAACAAACCATAAAACAATAAAAACATAAAAGGTAATTAATATTAAATTAAATCATAAAGTAACACATCAAAGTAAATAACAAAACAAAAATAGGAATAAAACACATAATTTATGGATACCAAGAAGAAGTAAACTATGAAGATGCATATGCCAAAACCAAAATAAAAGAGAATAGAAACTCAATCTGTGATAGGCTCATCATCACAATCACTCTACTCCTCTAGCATCGTTAAGGGTGAGGGAGATTGTTCAGAGTACTCTTTATGCTGAAAGTAAGCATACAAGTATTGTTTCATTTATTGTAATTGTTGTCTTTGCTTATTTAATTTTCATGGCATCCTTTAGATTATAGAAGTTTGTCCTTACTACTTACTCTTGAGATCAAGAATGGTCATGCCAATTTGCTCTCATAATAATTATCGTGTTGTGGATTGGACCTCTCTATGATCATTTATCATCTCTTCTACTTGAGGTTCCTCAATTGCGAGGTAGGGCTATGCTCTCTCCCACTCTTTGGCTCTATATTTTCTCTCTTATAATTAAAATATAGGTACCACTGACCTTTATAACTTTCCTCATTTACCTCAATATCTCTAGGATGGTGGAAATTATTTGAAAACTCATGGTTAGACCTAAAAAAGTATTAAAATTACTTACATTCTTTACCAGACTTGTTAAATAAGTACCATTATAGAGGGTTTTGTTCTTCCTAGCTTGTATATTCTTTAAGTGTTTGCCAAATTACTAACCTAGATTACATGATCTTCACTTATCTATACACCAAAAATAATATATGTTAGTGAGAGTTACCACACCATTAATCTGCCTACTTTTAGCAATGATGTATGAAATAACCCTATGTAAATTTAAGATTTGGGGGCATGCATAAGTGTTCTTACTCTTAAAAGGATCATATATGCTCATTTATACTAAATTTAAGCTCAAAATTCCTAACCTAAAATTAAGCTCAAAATTCCTAAGGGAAATAGTTATTGAGCTTATCAAGAAATTTAACTAAGACACTCCTATACTCCACTCATTCCATATACTTGGGTATTTAAAACCCATATTACACCTTAAAATCATTAAATGAGATCTCCATTTGATTTCCTTATATCCTAAGTTTGATCAAAATTTTCTTATGCAATCTCGCATTTCACTATAAGAGTGGTAAGAATCTCAAGGGTGAGCTCCATAAAAGAATATTTAGTAATGTCTAAAAGCATACTCTATCCCAAGTTTTCTATCAATCTCCTCACCTTTAAGCTAATCATACTATTTCTAATGTAATCTAATACACACTCCTATTGGATTTAAATGTTGGATTCTAAGACATGTATACCTTTTTCCAAAAATATGGTTCCTCGAAGGTAACCATTGGATGCTCATTTGGGGTCATCTTAAGATCAACTATTTAACACATCCTAAATAGCTTTAATTTTTATGCTCATGCTTGTGGGTAGCTATGAACTCATCTTTGTAGTTGGATTAAGTGTTTAGAAGCAAAAATAAGCAACAAATTAGCCAAACACATATTCAAAAACGTGTTTGGAGCCTTAATTTATGACAATTTTAGAATTTAGAGATGTAAGAGTAGGTGAATCTCAATAAGAAGTAATGAAAAATGACATAAATATTGTGGGTTTGGCTTGAAAACCTAAATTGGAAGTAGTTGTTTGAAGAAATTGAGATAAATTAAGGGAAAAATAAAGAAGTTGAAAGTGAGGATCTAACATAATCTCTGGATTTTTTAAATTTATGATATATTATGTACACGAGTGTAACCCATACCATGGAGCTTCTTGGAAAAAACATTTTGAATCTATAGCCAGTGACACGAACATGTCTCCAGGTTATTGATCCTTATGTCTTCAGCTCCCTAAACTAGAGGTATATGCATATCCCTAGGTTATGGATCTTCTTATTTCTTTTGATATATAGACACCAAAATATCCTAAGTTATAGATTCTCTTAAAAAATTTTACAAATCAACACTGTCTAGGTCACATGCATGTGTTAGACCGTGTTTAATAATAATACAAACAACTTATACCTAATTTTTTAGCTTTTTAATAGCTTGTTTGTTAGATTTTCATCTCTGTTACTGTTTAAAATTCCTTCTTAAGCTTATACATGTCTACTTTGTATTCCTGACTACAAAAGAAATAGAAACAAAAGCAAAAATACCTAACATAAAAGAAAACTAAAACAAAAAAAACCTTATTCTTCAATCTAAAAAAAATATAAATCAAATACTAAATAATCCAAATTATTGGTCCATAATTCCAAAGCTAAATCCAAAAAAATTTTAAAAGAAATTATATTTATGGTTAGGCTGTCTTCTTACAAGTGCTTCTTTATTATTATTCTAATTAGACTCTTTCCTCAAACTCAATTAATTGTTAGATTAATATGGTTTCTTGCTTCTGCATCATAATAAAATATGTATATAACATATCATCATCTCTCATTTGGACTTTCTTCTTTACTCTTGCTTTCATCTTTACTCTTCCTAACCCTTTAACTTCTCCTTGAATGGTTCCTTGTAAAAAATTAAAATAATTAGTTTGTCTCGAGTCCTTAATAAGTATAAATGGCATCATAAAAATATAAGTTGTTTATTTCTAATCCTAAGTATTATTTCTCCTTTTGAAGCATTAATTATTGTACCTATTATGATTAGGGAGGGTCTATCTAGGATTAACAACTTCTACTTTTCTTTGTCGATATACAAAATATAGAAATCGATTGAAAATATAAACCTATCAATTATCACTGTTACATTCATAACACCTCTAAGACTTTTTATTACATTATCAGAAAAGATACATCTATCTACTAGTAGGTTCTAACTTACCTAATCCTAATATCTTTAGGATAGGACAAGACATTATATTAATACTTGATCTTAAATCTACTAAAGCCTTATCGATTTAAATACCACAATTATGCATAAAATATTAATATTTTTAGATCATCCTACTTTGATAGTATGATATCTTGAAGGACTTTGATGTTGCTTTCATTTGATCTTGGCTTTGCAATTTCCTCCTCAAGATCCTCCTCTTATTCATGATCTTCTACATATTCCTCTTAAGCACTAGTCTCTTCTCTCTTTATTACTTAAAATACTATCTCAGTTATGTCTTTACCTTGTTCCCCTCTTCCTTTTTAGTGTTGGTTAACTCCTTACTTTTTAAGGTGACCTCCTTCACTTGTTCCCTAGGGTTGGGTACTATTTCACTAGGTAAGGTGCCTTGTGATCTCTCGATTATCACCCTAGTTAGATGACCTATCTAAACTTTAGGATTACTTACTAAAGTTTTATGATTCTAGAATCGAGAAGTAGTTACTTGTATGAAGTATCCCATTATGTTTTCCAAACTCGACTACTTCTCTTTCTACATAGGTTATTGAAAACTTGGTGGGGGTTAATTTTAAGCTTGTTGATTATTCTAGGAGAAATTAGGATGATTTCTTTAGCTTGAATTATAGTCTTATTGTAAGATTTATTCTACCTCTAGAAAATTCTCATAAAATTAACTTGCTCCACTAATTCCATTATGGATTCTCAACTTCACATTCTATTCCTTAATATCTTCTTCCATAAAACTCGCAAGTTATAACTTAGACTATTCTTGATGTAAAGCTCAGTTATCCATATAGTCATAACATCTACATTATAGATCCCAATGGATCTATTCACTCTTGTCATTCCTAATTGGTAGTTATTCATTATCATCTTTTCTATTAGCTTTAGGGTAAGATTTTGAAGTCTTATTTATAAGTGTTCACACTTCCTAAGTAGATCCTTGTATCTCTCTCATGTTCATATAAAGTGTCATTTTCAAACTACTGGAAAGATAAGATAACATTCTTTGGTTTTGTTGTCTTATAAAGTGAAAACTATTTGGCAAGGATCTTCTCTACAAGGCTTTACCAAATGGTAATTGAATAGGCTGATAGTGCTTTAAGTCATTGTGTAGTTGGAGTCCTCAATGTGAATAGAAACAATCTCAGCCTGATGATGTCTTCATCGTCTCATTAATCTTAAATATATCTCAAACCTCCGAGAAGTTAAGAATATATTTATTGGGATACTCATCAGGTAATTCATCAAATTACACTTTGTGTTAAAGAACATGTATTACATAAAGATTAATTTCAAAGTAGTGAGCATTTATTTTTAACTTTGTGATAGTCTTTTATGTTCCTAGGAGAGATGGATAACATAATCATTATTCTTCTTTCTTCTTTCATATTTTTAGGTTGTAGTTCCAATGTATCTCTAAGTTCTTGCTTGCTATAGTTCCTTCAATTTTGATGTGGTGTTATCTCAAGTTTTAGATCTTCTTTAAGAAATATATATTGTCTCTTTTTTTTTATCATACACCATAATTACCCATAAAATTAGAGTAAAAAAAGTTAAACGAAATAAAAATATATGCAAAAAATAAAAACCAATCTAACAAAAATGAAATATACAATAAAACTAAAGTAAGAAAATAAATATACAAGATTAGAAAATTAGTTAATAGTTTTCCTAAAACCCATTACTTATTTGGCAAAGACACCAAAAGCTTGGTAAGTCCCTTGATGTACTTTTTTGTATCATCCTACCAAAATTTTCCTTATGCAAATATATTATTCATTAACTAGGCAAGCACACCTATAATTGGAAAGCAATAAGGTGGTAAGTAGGGGTTGATTCTCATTAAGAAGTGATGTAAATTAGAAAGTCTTTCATTATTAACTAGTATAAAGATAACGAATAGAAAATTAATTTTTACAGGATTTGAATAATTAAATATAAATTTAGACAATAGCCAAGGAAATAAATAATAAGATAATTAATCAAAAGAAAATGCAATCAGATTGTTGTATTTAGATGAATACTTCTCGTAGTAGTACTTTTGATTTTATAGTTTAATTAACTTAGATTAGAGATATTCTCTAAACTAACAATCTTTCTTAGGCACTCAAAATAAACCTCTTGAGATTTAATTATCTATTATCTAGTTGGTTATTATGTATCTCTACCATTACCAAAACTACTTTGAACATATTATGTTATGTGCAATCTTACGAAAGGTTTTATCCTAGCACTAAGAAGATCAGGTAGGCCTATATTAAGCACCCCATTTCACCCCCTCTGCCTATGCCATGGTCTACTCACAAACAAGCTCTCTTAAGCCATCCATAAGTGACTTAAGATCCGATTTAGATGCCGATATGAATAAACAAAATTAAGACTAATAAAAAATAACTCATAGAAATATATCTCATATCTTAAAATGAATTAAATCAATCCATAAAAAAATAACCACTAAGGTTTTCCCTATCTAAACATAGGAAAGGTGTTTAGCCATAAAACATGTTCAAAATAATAAAATTAGAAGACAAAAATAAAGAAGTCATAGTAGATATAAATGTAAATGAAGTCTGCAATTTTATCGACAGCTTGGTCTATTAAAACGATGTTTAGATCTTGATTATTCAGTGAAAAATAGCTTAAAATTGATTCCTTGAGGATTAGAAAAGCCTTTTGATGGTTAACCCTATATTTTAAAGAGAAAATGATATCTCTAAGTTGTGTTTTCTTTAAAAGATAGCCAAAATTCCCTAAAACTGTTGTTTTTACCCTTAAATACGTTTTATTTTGCTAAGACGCATTTTGGGGTACAATCATGGTCCAGATCATAGGCTCAATAACTTTTATAGGTGGTAGACAAGGCCTCTAACATAGTCATGGATCTTCCTGTTTCTTTTAGATTAATACATGATCTCTGGTATTACTTTGTCTCTAAAATATAGTTGTTTTTGTTTCTTTTTTTACTTGCACAAGGTCTTATACACGGTGGTGGATCATCTTGTATCACTTACTGCACTTGATCTTTTTGAAACACGATTGGCATATGAGTATAAGCCAGACTGTGTTCTTGTAAGAATTATAAAATTTCTTCATATTTTTGCTTAAAAGGACCTCCTATTCTTAAGTAATATCATCTTAAGGTCCAATAAATAATTAATTGAAAATTTATTGGAAACTAAGTAAAACAAGGTAATTTAACATTAAAAGCAAGCAAAATACTTGATAAAATTTGTGCATACTTCATACACATCGTCCACCAACTCTAAGAACATACAGGCTGCCTCCTTTTCCAATAAGGAGGCCATCATTAATCCAGTATGACTTGGTAATGCCTTCCTATTCTTTATGAACTAAAGGATAATAGTTAACATCAAGCTTGCTACATTACCAAATTATGTACATCAAGTCAACTTTGATTTGGATATATTGTAATAAGAAGTGAACATTTCTTTTTTGAATAAAAGCATCTGTTAATTAGTTACACTTGTCTAATTTGTTCCCCACGGTGAAATCATATTTAACTAAGTTTTTTACCATCTTCTTACTTAGCTTACAATTTATTTAATGTTTTGCAAAAAAGTATTGGTCACATTATTTGTTCTAAACATAAGCTTTAATCCCAACAAATAAATATGTCAAACTACAAGCTAGTGCACCATTGTAACCATTTCCTTCTTGTAATTAGAATAGATTGTTATGTCTCGTTAAATTTTTAGCCTTTAAATGCCACTAAACGTCCTTCATAAATCAATACACCATCATTGACTTTGTTAGAAGCATCAATATGAACTTTAAAGGATAGTTCAAAATTTGACAACCTTAATAATAATTATGATGGTATAGACTGCTTCAACTTCTGAAAAACATTAACATAATATTCTGTCTAGCACTTTTATT
>JAOSBP010000008.1:8678813-8692266 GCA_027563825.1 Erythroxylum mucronatum | reverse complement strand
GTTCTTGTGCCAGAGCCTCTAGTAGAGTTGTACGATGAACTGCTCGTGGACCATGGAGGTTGTCAGCCCTGATCGAAAATGAAAGTGTTAGAATTATTTACTCAAAAGCAACAGAATTTAAGCAAAAATTGTTATGAATTCAAGGTCCAAACCCTTTGTTTCCGTTCATGGTTACTTCTTGAATAGCTCCAGTTGCCATGTTGGTTACATAACCCCTACCATAAAATAAAATTATCATCAGTGGACTATACCTGTAAACTGAACCAGTCAAGTATTAAATATTTCGTCCAATTTCTTATACAAGTGAAAGAGACTTTAGGTGTAGAATAGGAAACCAGATTCTCTGTTCAGTTTTACTATATCTTATTCTGTTTCATGGAATCTCAGCCATTTATTTTGTGGAACCCATGAGGGTCCCATGCGGGCCTCACATAAATAAATGACTGAGATTTATTGGATACAATAAGACACCATAATATTGGACAGGAAATCTGGACTCGTAGAATAGCAAAAGGGGAAATGGGTTTTGTTTATTTATATCAATTTTATGTACTTTTCTCCAATAACTTTAGATGGATTGATAGATCTTTTAATATTAAGAGCTGCTTTAGTTTTCATTGATTAGTGTAGTGTAGAGTTGTTGCCAATCTCATACTAATTAAATATGTTTAAAATTTAAGTAAAATAACATTATTTTTGTCGATTGATTTTAGAGAGGAACACCATTTTGTCCTAACTATTAACTTCTGGTTGAATTGAGCTAAGCTAAAATTGTCAAATCTTAAATATATCAAAAATTCCAAATTTAATTAAAATTTAAATAAAATAACATCATTTTTATCGAATGATTTTAGAAAACAACGTTATTTTATCCTATCTATTAACTTTAGCTTGATTTGAGCCAAGCCTTAATTGTAAAATCCTATACATTTCTACTCACTTGTTAAAATTAAGTTGAGAAAAGAAGTGTTTAACACATTATTGTAATTAGAACTAAATGGTGAAAATGAAAATAACATGCATGAGGCACAATATGAGAATAGTACTAGTTCTAAGGTCTTGGGAGAAACGAGGAAACAGGACTTGAGTTGGGTCTAAAATTCGATTGACTTTGTCTCATATAGCCTAACTCAGAACTCGATCAAAGTTTTGAACAAACCAAAAGTCACCAGAAACCCGACCCATGCCCGATTCTAATCTTAAAATCAATCCTAGGTGTGAGGGAATAAGGAGGAACGAAGTAGTCTGCTTACTTTGACAAAGGAGCGTAAACAGAAGTGAGTTTGTGAGAGACACCAAGAGCATCCAGTGCGATCCAAGCATTTGGGAAGAGACTTAAAGCTGCTCCAGAAGTTCTTAGACGATCTGATCTCTCCAAGACCAAAGCCCTAATCCCAATTCTCTTCATAGCCAGAGCAGTTGCTAAACCTGCAATGCCTCCTCCAATTATCACCACTTCTTCTTCCTGAGCCCTCCTCTTCATTGTCTCCATCTCTCTCTCTCTCTCTCTCTCTCTCTCTCTCTCTCTCTCTCTCTCTCTGATGTTATCTTTGTGTTCGTACAAGGTTGTTTATATCTATGATGTTTTTTGTGTTCTAACTTCAGCTGTTTATTTATGATCAAGTGGATGCATGGAACGACATATATATATATATATAATATAATATAATATACATTGCAGGGCGTGGCAATTTTGACCTACCTAGAAGTGCTTACTAGTGGTCACCATGGGCGGCTGGACCACTGGTCACATGACCAGATGTTCTAATAGATTATATTAAATTTCGCAATGAAATATCCATTTCATTAATTTCATATATAGGAATAATTAAGGAAAAAATCAGAAGAAATTATGCTAATGAAGCTGTAATTTTACTAATTTTTACTGTATAATTTTTAAAATAAGTGTTTAAATTTTTAAATTAAATAATTTAATTTAAAATATGTGACTATTTTTAATGCAAAATGTTAATATTTTATTAATATACGTAATAAAATACGTCAAAATTAACTTTTAGAAAGTTCAAGTAACTTTCTGCCCTTGTCAATATGGTTTTTAAACTCTCTAGGATAAAGATGTTAATTAGTACTTGTGTATTAAAAATGAGATTATTTATTTGACTTTCAAAGAATTGTACAAAAAATTATTATGTAACCTTTTCAAATATTAATCTTTGCGTTATCGATAAATATTAACGGAAACAACTTTTTAATTAATCCTAAAATGTTCAACTTTTCCGGATATTTTAATTCAGTGTCCAATTTTTAAAATTTTCAATTGAATTTTCAAAACATTAACAACGTCATTCAAATCGTTAATTTTTATTAATGAAAATCCGTATGCCATTTGATAGACAGTAAAAACTAATATTTTGAGCTTATTGTTAAGGTTTTAAAAGGTTAGTTATTTAATTAAAAAATTTAAAAGTTTAGATTATAAAATGTCAAACATTTTTAAAGATATTATCCCAAAATTTTAATAAAATTTTTAAAAATTAAAAACTAATATAAATGGTTTTGCAAAAATTAAAAATCTTTGTAATTGATTATTGTATATAACGTTGAGTGTCAAATTTATTCATATTTTGGGTGATACTACGAGGAGATATTCTATTTGCCAAGGATTTGCCTCTCATGTCAATTTTGGTGTTCTGAAAGCTTTTTTAAGGTCTCCTTTTTGTTAAAATCGGTTAAGGCACGGCATGATTTTCGAGAAGCTTTGCCTTATAATGCATTGTAATGAATTTGGTACCCAGGCCGAAAAATGGTACAAACTGGGATGTTTTGATATAAATTTTAAACATCAGCTTAATTTGCTTAGTACTGGTCGGTATTGCTAATATTTAAAATATTAACAGTACCGACAGTCTCTCTCTAGAATTGCTCTCAACATTCAGGTTTTTTCGGTCGGACTCTCTTCCAGGCAATGACGGAGACACACGGTGCATTGGGCCTTCCAAGATTATTAAATATTTTTAATTTTTAATTTATATATTTATATATATATATACCAAGACGGAGTTATTTAGAACTTAGTGGAGCATTGGGCTATCCAAAATTTAAAAAATTAAATATTTAAATCCTCGTACCTTAAATTCTTGCCCGGTACTGCTTCTATGGTTGCCACCCTGGTATCTTCATGGAGTCCCCCACTTAGGAGGGTCAGTCTTCCAAACGGGACGCTCCAGGAAAAGGGATGATGAGCCCTTACTCACTCCTAAGATGTCCTACAGTGCTGCGGTTACTGGTGATGCCCAGGCGACCATGCATACTGATATGACCGACTGGGTGGATGATGAAGATATTGTGATCGAAGATGGTGACATTCAACCGACGGAGGAAGCAGGGGAAGCCATCAACCTGTCTCAAAGCTTCAAGAATAAACTTGATATCCAGTGGGCCAAAGCAATTGTTGTTAAATTGTTAGGCCGGAAGATAGGATTTTGCCTCCTCCACTCGCGTTTGCAGTCCATGTGGAGACCGAAAGGATAGATGAAGCTTGTGGATCTCGACATCGACTATTTTCTAGTGAGATTCAAGGAGGACGAAGACTACCTCCATGCTTTAACCCAAGGGTCATGGATAATGTTATGCGAAAACGTGATTAAATTTGGAGTAAAAATAAAATAATAACAAAAGAATACCAAAATTTTTATACTGATTCGGCAATGCCTACGTCCAGTTTGGAGACGACTGAGTATTTCACTATAATAATGAGAGCATACAATAGTATTTGTCACTCAATTTTCAAGAGACCCAAAATTAACCCACTCCTATTAGAAAAAAGAAAACAAAAAATTCTATATCTATTTTTTTCTTTTCTCTCTCCCTCTCACTATTCTTCTCTCTCTTTTCTCTCGAAAGTTTGCTCTCACTCTTCTGGAAAACTCTCCACTCTCTCACAACTTCTCCAACTTAGCTCTCCATTCTCCTCCTTCGTTTGCTTCCCTTTTATAGAGAATGTCATGGGTGAAAGTCTCCATTAGCTGCACCAACCTCCACTCAAGCCACCATTATTGAGCCACCATCGTTGATCATCGGAAAAATCCAAGCCTCCATTGGTGATCAACATTAGCTACACCAACCTCCAATCAAGCCACCATTGTTGATCACTGAAAGCATCAATTTCTGACTTGAGAGGTTGAGACAATATTCAACAGTTGGTCAAGCTGTTGGAAGAGCCTTCCTAAACAGTCATCGAGCTGTAAATTTTAGGGTCTTAAGTTTTAATAATTTGAGCGATCCAATTTAAATACTTGAATCATCAAATAGGTTATTTAAAATAAAAATTTATGAATTATTAAATATATCTATTAACATAAAACAAAAAAATGATTTCACGTTTCTTATTATAAAACTAAACAATAATAAAGAAACATTTAAAGAAACTAAAAAGAGGAGATGTGAAAAGGATAGGGTGTTTATCTTGGTTGACAGTCTCTTTTTTTTTTTTTTACTCAATAGGAGAAGTACACGAAAACTAAGTTACAATACGGGGAAACACGACCCCTGAGTTATCCTCTAGTAGGATAGAAGAGCAACCCTCAGGCGGGTTTGGATACCAATAGATATCAAGAGTGAGATTCTTGGCGTAGTTTGCTAGCTAATCCGCAACTCAATTAGCTTCATGGTAGATATACCTAGCTTTCACAGTCCACTCTTAATTGAGGAGTTGTCGTGTCCCCACGAGTAGAGTGTGGCATAACCTTAGGTGGTACTTGTATAGTAATTGTAAGAACTAATGACCTAGAATACGCCGGAACAAATAAGAGGATTAGGAGTTAAACGGTGTGATGCTGAATACGTAAATTTTAGAATCATGCTGATGTAAGTGGATATCCTGATAACGAATTTCTAGCCTTAGATTATGCATAACCCGGTGATTGGTGTTCAAAATATTTTATCACTCAAGTTATAGAAATGTTGGCATTGTCATATTTAAAGTCAAGTCAACAATTGCCCAATTCCCAGTTTTTGAGGTTAGAAACAAAATGTTAATTTCAACCTGACAGTTAAGTATTTGATCTGGGATTATAAGATGTAATGATGAAGCTTTAGACTGATAATCCAATAAAGCAAATTATCAACTTGTTCAATTTTCCAACAATGAATAGTTGAAGGACACGACTGAAGCCATTTAATTCTCCAGGTTGAAATTGCTCTACCAGTTTGGTACACTCCCATTTAGAAACTTCCGGTCTTGTTCTCAACCATTTTTAGACAGCCACCCATTTGGAAGCCAGGAAACGGAGACTCAAGTCAAGTCAACTGGGCAGACACAAATTTCACTTTCCATCTGGTCTAAATTCTACTAACTTGACAAAGTCTCTCTGGCTTCTGCTTTCTAAGTGATGGGCTCATGTAATGAAACTAACCTCACTAATTGGTAAACTTCAAGCTCAAAGACTGATCTACCCACGCGATGCAACATTATGATCTCAGCATTACCTCCACATTCCACACAGGTACTCAAGTCTTTGCCCTGACATGTCTTACACGTCGTAAGTGGTGTAGCTGTTAAGTTCCCATACTAAGAAGAAAATCTACGAAAAGAGATATAAAATTATAAGAAAGCATAATCTCTTTGTGAGCCAATTTGGAGCTACAAAACATGAGTAATTCTTTCCTGAATTGAAATTTTATTCCACCAAAATAAAAACTGAAAACATGACTTCTTAATCTTGACAAGTGTGTATCAAATATTAGGCTATTCTTTCAATCTCTCTTGAGAAGGTGTTTAGTTGTGACCCTCAACATATTTGAAAAGGTGTTTAACCCTAGAAGATGTCAACAGTAATGTGAAGGTAATATTTGCAAAAGTTGTAGTTTCAGATCTGCAAGTGTCAGTTGGGACATAATTTTCTTTTTTTATTATTATTTTAAATATGCAACAGTTTTGAAAATTTTCAATGGTCTCATTTTATATCTGATAATAAAAGTTCTAACAATTGTAAATAAGAAAAGGTTAGCTTAAATTGTATGGTAGATTCCTATCTGTCTAGTGTCTATTCAAGTTTGAGCCTTCAAACTAATTATGAAAGCACGGAATCAGGAATTGTGCAATTAATGAGATGATAAAGAATTAGTGAAGTCATTCAAGTGGTTCTTGTGCCAATATCCTGTTAACGATCTATTCATTGTCTTTTGCATTATTCTCCCAATGACCAAATCACTAACATAACTAGTCTAGGTTTGTACGCAGAAGTTGGTTCACACTGATCTTCGGTGTGGACCATTTCTGAAACCGATTCCATGGAGTGTGGTTTATTAGGTGACTGAGAAGAAGTCCATCAAATAGCGAACACGCGCTCATAGAAAATTCACAATATGGTTTCCAAAACTGACCTAACTGGAATCATGACCAGCAGAACAATACCCTACAAAAATGGTTAATTTCCAAGTCTTTTAGTGCGGATACTGCACTGGACTTGGCTAGCAATTGAAGTCTATTTCAATATTTGTTTGTGATCTAACATATATTCGAGCAATGACTTTAACATCAAACCAATGACAAAGAAATTAAACCAGTCAATCAACCTTTCAGGTCCAGGCACACGTCCTATCATCTCGTATCCCTCCTCAGGACTATGCGCTTGTTTTATGTTTTCTCAATAATTAACTTGCAGCCCTCTCCTTCTGAAATCGGAACTGTGACGTCTCACCAGTCACCACCACCAATAACGACCAGTCCATTTTTTAAAGGAAAAAGGACATCAGCAAAACTAACAATCATATCTGGGAAGAATGGACGAGAGAATATTTACGTTACAAGTCAGCTTCTTATATTCTACAATTTCGGCAGATAATTTTTAAATTGAACTTTACTTTCATATGTAATTTGACAAAGTCAAGTTTTTAATTCTTGATGATTTATTTATTTTCCAATTATCAAACAATTTGTAGCAAGGAAGACATGTTGGGATCAAGCATAATTTTGACGTGATCAAGTATAGAATGCAAGATAGTGTCAACGTAGGTTTACAAACATAAATTTTGGTGAAAGTTTACATTTTCTGAAGAAAGATAGTACGTGTATGTCATCAACGAAGAAAACAAAACGAGTACCTTCTTCGCGGTAGGAATTAAAAGTACTAAAATTTACGGCAGTGTCCTGCCACTTGGAATAAGTTTCTTCCTGCGCATGAAAATTGCAACACCAAAAGTTTGTTTCTCTTTCTCGAAGATAGAAAAAAAAAAAAAAAAACCAATGTCATTGTACGTACTTGTGAGATTATCTGAAGTGGCGTCTTAAGATAAAAACTACCAGTGACTTCCTAGACCCAAAAAGGTTAATTATGATAATCCTTTAAGTTGTTTAGGTCATACTTTATAGAGGCTTGGCTAGCTATCATCAAAAGAGAAGGTCATTTCATCCAATTTAAAGGATCTTCACGAGAGGGTGGTTTTGCAAATTGATCATGGAAAGTTAATGTAAAGACAAAGTCACTATACCAAAAAGGCGCAATCTAAAGTCTAAGAAGAGATATTTGTTGTATAATTTTTACTTGGAATATGATTATTTCAATCTTTTATCCCTAAAGTGGAGCCCTAAGTAACATGAAAAGGTGTGATCTACATTTACATGTGAGGACAGATTCTTAATTTGTGGGTATATAGTAACTGGATTTCTAATCGTATTTTATTTTTTTGACTATATTTGTGTCTTAAAAAAAGAAATTTAATCATAATTAAAATCAAGATTCTTTTTCTTTTTCTTTTAAGCATGGTTTCTTGTTTCTTTTGAAATTTTCTCAATTCACATTCATGTTACAATGCTCTATTAGGGTTGTTTATAAAAGTTATAATACCTCATCAAATAATTAATTGTTAGAAAAAAAGTAATTAAGATCGTAAAGTTAAACCAATTGAAATAAAATTGTACACATTTTCACAAAGAGTTTAAATCCTAGTTATATAAAGTACAATTTACAGGATTTGTAACCTTTTTATTAGAGTCCACACCCTTGATTCAAAATATATATATTCACATGTTGTTTAATCATTTTTCTCAACCCTTTAAAATAATTCCAAATTTATTTGAAAATATTAATGTGATATGCAAATCTATACTTAACTTTTAAAAATAATTATAATTGTTTTATAAAAGGATTTTATCATTATCAAAAGTCTGACATGAAAGAGATTAATCCAAATTCGTATATTGTCTTCTCATTAGCTCCTCCATTTTAAATCTCGTATATTCAATATAAGTTTTTATATTAAATCTTCTCTTGCTCGATCACTTGACATATTTATTCAATTACATATTATTCAAATAAAATCTTAGTAACATATAACATTGTTTCCTCATAAAACCTTAAACCCAAGAAAATAGACAAATAAAATTTTTGAATAAATTTACAACGAACGTAACACCTAAAATATAATTAATTTAATTAGCACACACCTAATTCTATAGAATGTAAAAGAAATGAATTTGTTGTTTATTTAAACGAAAATTTCACGCCCTATGAATTAAAATTAATGCTCAATTCATTGCATTAAAATGGCTTTGCAATATATATAAGACTAAATATCAAGATATTATTTAACCTTTCTTCTAATTGATATAGAATGAAATAGAAATCATATGCAAGTAAAATTATGTTATATGGATTTAAAAGCTTAAAAAGTGGGGGGTAAAAAACTTTTGCATGCAGAGAATTATAGATAAAAAGACAAAAGATAAGGTTAAAACTGAAAAGAAAGTGAGATCCTTGCTATGTATGGGCGGTACTGTTCCCTGAAAATCCGCTCACAAAATCTGGCTTGTCGGCAAGATCTAAAGATTGTAGCTCAGCTTCTGAAATGGTTGACACAATTTTGGCGGTGGGGTAATCTTGTGCTAGGCCAGTCTATGGAGCTCTAGGTTCATAATCATGTGTTTGTATTCACATTTCACACTAAGCTCAGTAGATTAAACACCATGAGCCAAACCCCCTCGAGTGTAGGAGTAGCCAAACGGATAAGCAAATGGGAATGCTTTTATTATTATTCTTGTGCATGATAATGTGAGAATCGGAGTTGCAATTTGTAAGTGTTTTGGTCATTATATATCTAAAGGTAATAGGATATTTTTATTGCTTTAGTTCATTGCTACATCTAATATGGTTCAAATGGGATAGCTGGACCTTAACTGAATCTATGTATCTATATGCCCCTTCCTATTTATATGAAGATTCATGCCCGAGCATTTTTGATCTTGGGAGTAAATGTATATTAATAGCGTATTTTTTTAATCATGGTATTTCCTAATCAGTTTAGAGAAAGGACATCGTCTTTTAAATTATAATTGGAACACAAATTATAACAATAAGTACTATTTAAAGAAGATGCTATCTGCCCCTCTTATTTATCTTTTTTTTTTCTAATTTTTTAAAGGAGCATTTTAATTTGTACACGAACTTCCTAATTCCTATGGCAGAAAAAGTCTTTCCCATGATACTAATAATTGGAAATTTAAGCAATCAAGTTTAAGTATATATAGGAATTTTGGAGTCTGTCACACATTTTTCCCCAAATTTATTTGAAATGCTGATAACTTTTGGAAATTCGGACATGCAAATCATTACTTGCACGAAATCGAAATGCAATATATATGTGTGTGTTAACTAAAGGATTATGGAATTTTCTACTGAACTTGGTGGAAGTTCTACTCTAATGGGATGGAAATAATTTATGTTCAAGTTGCTTTTAATTAAATATATAAGTGAGGCTGCATGATATCTGAGTTGACTGTAAATCAGAAGAAGAATGCTACCAACTACTCCTACCTATCACAAGGAGAAGAGAAATTATTTATTTATCATTTAGCGCAGCTAATATTGAAATTTAACCTGAAAACATCATCACTTGAAACAAATATTCTCTGCCAATAAAAAAATTCACATGAAGAATTGAACTCAACTAGTTTAACAATTTAATAACACTCCTTTCATTCCCACATAGACTATTATTAGAACAGATTCATTAAAAATGTTTACCTTAAGTCAAAGTGATGAAATAAATTATATATAAAGAATTGCTAGAAAAAAATCATTAGCACGAATCTCATATTGAACCTTTCAAATTTGCTTACTTAAGTGCTATTGTTCCTTATAATTAAGTCTTAAATTTTTGGAGACAACCTTTCTGCTCGTTACGGATAAAGATGTGTACTACTTGATCTTATCAGATCCCGCGCTTCAGTGAAATTTTTATTAGATAGTTGCTGTTAATTAAGTCTTAAATTATTGTATTACAATAAAGATTAGTTCAAATATTTAATTATGCTAATGTGATGTGGAACCTAAACAATGTTTTAATACTTGTGTTATTGCATGAGTCAAATGTGGTGAATTAGTTTTACCTATGTTTTTTTGAAGTTGTAATAAATTTGAAATTTGAAAAAATTGTTTGATGTTTGTGAAATTATTTGTGTTTGATGCTTAGTTTTGGATAGAATTAAGATAAACTAATTGTGATGCAGTGAAGCTTGATATTCTAATATGTAGTCAAAAGTAAAAAAATGTTCAATATTTTAGGCATAATTTTTATAGAAAAATTGGGTAGATATAATTCAATAATTTATAAAAAGTTAAGAGAAATATTTACATTTCATAAGAAGACGTCGTGAGTTTATATTGATTGTAAATACGAGAATTTGGTGAAAGAATCTTATAGGTTCATTTTATTATCATTAATAAATAATACTTATTTTTTAATCATAAATTTTGAATGAAATATTATGTCAAAGTTATTAAAAAAGGTATAAAAAAGTTAAGAGAATTTTCTAAATCTTTTACAAAGGTACTTGGATTTAATATAGTTAGCTAAAACCCTAACACTTCTTGAATATGTCCACCATTCTCTGTTTTATAAAACATTTTTTAAATTCATGGTTATCTTTTACAAAAATAAAATAGAGTAATGAGAGAAAATATGAGAGGAAAGTGTGCATAAGAATTAGAGAAGTGATTTCAGGTACAAAGAAGGAGGCTTTAAGTGAGTTACTAATGAATTTAAAACAGATTTAGGTACAAGACTACAAAATTATACAACATAAATGAATCCACAAATATGTTTGGCATTATAACATATAGTATGTATTAATTAGGATTTTCTAAACTAGTTATTTGTTGATCATGTATATCTTGGATATTTAATTGTGTATATTAACTATTTCAATGATCTATTTTCTTAATTTTAAACACTTAAGAAATTTATATTTAAAGGTAATGGAAAATTGAACTTTTTTTATTAAATTGATAGAATTAGAGTATTTTTGCTCATATTTAATGTATGTGAATTAAGTTAGTTATGACATATATTTATTCCAGTAGGTTTGAAGTATTTTGAAAGTAATTCTTAGTTTTTATTTATTTATTCGAGGAAACCCCACAGGCAGGCCAAGCAGGTTCATCTATCAGAGGGCCAAGCGGCTACACCCCATCACAGATGGCCACACTAGTTCTCCACCTATAGGTAAAACCCCGTCTGCCCCAGGCTCTTACAAAAGAGGCTAGCAAGGAATCGAACCTGAGATCTAATCGAAGTCAAGCCCCGCTCTCAACCACCTAGCCATACTCCTTGAAAGCATAATTCTTAGTTTTTTTTATAATTATATTCACAGTGTAGGTGTGCCTTGTGAGTGTGGTTGATATATGTGGCGATTGGTCCCTTCGGGGACATCCGATATATGTGGTGATTGCTATGTGCTATTTAATGTGCTTTAAAGCTATGTGAGAGTGATGTGTTGTATTGTGATATGCTTGATGGGATGGTTTGTCAAAACTTATATTTAGCGCTGTAATAAGAAAGATACTAATCGATTGGTTGTGACTAATATTTAACATCAAAATGAGACATACATCATTAAATTGGTCAGGAACAATAACTGAATCTATAATAAAAAATGCTATTTGATTAGTCAAGCTCAATATTTGATCCTAGAATGAGGCAAATACCATTCGGTCGACTAGGACTTATGTCCGAGGCCGACTTCAAACATATATAGGTAAATTTTGTTGTTGCATTTAAGTGCGATGTATTGTGAGTCGCTAACGAATTTTTACGAAAATAAATGTAGTGTAATAGTATTTTACTTTGGTTTATTTATTTTTTCCTATTTGGTGTATACTATTTTTTATGTGTTATTTTAAATGAAGATTAGAGAAAGTCAGAAACTTAGATAAACTTTATAATGTCTAATTTCATAGAGTTAAATATACGAGAGTTATTAGATAGAATTATTTACAAGCTTTTTTATTACTTAAATTAAGTGATTGAGTTTTGTTATTAAGTGATGATCCAATATACTCTCAATAAAATTAATTTAGGCTTGATATGTGACATATGTTAATTCAATTATAATATTTTAAATTATCTTAAATATAATCGTACAAGAGAAATTTATAAACCATGTCTAAAAATTTAAAAGTTTTATAACTAAATTAGCTATTGTCTTTTCAATATTTATGATCCATAGAAATGTGTATTTGTTAAAAGTTAATCATTATATTTTTCAAAATATTTTATTTTAGAGTCATAATAAATGATATTAATTATACTAAATTCAATTTTACATTAATTTTCTGTACATTTTATATGAAACCAAAAAATTTAACGTTCTTTTCTTATAAAAACATAATCTTTTTTTTGGTAAATAAAAAACATAATCTTTAATTTTAGTTGTATATAGAGAAAAATTATTTTACAAGGAAAATCTAAAATAACTTGTTTGAATAATTGTATATAAAATCTATAATTAAATAAGGATTATAAGACTTATTCGGTTTATACTATGATATCAATTGAACAAAAGTCCATTCATTTTGGATTTAATAATTGATGCTATTTCTGTCATTTTAACTTTTGTTTATAATAATCAAAGTTTAGTTGCTTATTGGATTAAGTAATGATTTCCTTGTAGCTTTTCTCAATAAAATTAATAGAATTTTCTATTAATCGTGTTTAAGGGCTTATTTTAAATAATAATTTGTTGGAAAAAATTACCAACTAAATCTCATAGGTAAAATAAGCAAGAAAATAACACCCAAAAATTTAACGTGGTTCACTCTAATTTGGGCTATGTCCACGGGCTAAACTTCGAATAAAACTTTCACTAATGAAAATAGCAGATACAAAGAATGAAAAATGATACAACGAAATAGTGGCATTCACACAAAAGGTGTTTCACAAATTTACTATCCCTCGGATAATATGTAACACCCTAATACCCCCTAGGAAAATATACGGATATCACACAAAACAAACTTAAAACATACCAAGATATTCCAAAAATTCCAAGATAATAAGGCAACAAATTTTACATTTCATAAGTTGTTGAATTATAAATAGAACAAAATATACACATTGTATTTATCAAATACATGCCTTAAATACAAAACCATCTTGTATTATAGTTATTACAAACCATTTATACAAAATACAAATATGTCTCATAATATTGGAT
>JAOSBP010000008.1:8663388-8678713 GCA_027563825.1 Erythroxylum mucronatum | reverse complement strand
TGATTAAAACCACACAAAAATAAACAAGAAATAATTAAAAATAAATTAAAGATAAATTAAGAAAACATCCCTTCTTTCTCCAACTGTAACGTGCTCCAGCCTTTTCTCCGTGTATGTGTCGTTCTTCAGCCTTTCTTTCAGCTCTTGCACAGCTGCTCCCACTTAGTGATGTAACTACACCAACTTACCTTTTCTTGATCTCCTCCAATCAGCAAGGATGTCTCTCCCTAGGTGCAACGAATTTCTCCCACCAAGTGTCTTTTTTGGTCCCTCCAAGCAAGACTCCACTAGCTAATGTCTCAACACAAGCAACAAAATGTCCCCACAAGTTGTAAGATAGTGCCCAAATGAGTGAGGCCAACGTCCACTTTGATTGCTCCAGCTAAAAGAAAGAATTCCCCTTCACTAGTTGCAATATAAAAACCTACAACAAGGGCCCACGTTCATTTTGTTTCTTTTGCCAAAACTCCACCTGGTACACCTGGTATTTTAACATAGCTGCAACGTTACTTGCTCTTTATTATTTTCAAGCCAAGTTTTCTCCAGCAGATACGTCTCTAGCAATATGTAGCTGTAAGAATCTTCAAGGTCTGGTTCACCAAATAGCTAGCGTCATTGATGGAGAGTCTTCACTAACGGTTGTTTCAACTGTCACTTTCCTTGCTTCAACGATTTTCCTTGCTCCACACAGCTACTTGCGATTTTTTTCTCTCCACCTTATTGTCTCACCAGCTTCTAACGTGATTTCCTCCCTTGCTTCTCCAGATTCACGTTTCTTCTCTCAGCTCAATTACCTTCAACTTTTCCAGCTTCCAGCAGACTTCATCGTCTCAAGCCCCAAACTACTTGCGTCCACCAGCTGACTTCATTATCTTCACACCAACAGCAGCGTCCTTGAGTTGTTTCCCAAGCTGTTCACGTTAACTCCAAGCCACCAGCTGCTACTTCATGTGTAAAGAGATTGTTTTGTCATTTTCCATTTCATGAGGGCTGAACGTAAGTGATGGATTGATTGCTCTCCTCAACCAGCTTCTTGAATGTCTATATATTTTTTTTTATCTCAACCCAACTATCTGCCCACGTCTGGATGTATGTTTAATGGCTGAATGAGTAGAGCTCTCTCCCTAATCTTCTCTTTTCCTTTCAACCACCAGCCTCTCCTTACGTGAGTCGAGATTCCCCCCTTATAGCTCACGTCCACTAGCCATTGTGTCCATCAACTAGTGAAGAATATCTGATTAATGGGGCTGCCAACGTTCTTATGCCATAGCTGTTAACGTTACATGTTCTGTCTTCATGGAGTGGCTCCACTCTCCTAGTTGTAACGTTTTGTGATTGTCCCAACTGCTTTCACGCCCATTGCATGTAACGTTATCTATCTTCCGTTGCTTGCTTCTTTGCTGCCAGCTGTTGCTTAGCTCTTCATGTGAGTGTCGTCTAGCCCTTTCCATTAACTGCTACTTTGTTGTTGTCTCTCCAGCTAACGTGTTTGGCTTTGTGGTGTTTTTCTCAGCCTCCCAACGCAGCTGCTTCCTCTCTTGGTTTTGCCACCAAATGTTTCGTTGAAGTCCTCCAGTGGAGGATTGTCCACCTAGCTCAACGTGTCTTGCTTCTCCTCTTTGTTGTGTAGTCTTTTTACGTCTCATCCTACATCACACGTCCACCAGTTATTTTAATGATTTCATCCACAAGTTGCTGCTAGAACGTGTCTTTAGAGTTTCCACCAATTGTTTCAATGTATGTAAGCTCCCAGGTGTCAACATCTCCAATGTGCCACCAGCTTGTTTTTGTCGTTTCCTTGCCACCAACTCCAAGTTATACCATCAGCCAACTTGTATTTGGAACATGTTAATTGAAGGTGCAACGTGAGTGAAAGGTGTCCAAGCTAGCAATTTTTTTTAATCATTTCTTTTTAGACCACCAGCTCTAACGTTTTCTTTACTGTAGAAGGTTGGGTCCTTCTGTTGTTTTTTTCTTTTCCAGCTAATGAACCAATTGTTATGCCACCACTGTTAAGAGCTTTTCTTGCTTTATACTCGTAAATGTTTCAAAGCCAATATACCTAAAAATTAAAACATATAACGTTTAATTAGCGCAATTTAAATATTAAATGGACAATAATTTTAAAAATTATGTATCAAAAATTAACACAAAAATGTCCATTAACATGCGTCAACTTGTCTAACCACTTGATATTTTTCCTAGTCCAAATGTGCATTTTAATTCATCAATTTTTCCCTAATTGTAACAAATAAATTCCAAGTTACTAATTATAATCCATCAAACCAAAATTCAAGACATAAGCAATATAATCAAATCATAATCATTAACTCCTATCACATATACTTCTATGGACATGAAACATTCCTACTAAGGTGTAATTTGTCACTCACCTTTTTAGAAAAATGTTTCCTAAAAATGCCCCAAAAATCACTCTCACACACAAAATGACTCTATAAAATTCACTCTCAAACTCACCACACATCTTATGCATGTTTGATGTGGATGTGTATCTTAAGAGAGGAGGAAGGGAGGGTCTTTTATAGACCCTCCACCATATGACAGTTTGTATAACAAGCTGTTATGTAGCAACTAACAGCTTACATGCAAGCTGTTAAATGCAAATTGTTTGTCAACTTGCTATTTTTTAAAAAGATAAATCTAGAATGGTAGTACCATGTATGTCGGTACTGCTTTACAATTCTCTCCTTATCCATTACATGGTATTTACTATCATTTCTGCAAATAATTGACATAATTCAAACTTTCCCTTAGGTAGAACTTTTGTCATCATATCTGATCCATTCTCATCCATATGAATCTTCTCAAGTTGTAATAGCATCTTTTCTAACACCTCTTTGATCCAGTGATTTCTCACATTAATATGCTTTGATCTTGAATGGAATGAGGAATTTTTCCTAAAGTGAATAGCACTCTGACTGTCGCAAAATAGTTGGTATCTATCCTGCTGAAAACTAAGTTATTCTAAGAACTTCTTCATTCACAGGAGCTCCTTGCATGCTTCAGTTGCAACAATAAATTCCACTTCAATGGTGGATAGAGCAATACATTTTTGTAATTTTGATTGTCATGACATGGCTCCCCCTGCAAAGATAATTAGGTAACCTGAAATGAACTTTCTCGAGTCAACATCGCTGGCCTTGTCTGCATCTGTGTAACCAACTAACACAGGCTCTTAGTAGTTTGAAAACATAAGCATATTTTGGAAGTACCACATAGATGTATGAGAATCTACTTCACAACATCTCAATGTTCCTTACTAGGATTTGAAAGGAACCTACCCACTACTCCAACTGCATGCGTAATATTTGGCCGTGTACATACTAAGCGTACATCAAACTTCCTATTACAGAAGCATAGGAGACTTTCATCATCTCCTCCTTCTCTTCATCTATCGAAGGGCATTGCTTAGTACTTAACCTAAAGTGATTAACAAGAGGACAACTAACTGCTTTAGCTTTATCTATATTGAACCTTTGAAGTACTTTCTCAATGTACTTCTCTTGTGATAACCATAATTTCTTGGCACCTCTGTCTTTGATAACAGTCATGCCAAGAATCTGTTTGGATGACCCTAAGTCTTCCTCCTCTCTTAAGATACAGATGCACATCAAACGTGCATAAGATATATGGTGATTTTGAAAGTGAATTTTAGAGAGCCATTTTGTGTGAGAGAGTAATTTTTGGGTTATTTTTAGGAAATGTTTTCCTAAAAAGGTGAGTGACAAAATAATAAGGATATTATCCTAGGGATGGTAAATTTGGAAAATACCTTGTGTGTGAGTGTCACTATTTTGTTGTATTATTTTTCACTCTATGTACCTCTCTTCCTCCTCTCTTAAGATCAGATGCAAATCAAACGTATGACAGCTTGCATAGTCCTTTCCTCCTCTCTTAAGATATAGATGCACATCAAACATGCATGAGATGTGTAGTGAGTTTGAGAGTGAATTTTAGAGAGCCATTTTGCATGAGAGAGTAATTTTTGGGTTATTTTTAGGAAATGTTTTCCTAAAGAAGTGAGTGACAAAATAAGGAGGATATTATCCTAGGGATAGTAAATCTGGGAAACATCTTCTATGTAAGTGTCACTATTTTGTTGTATTATTTTTCACTCTCTGTACCTCCCTTCCTCCTCTCTTAAGATACAGATGCAAATCAAACATATGACAGCTTGCATAGTCTTTTCCTCCTCTCTTAAGATACAGATGCACATCAAACGCGTATGAGATATGTGGTGAGTTTAAGAGTGAATTTTAAATGGCCATTTTGTGTGAGAGAGTAATTTTTGGGTTATTTTTAGGAAATATTTTCCTAAAAAAGTGAGTGACAAAATAATGAGAATATTATCCTAAGGACAGTAAATTTGGGAAACACCTTGTATGTGAGTGTCACTATTTTGTTGTATTATTTTTCACTCTCTGTACCTCTCTCCTCCTCTCTTAGGATACAGATGCAAATCAAACGTATGACAGCTTACATAGCGAGCTGTTAAATGCAAGTTAGTTATTAACTTGCTCTTCTTTTTTAAAAGATAAATCTAGAATGGCAGTACCATGTATGTCGATACCGCCTTACATAATTATGATATTTCTTAATTCAAAAGAGATATTCTACTCTTTTTTGTTATGTTAAACAGTTATGAGGATTATACTTGGACTATTTGTTCTAATATGGTTTTAACAGAAATTTTAAATATCAAGGAATATAAGAAATATCAATTTATTTACTGTATAAATAATTATAAAATATAGGCTAAAACATGAATTTTATTAAAAAATTAAATAATTTAACCATAATCACTCAAAAAGAGATTGAAAACTGAAATTTAATTATAAAAGTATGATATATTATCAGCTAATTGTTCGATTATAAATTAATATACTCTAATTGTTAGACTATAAATTAATATACTATTATGTAAAAGTTAGAAAATATCAAATATACTTTTTAACGAATTAACATATCTCAAAATGTATAAAAATAAAATAAAAAGGATTGATCTCTAATTTGAAGGCGCCTGATAATATTATAGACTTAAATTACATTAGCATATTACAAAATATCAAATACCATATATTAAGTTATACTTTACATTGATTTTATTAATTGAAAATATAAATATATATAACTAAACATATAATTTTTTGGATTTCTTTTTTATTTATATATTATATTAATTAAATTAAAAAAGGAACACAAGAAAATAAAATTGGATTGTGTACTATTATTTCCTCACTTCTAATTTTATTTTCTTATTTTTAATATTTATTTTAAGAAAAAAGTTTTGTTATTATTTTGAAAAAGAACTATTTCATCAAAAATATTCATCTTCATCTTCATTTTATTAGTTTATAAATAGGATTGAAGCAAAATTGTTAACCATATATATTTAAACGCGTTAGAAATAAAAGTAGCTAATAGTTAAAAGAAGTGTTTGTTGTCCTAACTACCCTACTCATATTATTATAGTATATTTATGTTGTTTGATAAAGTTTCCTCGTTCTTTCTTTTTAGGTATTGACCGAAATCATTTGTCTTTTCCTAGATCTATTTGAGCTCACTTTCTCTCATTATATAATAATATTTTATTGGAGACGAAGATGTATACACGGTCAAATTCCATTTTATTCTCTACATGTATACATGATGTGATCATTAAAGAATGTCCATGATAGCTTCAGTATTAATACACATACATCAGACTGTTCTGGGATTCTCTTCTCTTTGTCTAAGTGAGTCTAATTTGCAGGTCATTTTCTTTAACCCCACCACTAATTTCTCTCTCCTCTCCCTCTATGTGCAATCAAACAAAGGCCAAAGGTTGAAATGAAAGAAAGACTTCCTAAAAAACAAACCAAAGCACCTTTTCAAAACCAACCATTGAGTGCAAAGCTTTCCCACATAAAGTCTGGATATAATTATATACACCATCTCAGGAGAGATTTCAGGGCCTTCTCTCTCAGAAGATGGGTTTATGGAGCTACCAACTACAAGACAAGGCTCTGCGCTTTCAGCCTCCAACTTTCATTGAATGGCTTAAACCATCTCCCTCTCCTTGTTCTTCTTTATCCTCACTATCTTCATCAACATCCACTTCTTCATCTTCTTCGGTGTCTGTGACTCAACAGGCTACCCAGTCAATGAATCCCAAGAGCATATTAGGAATTCCTATCTTATGCCCACAGCCACAACAGCAACAACAAGAACTAGACAAAGAAAATATTCGGTGTTTGCCGTTGCTTAGCAGGCTTACAGAGAACAAAGCGCTTAAGGAGGAACATATGGGACAGCAGGACCATGATGGAGTTAAGATAGATGAGAAAATGGAGAAGGTTACAGTGGCCTTGCACATTGGATTGCCTAACACTGCAAATTCTGAAGTTGAGACTAAGGTTTTTGATCCGAGGGAAGAGCAAGCTATTAACAAAAGATTTCGTGCCTCCTCCTTCAACACAGAGAGTAGGTTTTGGATCCCAACTCCTGCTCAGATACTTGTAGGCCCGATGCAATTTGCTTGTTCCATTTGCAACAAGACCTTCAATAGGTACAATAACATGCAGGTTAGTCAATTTCCAGTAATTTTCTCTTGCCTTTTCCCAATGCAAACAAGTGTTATCCAACAATCATAGATTTGACAAGTGTCCAACTACTTTTCCTGGTTTGCATCCACACTAGGCATGTGCTCAAAATTATACACTTGTGATTTAATAGAGGAAGATGTGGAATTATTGGTATCTCTCCCTTTGTTTTAGCATATCCACTCTCTCTAGCAGAAAGGGGAGCGTTTCGGGGGCAAAGCAGTTGAAAGTTACCCTTTTTAGGGCCAAACAATTAAGTAAAAGCAAAGATACAAGAGAGGGAAGAAAAGATGATACTTATCCAAACTAATTTACGAAGACGAAACTCATTATAAGTAGACCAAAATAACAACAAGATCAGAGATTGTAAAATTTGGAAGTTAGTATACAAATTCTTTGAGATATACACCTCTTTCATAATGGTCATACCGTCTATATGCGTATATAAACTAAAAGAGCAATTGCCTAGGGAGGTATATAGAATATATATAGGTTTTCAGATTTGTACATGTTTCTCGTTCATGCAAAAATAATCAACAAGCAAAACGTTTATATATCGTCGGTCTCAATTCCTATATTAACAAATGTGTCAGTTTTTTTAAAATTAATTTTCAGTAAATCATTTTAAGTAATCTGATTCGAAGTAATTGGACATGACATAGTCTATCAGTTAAATTAGCTCTTGTGAATATATGTGCCAATGAGGAAACCTTGTCCATCATAATTGGCACCATAATTAGACCTGCCTTTCTTTTCTGACTTTGTTTTTGCCCTTTAGAAACAATTTCCGTAGTGATAACTATCAAACATGTCTTTATGTCGAACATCAATCGTCTGTTATGTTTGCATATAATCTTCCTTAAATCAGTATATATCCATAATATATTGACTTCTGTTATTTGGGTTTATAACTATTTCTTGTCGTAGCTACAGTAATCATTTCCCTTGGACATGTAAGAAAAGTAGTGTTATATATATGTTTTGGCAAAAATCATTACTTCCCTTTGAGTGCAAAAGCTAAGGTTAAAAAGAAAGTTGAAGTAACTGGAAATGTCAATAATGATTTATAAAATTCATAAAAAGGTGTGACAAGAAGTTGAAAAAGGTTAAGATGCTGTGTAAACTATATCCAACTAGCTGCAACATTGTCAAAAGTTGCAGAAAGGGCAATGGTCTTGCCCACCACACTCCCCCAACGCCCGGGGCTAGAAGGATTTATTTTACTAACGACTTAGGATCCTCAGACTTTAATTATGATTCTCAACTTTAGTCACTGAACAATAATTATCACTTTGCATAGCAAATAGGGTTAGCGAAAATGAATACAATTTAAAGTTTACGGACTTCTTTTTGTCTGTAGATGCATATGTGGGGACATGGATCAGAGTTCAGGAAGGGACCAGACTCACTCAAAGGGATTCAGCCAGCAGCTATGCTGAGGCTACCATGCTACTGCTGTGCACAAGGCTGCAAGAACAACATCAACCATCCACGAGCAAAGCCATTGAAGGACTTCAGGACACTTCAAACTCATTACAAAAGAAAGCATGGAGTGAAGCCCTTTGCATGTCGAAAATGCAATAAGGCATTTGCTGTTAAAGGGGATTGGCGTACCCACGAAAAGAATTGCGGGAAGCTTTGGTATTGCACTTGTGGTTCCGATTTTAAGCACAAAAGGTCTCTCAAGGACCACATTAGGTCTTTTGGGAAGGGTCACTCTCCACACCCTTCTCTTGAAGGTTTTGAAGATGAGAAGGAATGCATCACTGGCTCTGAAGATGATTCCGTTCGCTAGATACAATCGACCTTTGGTCAACAACGTCCTCGTGTGTTTGGAGTTTCAAGTATAAATTTCGAAGCTATATATATAAGCTTCCCTAAGCTTGTGCTCGGTAACAAAAAGTTCTCAACAGCATTCGTGTGGTGGTACGTACATAGGGAGCGGTTTGCTACGGAGCACTAGCTGGGGATGAGCAGTAGTACTTATATTAACTTAAAAGGACATGTTTGCATTGAGATAGTAAGACTGAAATAAGGGGACTACCTCAAGTGGTGAAGTAGATGAATTTTCTCTCCTCAGTGGGGGCAAATAGTTTATTCACAAACTGCTTTGTTCAATTTTCAGGAAATCACCCCCTTGAAGAAAATTTTTCCGCTTCACCACTAATTGGTGATCTTATTACGGCGTTTCCAAGATTGTCGTTGTGTCGTTGCTTGTTAGTTCATGGTGTATGTGCATGTTGTTTCGATGTCAGACATTCAGTTCTTGTTATGAAATGATTGAAGACCATTCCAGAATCCAGATTGCATTTGAATAACTCATCAAGGAAGCAATTGCTTATGGCCAGTTTTTCTGATCTGTTTACATTAAATACTGCTGTTTTTTTTAATTAAGTTATAGCAATCTTCAAAAATTATCTCAAAAGTATTATTTGTGATCCTCCTTTTCTAGCTCGTGACAAAAGAAATAAGCAATATTAATAGTTCAAATTTTGAGTCTTTAGATTGACAACCAATGAAAACAAAACGCAGGAAATTCGATCTAACTAATTCAAATTAGCAGGATATTTTTCTGAAGATGTTAACAAATTCGGATGAGTCCCTTACGGTGGCAATTATATAACGCAAGTAATCGCAGTTTCAAATATGATGAAAGGGGGATAATGATTTCAAAAAAAATATAAGCACCGACAATCAACAAATTGTATTGGCTATTAGCTAATTTTATCAGCGGTTAGTTAATAACAGATTAATATAGCTGATTTGATCAGCGGATAACAGTATTAGTTTATTTAAAGATATTGGCAAATCCGATAAAAGAGCCCCTGTGATATACTTGATTATTCATCTTAGCTCTTGTGTTTTTAATTCGTTCACCTTAGCCCCTGTGTTTTTTATTCTTATTCAAGATACCTCAATTGGGTATTTTCAGACAAATTTGCCTTTGGAATCAAGAGATTAAAAAATGTATTTCAATAATCTAAGGGCAAATTTGTCCGAAAATACCCAATTGGGTATCTTGAATGAGAATAAAAAACATAGGGGCTAAGGTGAAGGAATTAAAATACAGGGGCTAAGATGAATAATCAAATATATCACATGGCTGTTTTATGTGATTTGCCAAAAGACAAAGGCTACTAGTTAGTTAAACTTGCATTTTGCTTTGTGCATACAGCGATCGAAGATTTTGAAGCTGTGTGATCTGTCTTTACTGTCATCAATCATCTTCCCCATATCTATCAAGTTTTGACAAAATCAATGGTACCTGCCTATTCGATGAGTGCACACAAACAAGAACTATATGTTTATTCATCCCCACGTACGTTAGTCGTTCTCTTTAATAATCACTCTCTTGTCACCAACTGTTGACCCTTTTGATGGTCAGTTCTATTGATCTATTCCATGGTCTCAGTCGGCTTTTGGCACTCGTAATACTCTTGTGGTTGAGTATTGATTCCTGTTGACTTAAGAGAGAGTCTGGATTCCAATTTGCTCTTAGGTTTTGTAAGTATTCGATCTAAACCTTTTCCAAGGTTTAGCTTCCACGTAAAATCTCAATAATGAATCCATTTTCATTAGAGCTATCACATGAATTGCTGTTAAATTAAATAAAGATTGTGGAAATCTTGGTTAGCGACAAAGAACTTTCCCATTTTAAGGTACCCTCGTACATCCAAGTTAGCTGTTCATGGGACCCTTCCAATAATATTTGTAAATGTTTTTACCAGGAGAATAAGCATCAGCTATAACGTTAAATAATGCCAACCCCAGCAACATTTTTATCTTTGGGACTCCAAGACTTGTCCTTCAATTAGCGACAAATTGTTGTGTGAATCCTGACAGGATATTTTCTTGCGTGAAAAAGTTAACCTGAAACACAACTCATGCTTAAACTCGTTGTCAGGTTCATATTACTTGCTTGTAAACGAATTAACAACACATGTATATACATATAACTTTGTTTGACATGTAGTGTGTACCCTAACTGGTGATTGAGCCCAGAAGCTGACGGCTGAGACAATTTAGAAATGAGAATGAAGCAACGTATAAAGATCAATAATGGGGACCAGTCAAGGATCCTCTTCTGAATCAAAAATGGTCCCAGACACTCATGCACACACTAATGTTTGCACATGCTCTTTGTAAGCTTGTGGCCCTTTGCCAGTCCACAGGATCCGTAATTCGTGTGAGTGCACACAGGAGGATTAGTTCGATTTCTTGGGTTTCTATTTTTGGTTTATGTTTCAACCATTCGCTCTGTATAATTGAGGGAAGCTATCAGAATCTCAATCATTTTTCACGTCTGTGTGGGATTTGTAGTTGTGGACTGTGGACTTCTCTTTTCATTTGACCTTCCCTTTTAACAACTTTTTCTTCTGTAAATTATCACTTCACGTTGGTTTACTTCTCACAAGAACATCCATTAAAGATAACCGAGTTCATGCAGTAATAATGATGATGTTAATACCAAAGAGAGTCTTTGCCATTGGTTATACAGAAATGACAATGCATGGTTATAATATCTCAGGCTTTTTACGGGGCTTTATAATGGAATAAAATGGAATAAAATATAATATTATTTTATTATTTAAAAAGAAAGATGGAAGTCGAAAATTTTATATTACATATCATTTCATGCTAAACAATAAAAACATAAAATTTTCGATTTAAGAGTTTAGGATAAAATATAGAATGATAAATATGTAATACCTAATATACCCTACTCTAATACCAAGCAAGACAACACATTTGGGCATCGGAAGAGGAAGAACATCGGGGCAACAGTGCACTCGTCTCCGAAAACTGTGACCATGCAAATCTGCACTTTTCCAAACCTAAAAAACGCTCCGAACAGAAGAAGCATTGGCCCATTCCTCAGATGAGGAAGAAAGAGTCACAATTGTGACTTGTTAAGTGTGACATTGGTAAGTCACAACTGTGACTTACCTGGAAACTGAGCAAATCGAACCTTGAGAGAGAAAGAAAAAAGGGGAGAAGATAGGAGAAAACAAAGAGAGAGAGAGAGTTAGTTGAAGAATGAGAGGATATAATAGTCATTTATTATTATTATACATACATTACATTTTATTCTATCCAACATTCAAACAACATTTTACTATATATTACATTATGAATTTTTTCATATTTCTTAAACAACAATTTTCTAATATTACACTATTTACATTCCATTCCATTATAAACTACTTCATTTCATTCCATTAAAAAGTTTACATATCCAATCAAACATAACCTTAGCGTTGGATAAAGAATTGAAGGAAAAAGATTAAAAAAGAATAATCCTATTTACATGGTGATTTTTTTAGTGATTATTAGTAATAATAATGATCATTATTAATACTTGATCATAATTTAAAAAAATTATGAGTAGAGGGACCAACTTGTATGACCATTCAATTTGTAATTATTAGTACTTATTATTATTAAATTTTTTATTTTATTAAAATAATATGTTTAATATTAATGAAAAATGATTTAACACCAAATCTTTTCTTTTAACAAAATATGTTTATATTGTAATAATTAAAATACTTGTAATTTCACTTGACCTAATACAATATTATAATATATTAAATAATTGCGTTTATACTCTTAGAAATTTTAAGAATCTTAATATATTCATTTATTAATACATAAATTAAATTATATTAAACTCTTGAATCTCAATTAATAAGAACAACACCAATCAGCAAAAAAAACTATTAAAATGTAGAGTTGGAAGAGATTCACTATTATATACCTTCATCGACGGCTACCTGGCGCCCAGTGGAGCACTGGACCTCTCAAGTTTTTTTAAAAAATTATTTTTAATATATATATATATATAATATATATATATATATATAAAAGGACGGAGTTATTTAAGTTTAAGGGTTAGTGATGCACTGGGCTCCTCAAAATTTAAAAAATTAATATTTGAGCCCTCCTATATTAAATTTCTTATTCCATCACTGTATACCTTTACCTGTACGGTAGTTAGTTGAATCTGAATCTATAACATACTTCACAACTTTTCGGCTACACTTAAATACACCTAATTTTTTAACATTCAGACCGAAAAGGTCTAACTGAAACGATTAGAGAATGGGGCTTGCATGGTCCCCAACAATGGAAAGGTCAAATCTTTGCCAGGTGCACAGTGTGGTCAGGTCGTGGAAGCACCACCACCATCTCCCAACATTCAAAACTCTCCATACGTTTTGTTTACACAAGTTCAAAGAACGCATGAAAAGGAGGGGGGGATAAAAAGGCAAAGAAAAAGGGTTCTGCACTTTCCTTCTCCTCGTGGCAAAACAAGTACTTGCAGGTCCTTATCAACCTAAACAAAAGTCAAATCTCCTTTTACGTCGACAAAGGAAACTTTAGTTACATTTTGTCTTCGTCACATTAATTTGATCTTCCAAAGTATTGTGAAATGTAAAACTCCCTTTTCTGTGCATTTATTTACTGTACACACACGCACATTTCTGTTTGCTGCATCTCTCTGACCTAAAAAGTGACATAGGGTTCCATCCAAGTCCACAAATTCCACCAGAAATCTCCAAACTCCTGTATGTCCTAACGCAGCATTCCACGTAAATATATACAAATATACTTCACGGGTCTAAGCAGATCTCACTGTATCTTCGAAACATGCTAGTGAGGATCCTGAAGAACAAAATTCAAGGTCCCATCACTTCGACTCTGCATCACTGGATAGGGAAAGGGGCGGCAGATCTGTTACCAGAACATATAAACCTGTCCTGTCCTAACGCCGATAGACCCTCCAAGATTTATGTCTTCTTACGCGACAATAATGCAAGCAAATGCACAGGAAAATCACTCGAATGGACTTAACATGACAATAAAGTGTTCTACCTCGGTGTCGTCGCTTTTTGCACAGGTTAATGGTCGGTTACTTTCAAACTGACAGTTGCACGTATTGATATTCTCACCTCTTTTTCTTAACTTCTTGTTGGCGAATGTGATTTACAGCTACTCTACATATCAAATCGTAGCTGAACAAGTGATCCAAATAGAATAGGGTTAAATTTCGTAGTTGGAAATGCTAACCAGCTCAAGGCTTGGAAATTCTTGGTCCCATGCGTTGGGATAATAAATATCTTGGTCGGTGCAACTAGGCCAGCCGGTCCAATGAGTAGCCATTTTCTCCACCAACAATTCAGAAATCACGGTAACAACTCAAGACTCATAATCCATCTCATACAACCTATTAGTACTATCACAATTATTAGTTATTACATCAAAAAGATTCACTTGAACACGTTTTATAAAAGGTTAGAGAATAATTTGCGCGTAAGAACTTTGTATCTCTAAATAAGAACAACAATGAAGAAAAAGAAGAAGCTATCCGGTTACATCTCTCCCTGTTTATGGCTGCAAAACACGTACACATGAGTCATCAGAAAGTAAAAGAGCAAACAACCCCATCTGATATCATTCTTCAGATTCGATTTGCGGCCTAATCCATCTACGGTTAGGATTTGCCTCATCAATCATGCGTTGTTGCACTTTCTGCCTTCCTTCCCGTAGACGGAGACCTATTTGATTGAATATTAATTAATAAAATGAAATAAAATATAAGGGAGTGAAACCAAACAGTATATAATATAATGAGATGTAATATAATAAAAAGTTATTTAAGAGAGATGAAAGAGTTTATAATATAATATAGTGAAATATTGTTTAAATGATAGATGAAATAGAATGTAATATAATAAATGACTATTACCTCTTATATTAAACTTGTTGCTGTAGAAAGTTTAATGTTATGATCTTAAAACAAAAATCATGTCCAATTAAAAAGTCACGATAAGTCACAATCATGAAAAATAATCTTTATATATATTTTCTATTTTAAAATAATATTAATAATGAAAAATAATCTTTATATATATTTTCTATTTTAAAATAATATTAATAATGACTTATCGTGACTTTTTAATTGAACTCTATTTTAAAATAATAAAATTTTATTATTTTATTATTAATTATATATAATTTATCATTAATTGTATAAAAATATTATTATTAATTCTTTAATAAATTTATTTTATTAAAATTTATTCTATTATATTCTATGTGATTTATATTTAAAAATAATTTATTTTAAAATAAAAATATATAAAAAGATTATTTGTCACGGTTGTGAGTTACCGTGACTTTTTAATTGGACTCTATTTTAAAATAATATTATTTTATTATTAATTATATACAATTTATCATTAATCATATAAAAATATTATTATTAATTATTTAATAAATTTATTTTATTAAAATTTATAAAATTTATCATAATAAATATTATTCTATTATATTAAATATATTAATTCTATGTAATATAATATTATGACTTGGTCACAGTTGTAATTTCTTAGTGACACATTGTTTTTTCTTTCATGATCAATTGCTTCGCTCGTTGAGACTATATCACCACGCATTATGGAGAAATTATGAGTTCCACATTGTTTGCCTTTGTTTCACACTGGGCGCATGTTATGGGGTGAAACCGATGAAACAGTGAATGTGCTCAGATAATCCAACAATAGCCAACGTCTGTAATTGATATTTTTTAAAGGAATTACAGATTTAGGGAAAACAACAAAACCTGAAGAAGACAAAGATGACAAAACAGATGATGTAGGTGAGAGAGAGAATAGTACTGACACAACAAATAGCATAACTAATTCATGTGCATGATTTTC
>JAOSBP010000008.1:8625311-8663288 GCA_027563825.1 Erythroxylum mucronatum | reverse complement strand
TTATTTTGGTCTTCTAGTTTCTGATTGTAAGTCTCTTTTGGTTGAGACGAATGTGACGCTGAACTATGTTCGTCGATCTGCGAACGGTGTGGCTCACTTACTGGCTCGAGCCTCTCGTTCCATTGAAGATTCGGTAGTTTGGACAAAACCACCTAGTAGTATTTTGGATGTTCTTTCCTTTGACAATCAATGATATTCACCATATTTTCCTCAAAATAAAAAAAATCATCAACTTGTCAATTATTATTGTTGTTGTTGTTGTTGTTGTTGTTTATTATATACCTTACATTTTTATTAGAGTTATAAACTTAATTTCTATAAATTTAAATATCTAAAATTTAAATTCTTATAAAAATATTCAACTAAATACTATTCATGTTCTTATAATTTTTTAAGTTATGTTCTCATTAGTCATTTTACACATAAACAGCTAATCCTAAATAACTAATTTTACTAAACATCTTTAATAAACAGCTAATGTTATCCGCTCGTCAAATCAACCAATATAATCAGTTTTTAGTTAACAGCTGATAGAATCAGCTAACAGCTAATACAATCAGCTGATTGCTATGGCCAAATTATTTGAAGTTATAAATTACAAAATATTAATTCAATTTTATAATTATAGACAATTGTAATAACTTCATTGATCATAATAAGTTAAAATGATAGACTTGACTATAACCATAATATCCGAATTCGAATTTTGATTCACAATTTAAAACATTGTAATTATTCAATAAAATAATTTGCACATTTGATAATTATTTTATCAGCATTGTTCACAAAATTTTGAGTCTTCTGTTTTTATCTTTATCTCCGTTCATAACACCCAAGCTTACATATAGCATGTGTAGCAGACATAAGAGTAGGTGAAAGTATTAAATGGAGGATGTGGCGTTTCATGCATTTAGACGTGTCGATGTTGCCGGCCAGCTCTAGGTCCCCTCTGCTTTGGTTTTCATGGATTTTTTACAACGATTAGTTCTCTATCTCAGACCTGCGTTTGTTGTAGTCCTTAGTTTTCTCTGAGCCATATGGAAGAAGACGTGTGAACCTAATAATTAATTATGATTAGAACAGAAGCATAAGAATAAGAATTATATGAAGATCTTCTTCACAATAGCCGCCCTGTATTATATGGAGAGTGAATTCACATGGGTTGTGTACCCCATCGGCCTATGAGCTTTGCCTATCAAAACCTCCACTTGCCTTTGACGATGCTCGTAACCCCATTAACGTCTGGTCGATCGATCTCGATCTGTGCAGACTTTTGTCTTTGTTATCTCTTTCAGTTTGTACAGCCAATAGCCTGGAGGATGACAACAACAAGTAACCCCAGCTAGAATCTCATTGCCTGCGAAACTCATTATCACGCAGCCTTACCCGATCAAAAGTAAATAAACTAATAGTCTAGAGGATAATAAATTAAACAGCCTTTGGTTTTTAAAAGTTTTAAAATGTAACTTTACTATCCAAAATTCGAGTTGAAGATAGAACGGAACCACGCATCCGCTTGAATACGGTGCTCCTCCGTATCGTGATAACGGATTCACTATAGTTCCATTCCCAACTCGTTGCGCTGAGATTCGAACTCAAAAGACTATAAATTTTTAGTAGTCACTACTCACTAGTTCACGTGCTCGTGCACACCAATTCGAGGTACAAGAATTGGTCCACAGCAGATGTAACACCCATACCTAACCCAGTTGTAATATTCAAAACATGATTTAAGAGGTGTCTATTTGTTAATTAATCAAGAAAAGAAGGAAGGTAGTAAAATCACTATCATATATTAAACACAGGTAGGCATATATGGTTTTCGTGTGAGGACTGAATGCGTGTAGAGAATAGATTAGGAAGCTTAGGTTCACCACATTACTACCTAAATCCCTATTTACTTCTTCCCAACATATATGATAATATAAGACAAAGTACACAATCTCACGGTAACTAAACAAAATTTTTTTTTTGATAAGTATAACTAAACAAATATTATCATCTCACAAGAACAAATTAGTTTATATGGTTGCTTTCGTAGTTATCTCCATTTCCAATTTTTACCATTATTTTAATTAGATAGTCTTTTCATTTCGAAAACAACATTTTTATTAGTTAAGAGTAAGACTACGTATTATTAGACCTCTTTAGACTTCGCGTATCAGTAAGATTTTTACTGAATTGTTGTTGATAGTCTCATTCAGGGACGGAGCCACAGCGGGGGCAAGTGGGCCCCCGCTGGCTCCAAAAAAGTTTACCTAAAAAAATTATTATTTTAAATTTTTAACTCATAAAAAATTAAAATTTTGCCCCCACTAAAATTTTTTTTGCCTCCAGTAAAATTTTACCTCCACTCAAAAAAATTTCTGGATCTTCATTAATGTATACCGTTAATCTCAATTTTTTTTAACATAATCATTATATTAATAATAATATTGAATCGGAAGAGATGACTAATATCTTTTAATTATATTGTTTATTAATCATGGTAAATCACCCATTTTATTTGATTACATTATTAACTCAACTAATTACAATATGTTTCATAAGGTGATCAATTATACAATAATAACTAGGAAAATTTATATAACTAGTAATTGATAAGTTTTAGCATTATAAATAGTAAAAAATTAATTTTTATTTAATAATTATTATTATTATTTTCAAATCTCATTAACTTGGCCACCAAGTAGAAGTGTTCCAATTATAAGGTTGTAAGCAATATTTTAAGAATGAACCGATTCAGTCAGTTTAACAGTGAAAACCTTGAATTAACTAATTTTTTAATTTGATTTAGTTTAATAATCTTTATTATTAATAACTGATCAGTTTATTAATTAATCAACCATTTTTAAAACTAATTAGCCTGTAAAAACTAAAATAAACCAATTAATTTTTATTTAACAGTCTCTTTTTATTTAAACTTTAAATTTGTGGATACATAAAGATAATCCTCTTCAAATATTTTTTAATTATTTAATTTTATTCAATCTTTAACCAGATTTATAATTGTCTAACATCGATTAAACCTTTTAAATCTTAAACTTTTTGTCTTACAGATTTAATTTCAGCCCGATTTTGAGAATATTGGTTTAGCATGGTAGTAAATAACATTTATAAAATTAAATGAATTTTAGACTTAATTTTATAATTATTATTCACTAATTTTTTAGTGGTTGTCATAATTAAATTAAAAATGTATTTTATTTAAATAATTGATAATATTAATCAGAATGTGGACCACAAATCTTTCCACAAATTTATCATTTCCAGAACTTCCTTACGAGCCATCTAAGTTGTGGACATAAAATCCTATTTCTTGTGGTTCCATAGAAATGGATTGGTTGGACCCACACTAAATTGTTTCTTGTGTTCCTGAGCAAACTGGTCACTCAACCACGTTATTTTGTATTTTAGTCTTCTAATATTAAATCTTAAAATCTCAAAAGCCAATTCATTTCGGAATTCAGATTATGTCTATTATTACTCTGTCTTATTCTGTCTTATAAAATCTCAGTCATTTATTTTGTGAGATTCATGTGAGATCCACGCGGGACTTCCATAAATAAATGACTAAAATTTATTGAACAAAATAAAACACCATAATATTAGACAGGTGATCTTCATTTCGACATCATTCCGACAGGAACGATTTGACTTAGTGAATAGCCAGAGTTTTCACTTAAGCAACAGCTTTTGAGTTATATATTAAATGCCAAAGAAGTAGAGTTTGGCCCTCTAAACTTGGTAGAACTATAGAGCTAACCAAGCGGTGCAACTCCTCTCACCTAATATATATTACAGCGATACGCTAAGCAAATTAAGGAAGGGTTGGAGGCTTGATGTACCAAACACACTAACCCCTTTCTGTCTTTCTGTCTGATACTATAAATTCTTAGCTAAAAAAAGTGCTGCAACTAAACACCAACGACACAAGATTCACAAATGTCTCATGAAGAACGTCCGAAGATGTCACAGGTAAAAGCAGCGACGGTGGCCTGTGACAAATTACCACTCTTTGCGGCCAATCAACAAATGGAGCTCCAGAGGTACGCAAGAAGATCAAGAACTGGTTCTTCTCCTACTCTTGCACAGCTACTGATGCATGTAGAAGAGACACAGAGCGATATCTCCAACTACTGTACTCCTGTTCATCATCAGGCTCTCGAGCTTGGGAGTGCTTGTAGCTCGATGCCTCCTTCAGATAACCCTTTTGTTCTTTCTTTCAATAATTTGACCTACAGCGTGAAAATTGGCAAGAAGTTCTCGTTTCCATTTTGTGGAAAGAGCTCGGCTACGGAGATTGGCACGAAGGTTCTCTTGAATGGCATATCTGGTGAAGCTAGAGAAGGAGAGATCATGGCTGTTCTTGGAGCTAGTGGAGCTGGTAAATCCACGTTGATTGATGCTCTCGCGTACCGCATATCGAAAGAGAGCTTGAAAGGGTCGGTGACTTTGAACGGTGAGGTGCTCGATTCCCGACTTTCTAAGGTGATATCTGCTTACGTTATGCAAGATGATCTCTTGTTTCCCATGTTGACTGTGGAGGAGACATTGATGTTCGCCGCGGAGTTCAGGCTTCCACGTTCACTTTGCAAGTCGAAGAAGAAAGCAAGAGTTCAGGCCTTGATTGATCAATTGGGCCTACGCAGCGCAGCCAACACTGTGATTGGCGATGAAGGGCATAGAGGTGTGTCGGGTGGTGAAAGAAGACGAGTTTCTATTGGGACTGACATAGTTCATGACCCTATCCTCCTGTTTCTCGACGAACCGACCTCTGGACTAGACTCCACTAGTGCTTTCATGGTGGTCAAGGTCTTGCAGCGAATCGCACAAAGTGGAAGCATTGTGATCATGACCATTCACCAACCAAGTTACAGAATCCTGAGCTTGCTCGACCGTTTGATCTTTCTATCACACGGACAAACCGTGTACAGTGGCTCTCCAACTAACCTTCCCGCTTTCTTTGCTGAATTTGGCCATCCAATTCCAGAGAATGAAAACAGAACCGAGTTTGCTTTGGATTTGATTCGTGAACTTGAAGAAGTTCCAGGAGGAACCAAAACCTTGGTTGAGTTCAACAAGTCCTGGCACGCCATGAAAAATCCAACCAGCAATCTACCAAACACATCAAAACTCTCCCTCAATGACGCAATAAGCGCAAGCATTTCCAGAGGCAAACTAGTCTCTGGTTCCACCAACGATTCAGATTTATCATCCTCAGTCCAAAAGTTTGCAAACCCGTTTTGGATTGAAATCATAGTTATAGCCAAAAGATCCATGTTAAACTCACGAAGGACACCTGAATTGTTCGGGATTCGATTAGGTGCTGTTCTTGTCACAGGCCTGATATTAGCCACCATTTTCTGGAAGCTTGACAACTCTCCAAGAGGTGTTCAGGAACGTATAGGCTTCTTTGCTTTTGCTATGTCCACCACTTACTATACTTGTGCAGAATCCATCCCAGCGTTTCTCCAGGAACGTTACATATTCATGAGAGAAACAGCTTACAATGCTTATCGTCGATCCTCATACGTTCTGGCACATTCAATCATCTCCATTCCTGCTCTAATCTTCCTCTCCATAGCCTTCGCTGCAACAACCTTCTGGGCTGTTGGGCTCGCCGGAGGATTTTCAGGGTTTCTCTTCTTCTTCATCACAATCTTAGCTGCATTCTGGGCTGGAAGTTCTTTTGTCACCTTCCTCTCGGGTGTTGTCTCTCATGTCATGCTCGGTTTCACCATTGTTGTGGCCATTCTAGCCTACTTTCTACTCTTTAGCGGATTCTTCATTACTCGTGATCGAATCCCTCCATACTGGCTATGGTTTCACTACATCTCTCTAGTTAAATACCCATATGAAGCAGCTCTACAAAATGAGTTTCATGATCCTACAAAATGCTTCGTTGAGGGCGTTCAAATGTTCGACAACACACCTCTTGGAGGGGTTCCATTGTCAGTGAAGCTGAAGCTGTTACAGAGCATGAGCAACACTCTTGGTGTGAACATCACAAGCAATACTTGTATAGTCACAGCATCAGACATACTAAGACAACAAGGGATCACGGATCTAAGCAAATGGAATTGTCTTTGGGTCTTAATTGCCATGGGATTTTTCTTCAGAGCTCTTTTCTATGTTACTTTGTTGTTGGGGAGCAAGAACAAGAGAAGGTAAATAAGATTGGCTTTTTGTGGGTCTTCTACAAGTTTAACAACAAGTAATAGAGATCGAGGGAGGGAAGCCATAGCCAACCTTCTCCTCTTAATCATAGTTGGATTATATTTCTTTTGGCATGATTTGCTGTTTCATCTTGGAAGTCTATTACTGTACCACAACTTGTCTTCAGTAGTTTCTTTTTCCTCTTGCGTCATTTTTTCTATAAACTTTGTGTCCAGGCCTCGACTCGGCCTAGGTTGACGGATCTCGGGTTGAGAGGGCCAATTCGAAACTCCATCCGAATACTTTCGTCAAAACGACGTTATTTTAGTGTAATTTATTTAAAATAGTATCATTTTAGTTTGTAATTTTTAAAAACTTAATATCAAAATATTGGACAATTATATAAAAACGATATCGTTTGAACGACCCAAACACTTGACCCCATTCATTACCATTCTTAACAACAAAAGAGTAAAGACCAATAAATAATGGCCATATAATTAATTCATATTTTTACCATTTAACATATTATGGTATAACAAAAACATAAATGTGGACACTAAGAAAATACCTTCAAATGTAACCTATTTTTTTTATAACATTGCAAATATAATACCGAATTTAGTTTTAGTATCAATATTAGTCAATATTGGGCATCGTTCAAATAATTATTTTAACATTATAAAATAATTTTTAAATTTTATAAAATTACAAAATAGTCCATCAGTAATAACAATAACACTAACTTACTAATATGTGGGGTCTTGAAAGATCTAATAATATGCAGTCTTACTCTTAACTGGTAAAGATGTTTTCGATAGACACTCATAACTATATATACATATATATAAATAATAAAATAATAATAATTAAAAATAAAATAGACAAATAATAGACATAAATGGTAATAATAATAAATAAATACGTATAAATAAAAATATAAAATAAGTAATATAATAAATAATACAATTAACATAGAAGAAGGTAAAGAACATAAATAAATATAAGCTTAAAAATAAGTAAATAAAATACAAAAAAGAAAGAAAACAAACAAACAAATAAATCAAATAAATCATTACAATAAAATAGTTAAGCTAAGTAAGAAAATGTTTAAGTTAAGTAAAAAAATGTTATGGTAAGAGGGAAGTACTATTTATTAAGTGTTTATGCTAAATACAAGACATAAGGCACAAAGTAGAAAAAGTTCAAAAGACCTATGAGAAAGAGAAGAACCTGTCTATGTGAGATCCTTTACCTGTATCCTAGTACGCTAAAGTTTTCTATTGAAGACTATGTTCTTGATAAGTTCCAGCAAAGCATATCATTCTTAATCAACTCCCCCTAATTCTTCTTAGGCTTTTCTTTTTTACTCTTATAATCTCTAAGTACAATCTTTTCACATCTTCTCACTGAAGCATCACAGTGTCTCCTTTTAACATATCAAAATCACCCAAGCCTTGTCTCTCTTAATTTTTTATTGACATTAGTCACTTTTACTTTGTCTCTTATCATTACATTCCTAACCTTATCCCTCCTAGTAAGATTACGCATCTACCAAAGCATCCTCATTTCTGCCACCATGAACTTAGGACTATGAACTTGTGTGATAAGCTAATACTCTACTCCATAAAAGCATAGTTGGCCTAATCGCTTAACAGTAGAATTTGCTTTTAAGCTTGATGGTATTTTCTTGTCACATAAAAATCCTGATACACTTCTCCATTTAAGTCACCCTGATCTGATACTATAAACTAGGCATTCACCGACCTCTCTATTGCTTTGGATGATATATTTTAGATACTTAAAATACTCCTTTTGTGCTATAACTTCTGAACAATCTTTGCTTCCATATCGGAAGCCATTCTATGACCCAAAAAGTTACACTTTAAGTACTCAGTCTTAGTCCTGCTTAATTTAAAGTCCTTCAACTCTAATGTATCCCTCTAAAATTCTAGCTTGACATTGATACCCTCTTTTGTCCCATCCATTAAAACAATGTCATCAATAAACAACATACACCAAGGCACATTCTCTTGGATATTCTTGGTGAGCTCATTAATCATTACTGCAAACAAAAGGGACTTAATGAGGAACTTTAGTGTAGCCCAATATAGATAGAAAAATATTTTGTGTCTCCTCCTACCATCCTTACTCTAGTCTTTACGCCTCCATATGTATCATTAATAACATGTATATAGGTCATAATAATTCCTTTAGCTTCTAAACACCTCCACATTATGTTATCTTTTCCTGTAGTATTCCATTAATCTTTTGAGGAGATGTAAAACTTCCATCTTGGACCTTCTTGGTATGAAGTCAAACTGGTTCTCTAAGATAGGAATATTCTTTCTCGTCCTCTTCTTAATCACCTTCTTTTATAACTTCATGGTATGAGTAAGTAATTTGATGTCTGTATAGTTGCTATAGCTTTGGATGTCTCCTTTGTTTTTATATAGAGGTATTGATATACTAAGTCTCCACTCATCCAACATTTTAGTAGACTTGAGGATTACATTAAAAAACTTGGTTAGCCAAGTAAAACCCTATTTACCTAGGCTCTTTTACACTTCTATGAGTATCTCATCAGGTCTTATTGCCCTTTTACTCTTCATCTCCCTCAAAACTCTTTTAATTTCTTTCTTTGTAATATCTCAACAACAAGTAAAGTTATAATACCTTTCAAACGTGCCAAGATCACCTAAAGAGATTTTATCTTATGTGCCTTCATTACAAAGGTTATAGAAGTATCTCTCCCATCTTCTCTTTATGTCATTTTCAGCCACGAGCACTTGCCCTGCCTCATTTTTTGTATAACGAACTTGATTTAAATCTCTCACTTTTTGTTCCCTAGCTCTTACTAAATTAAATATATAATTTTCTCCAACTCTAGTTTCCAAACATTGGTTTATTTCTCGTAAGCTCTGCTTTTAGCTCCTGAGATTATCTTCTTCACCTTTTTCTTGAGTTTATAACTTTCTCTATTAATACTCTCTCCACCTCTGCGGTGTTGTCCAATAGAGCTTTATAGGCACCTTTCTTGATCTTAACATTTTCTTGTACACCTTTAGTCCCTTAATAGGAGCGTGCAAGATTTTAAAATTCAAGTGAAATAGGAAGCCAAAAATGTGAGCATTCTTGCACTATACAACCTTTGGGCCTCAAGTAATAGTTATAAACCATGTAGGCCATTCCCATAAGGTGGTGAAGGGAGGGCCCCAATTAATAGAACCAAACCTACAACCCCTTGTAGTTATCTTGCACTTGGAAGAAGTAGAAAAAAATTTATCCCTTATAAAAGAAAAGAAAAAATGATTCTTGAGAACCCCTTACACATTTATGTCAAGTCGAGGTAATGCAGAAGGAAAATTGAAAAATTAGATTCAATTTATCTAATTAATTAGTCTTATTTCCACAAGAATGAATACCATGATTCGAATTTCATATGTGCATGAATACAACATTTATAAGGTAGCATTCATATTGAAAGTAATTTGGTGATTTTATACGATAGTCGTGATTCCTCTTGATTTGTAATTAAATAGCCAAATTTTGTGGTTCTATTAGGCTAGTTATATGTTGTATATTGTCAAAATTTTCCACAAAACACTGTACGATGATATCTTGAGAAGTTACATATTCAAAACTTTTAATACAAATAGACGTGCCATAAATTACATACAAATTACACATGAAAATATCCATTTATCAATGAAAAATAGACACTATATAATTTTATTACACTAGAAAAAGCTTTGTTATGGACCCCCACTCTTTCTTTGAATTATGGTATGGGATACTTAATAAATTTTTTGTCCTTTTTAGGACCTTCATATCGTTTCGAATCTTTGATTGAATTGTCCAAATCTACAGTATACAGACTTGAATCATAGACCTTCTAGAAAAAACGGATCAAACTATTTTTATCAAAATGATTCGAACTATTTCAAAGACCTAATATGCATTTTTTTCCTTAGGCTATCGTAGTAATTTTTTATCAGTTAGTTTATCAAAATTATCTTGACAAAAAGATAAAAAGATGGCTCTATGTGCTTTGATTTATTAGTTGGATTCCAATTCGAGAGCACTGCCAAAGTTTTTTAAAGAAGGGGTATTTTGATGAAAATATGCTTTTGGCTTAGATCAACCTATGTTAAATAAATGGAGTCTCTGTCGTCTCGCTTCTGCTTAAAGAATAAAATATGAAACTTCCGATTTTGCTTAAAGAATAAAATATGAAACTTCATACACCTTAAAGTTTATAAGACAGGACGAAAAGAGAATTTTTAACTTTCTTATACTTATTATGCCTAGCATTAAATAGATTAGATATTCACCTTATCAATATATCAATATAATATCTTAAATCAATGGTAGGATTGACTGAATTGATTGACTGAATGACTAAATTGGACCGAAACCTTGTCAAGCTATTGTTCTCTTGTTTCTTAAAAGGCACAAAGTAAGATATAAACTTCTAAAAAATAATAAAGTTTTTGGTTACATAATTGCTCCTCCATAAAAACACATTAATGCGTATGTAAATTCTAATAAATTTATTGGAAGGTTTCATTGGCATGAATTTAGTAGGGATTGAACCTACAAATTCGCCAATTATGAGTTAGGCGTTTTAACCGTTCAATCATAGATGCTTAGTAAGGATCCTCATATATGGCGAATGACTAGATTCTAATTGTAATGAAATTTTTAGGATAAATTAATCCAATTTAAGAGGAATAAGTGACAAGACATCAATTCAAATATAGGATTTTTGAATTGAGGGAGATATTTATGGTTGGCAAAATTTGCCCAGCTTGGTTCGAGTTGAAAGGCTTTTGAGTTGGGCTCAGGCTTTTTTATTTTCAAAATTATAGGCTTTGGGCTAGTTCGAGTTTAGATTGTCTGACCTCGAAGGTTAAAATTTTTAAGTGAAACAATGTCATTTTTAATTTTTAAAAATTAAAAATATATTTAGCCTGGACTCAATCGAGCTTTAGGTTATCTAAGCTTGATCGAGCTCGAGCTCAAGAAATTAAAAATATATTTAGCTCGGACTCAATCAGGCTTCAGGTTGTCTAAGCTTGATCGAGCTCGAGCTTGGGCCTAATCAAGCTTTGAACCATATCCAGGTCCGATCCAATCTATTGCCAACCCTACTTATTATATATCATGTAACGTAATTTTTAACTTTATTTCAACTATATCTCAAAAATTATAATAACATAAGCTTAATTTAACAATAACCATATTGTTTTCATATTGTGCTATATAAGTTTGATTATACTAGTATGAAATGAGTGAGTCCAAATTCTTCATAGGCAGAAAACCTAGCTGCCACAAAAAAGAGAAGATCCAACCATAAAACAAGAGGCGACTCAGCGAGAGACGTGCGTCTGGGAGTGACAGCGGTGTGAGGGGGAGCAAACTCACTCCGCTTCTTTCCAGATCTGAAGCGACCAGATCCAGATCTGAAGAACTTCAACTCTCTCATGCCCTAAAACCTTTGCCCTCTCTCTTCACGCAAACTTACCCCCTTTACCCTTCTTTTCCGCTTTCAAACCCTACCTCAACCGCCATCTCTAACCCACCTCCCTTGCCTCTGAGGCTACGACCTCAATAGCAGACCTTGTGGCCTCCCTTTCTGCCATCAAGAGAGGGGAATCCTCCATATCAAAAGCTGGTTTTCCTGTGCTTGCCAAAGAAACAATAGCGTCTCACTTGATAGCTAATTGCAATGGTAAAATCCCTAGCCACCGCGAAATTGCAAACAAAGATCCGACCACATCCAAATTAGTCAGAGCATGGAGGAACAAATTAAAGACTGTCCACCACAAGGGAACACTTAAGCACTATCAAAATGTGCTCAAGGATGGAGTCTTATCTCCACCAGTCGAACTGTTAATAGCAGGAGCTAGAGCTTGGTCCATGTCTATGTTGGGCTTCTTCTAGTCCAAATGCCCTGCATTTCTGGCATGGTAAAATAAGGGACTTAAGAAAGCAATGCTCAGGAAAGACGACTCCATTCTGTTCAAGTTTGCTTATAGCACCAACCTCATTGAGATCATGGAGCAGGACCCGTGGCACGTCGAAAGGCCCACTTCATCCAGAAATGGAAGCTAGGACTGGAAATGGATAGATGTTAGATAGATACCTTGCCACTATAGGTATAGTTCTATAACGTAATAATAGAGTTTTGGACTATTAAGGGTCTTAGCTACATGGATAGCTCCTTAGGTAAACCCATTTGTATAGATTCCCAAATTGCAATGAGCGAACAAATTTGCTATGCTAAAATGTGCGTTGAAGTATCAAAAAAAGCCTCCCTACCTGACTCACTTCCCATTCTTTGACTGACTGACAAGGGTGAACTAGAGAAGATTATCATAACCATCTGCTATCCCTAGAAACGGACAAATGATAGCAAAGTCTAGAAGTCTACAAGTAAGATGTTTCAAACTGGATGGCATGATGAGTTACTGGATTATGGTGTAGTTGATGATAAGAAAGGTGTAGTAAATGAAGATAGGGGAGCTGTCTATGAATCACCCTTAGCAAAGGCAAATGATAACATTAGCAGTGCTACAGAAGTTGTTAATAATGTGGTCAAAGCTGTTGAATGTTCAATGGTTGTTGTTACTGGTGTAGTTTTTGATACAACCTTAACAACCTTCTTGTAATGGATGAAAATACTAGTATTGTTGTGGTGGGCGTGCTTAATGATGTTGTGAATGTAGTTAGTGGTGTTCTAGCTGCACAAATGGCTCAGGTTGTAGAGAATGGTAATCAATTAGTTGATTTGAGGTCGAACAAGTTGTTACAAACATTTCCCATGAATAACCAACTCTAGACAACTCAAGTGTAAACAATATGGAGAGTCTAGATAGTGAAACAAACAATTTCACCTCCCAATATTTGAAACATTGTCAGATGGATTGGGCTAACATACTGACTTCATTAGCAACTGTTAGACAAACTGAGAATCAGGGGGCAGAGGTTATCTCTCAAGAATAAACAGAGGATTGTGATACTTCATTAGCGGTAACCCATTTCCCTGACATCCCTCGAAATTTTTGCGTGCAATCCAAATTGGAAAAAAAGAAATCTACAAGGAAGAGAAAGCCAAATCTAAAATACCAAGGAGCTTCCCCTAAATAGTGGAACATTAGGGGGTTAAAGGACCCTTATAAACTAGAAATGATGAATGAGCTTTTTCACGAGGATGAAACATCACTGGTGTCTATTGTTGTTTCTTGTTATTGTCTATCTTGCAAACAGTTATACTACCTTACTTAGATAATTTTTGTTTTTGATCATATTGCATTGTGATAGTAGACTTAAAGCCATGAACTCCTTGTAACTTAGATTTGGTTTTTACTATAATTAAAACTCTTTTTCATTTTTTTTAAAAAAAGGTTTGACTATAATTATAGTTTCTATATGCTATGAATATTGCAATAAATTTTAAGAGAATCAATGTTTTACATTTTTTATAATTATTTAGCATTCAAATTAATTTTCGTTTAATCAAATTATTTTACTAAAACTTCCTAAACTACAAGGAAATTCTATTTCTTTTATCCTTTTTAAAATTTGTCTTAGAAAATAAAAATTACCATAAAAACCAAACGAGATCATCATTTTTACTTATAATGCATATGTAGAATATCTGAATCCAAAGGAAGACGAGATATATTTTGCTCTAAAGATAAAAAAAAAAAGTCATAAGAACAGAATGGTAGTGAGTTTGAATGACATCCTCAAAACTCAACCTTCAAGAAGCATCAAAACCAGAATGCAGGAAAAGATATCACTATACAAAATTTAAAAGTATCCTCGGAAAGTTAACTTATCGCTATATTGTTTTCAATCCTCAAGGTAATACCAAAAACTTCCCACGAGGAGTTGATCGGCTCCTTCTGAATTCAGGCATGGACGTGTTTCCACCTTCCTTTGCTTCACGAGTGATACCATTTGCAAGTTTGTTTTCATGCATCCCTGAAAACAAGGGATTTGTACCTTGCACAGCTCCTCTGAGAATAATTTTTCATAAGAAACTGCCAAGCTGAAATGAACAACAAAATATTTGTTATAAGAAAGTGGAATTATAGTAGGAGTACCTTGTTTCAAAGTTTTGAGAGTTGAGGTTTTGGAAGTTTCTTGACAGATTGTTTTGCACTTTCTTTACCCTTAAAGCACCAAGCATTGGAGATTCAGGAAGCACTTGCTCATTTTCTGGCTCAGAGAAATCACTTTTTCGTGACTCCTCCATCTTTTCTCTGGCATCCATATCAGCAAGCATTGTCATCCCAGGATCAAATTTATGGAATCTTGTAGGTAGCTGTTGATGCTTTGGCTTGTTCTTACATTCATTCTTGTTTTTCCTTATCCCACCTTGTCTAATATTCAGAGCTTCCCTAAATTGCTCCTCTTCATGGTCTGGGTAAACTTTCCTGAAGCAAACATTTTGGAAGTTACAGATGTTATCCTGCTTTAATGAGCTTGTGTATGGTAGTTTTGAATTGATCTCTGTTGTTGAGAGAGCTGGCATTGTGGGAATGGATTTATTGACAGGCACTCTAGCTGGAAATGGAACTCTTGCAACAGGTTGGTTCTCAACTGTCTCAACCTTCACCCTGCTTTTAATGATCGAACCTCTGTCGGTGGAGATTGATCTCCTAACCGGAGGGGAAGGTGACCTTGGTTTTATGGAGCTAGTCACCTTTTGTTCGCCTGAGGAAGAAGGAAACCTTGACCTCCTTTGCTTACCAGACGAGCAACTTCTTGCCTGAAAGTAATCATCAACCCCAATATATTCTTAAGCATGAAAACTAGAATGAAATGTCTTAAGAGTTTTTGTTTACCTCTGAGATTTTGGTGTCATCATTTGGTCGTTGACATGTTTCAGGTTTTACATTTGGCATATAGAACGGGGAAACTGCTCTTGTCCTTTGTGATTCTGCAACGCTTCTAGTACTTCCACGTTTCATTTGTTCTAGCTCAGATTCCTTTCTCTCCAGTTGTTGTTTAAGATTTGATATCTAAAGATTTCAGAATCAAACTAGTGAGCTACCATTGTGACAATTACTCAAACTTAAAGCTAATAGAAGTAAACCTCATCTTTGAGTTCTCTGATTTCTCCAGTTTCTTTGTTTGAACGAGCTGCTCCAAGTTCGATGGATGCGACCCGCTCTGCAAACTTCAGCGTGCTGATTGTCTCTCCAATGGCATTGAGTTCAGGGTTAATATGAACAAACATCAATGTTTTAGCATGCCCACCTTACACAGAAGGTAAGTAGTACTAAGAGAGTAAGAAAAAAACAGAGAAGTAAACACTTCAGACATTGTACTAATGTTGAGATGCGCACCTAAAGAATCCTGCAGGACTTGTGTAAGCTTGCTATTTCTATAAGGAACATGAGGACTCTTCTGAGCTAGAGCAGAGATGACATCTCCAAGTGCAGAAAGGGAGCGATTTATATGTTGAGCTTCTTTCAGTCTATCACCCACTGCTTCAGATTTATCTACCCTTTCACTTCCTGCTAAATCCACCAGATGAAGGCAGCCTCGTAGAGTTGACCCAGAGACTAGCTCTTGTCCATGCACGTGAACCGTCAAAACACTGCAGGTTATTTCACAGCCATTTTTAGATAGATTACTCAGAATCTTAACTCCAATTTGGATCACTGAAACAAGTTGTACCTGTGAGAACGGCTACTGCGTTCATTCAGAGCAGTTGCACCAACTGCACGATTCCGTTGACCAGTTTTCATCAAGTCAATAACATCCCGAGTGCTAGATACTTGTACCAAACTTGCATTAGGTACATTTATCCCATTTAATTGTGAATTGTTGCGTATATCTAATGTGTATATTGTTAAGAAACCTGTAACTCTTCACATAAATGTTAGCAACAATCCCAGAAGTTGTTTTATAAGCATTAGGAAGGATATCTTCTATTGGAGCCATCACTAACTAATAGGTCTCTAACTTGTTCATTGTATATTTCGATCATCTGAACTCCAACTTCATACTTTATGACATCCACCCTTGAGCTTGAAATCTGAAACAAGTCACTCAGAGCTCTGTAGTTCACACCCCATGTTTCCTCAGTAGTCAAATCAGGACCACTCTGTTAGGACAAAAGAGAAAGAATCAAAACTGTCATCCTATTTTGAGGAAGTAGAATTTGTAATCACAGTTTATGAAACAATTTAGAAGCCTTCAAACATATTGTTATACGAGAGCATATCAAGAGACTACTCATTAAAATCTTGGTATGTATCACACCATTGTATATGTCTTCCCCGACCCAGTTTGTCCATATGCAAAAATGCAAACATTGTAACCGTCAAGGACAGATCTGATCAATGGCTGAGTGTCAGCATATATTTGCTCTGCAGATAAAGATGAAACCATTCATGCTTGGAATGTAGAAAAAAAGATGGTCGATTGAACTGGTTATAAAAAAAATAAGAAGCAAACCTTGCGAAACATTTGTTCCAAAAGCTTTGTTGAAGGAAAAAATCCTCCTTGCATCTTTTCCATGTTTAAGTGGGTTGACAATCATGATGTTGCCATTTTCTCCAATGTAATCCACAGTAGATTGCGCATTTGACTGACCTGGTAAGAAGGGCCTGACTCTACAGTAGACCCTAATTGTTCCTGTTCAAAAATATGTCACCATCTTGTACATTGACAATCATTTGGAACAAATGCACAATGTCAACTGGCTACCTTTCAGATCTTGGACTTGATTGTAAAGTTGGCGATTTTCTTCCAAAACTTGGTGGTAAGAAGAGGATGCTACTTCAAGCCCCTTGATGTAATGCACTGAAGCAGCAGTAGTCACATGTTGTTTTTCAGATCAAAACGAATTCTTTGAAAGAGATGAATATATTCGTGTATAAATGCCAAGATAAACAGATATTAATATTCTTACCAAGGCTCTTAACTTCGTCATCCCAATCTGCTTGAATTTGTTGGACTTCATGTCTCATCATTTTGTAAAACACTCTTAGCTCCTGAAGGAACAGGCAACAAACCAAACATTGATCAATACATTGATAAACTGGATGGACAGTAACTTTAAGGACAGTATTCTAGCTGGAGTTACTTTGTGCTCTAAAACCTCCAAACTAATCACTAATCCAGTTTTGAGGGTTTTAGAACCACAAAGTTGCTTGGGGTAGGGGTGATTGCAGTTCCTTGGAATAATATTCAAACCTTGAGCTCTTTCTGATGAAGATCAATCCCTTGTACATAACCAGGAGGGTGGCAGAAAGTTTGTTGAGTCACTTCTTGTTTTCCACCACAAACACAGAACTTGGAGAAATCACTTGACACCAAACTAGTTCTTTTCTTGAGATACTGTTGAATGGCCTCTATAAATTCAGTCCTTGACAAGCAACCTATTTCACCCTTTAAAATTTTCTTCAGGAACAGTCCAAGCTGTACAAAAATCAATAGCTTGTGAAGTTACTTGATGGAGGAAAGGTAAGCTGTAAAACTCATCAGAAACATCAAGCTATCAGAAGACATTTCACTAGAAGGAAAAGATTCAAGTTACCTGTGTGCCTTGAGAAACAAGCAATGCAGAGAAATCCTTAACTACCTTGCTGAGCAATGTGTCAATCACCTGCAATTGTTTTTAGAAAAATAATGTAATCACTTCATAATTCAATCCTAGGACCAGATTCTGCATTCAATGTTGTATTCTTATAAGAGACATTTTTTTGTTTTAGCCACTGATTCCTTTATATGTTGAACTTACTAGTTTACCCTACATTCTAGTGAAAAACATCTTCAAAATGAGTCTTACCTACCATTGCATTCAAAGGCATATCTTCCATTCCATTACTCTCCTTAAGATAAGCCTGTAGAAGTCCAAGGCCAAAATGATCAAAAAGAAAAGCCAGAGCATTTGCAGTTTTGCTTTCTTCAACTGAAACCTCATTCGAGAGATGAAGAAATTCTAATAGTTGTTCATATTGGGACGATTCTGATTCATCAACTGACTCATCAGCACTTTCACTGCCAACCAAGGAAGACGGACATCCCTTTGGGAATGATACGATCTTCACTAGTCCTCCATATCTCCAAATCCCAACTCCACCAGCTTGCTTCCACTCATAATATCCTTTTAAGCATAAAATGCAGTCCACAACCTTGCTTGATGAGCCTCCCTGTTCATATCAATTAAAACAACCTCAAATCATTTTTAGACATAACTGATTGAAGAATATGGAACTGCAGCATTTTTCCCGCAAATATGCTTCAAATTTGCCATAAATATGTAAAGTTGTTTGTTTTCAGGGAGGAAATTTACTATTCCTGAAAAGCTTTTACTACAGATTATTCTAGGAACAGATACAGCTTCAACAATATGTCCAAGAAAAGTGAAGCAGTTTCCTATTTTAGTTTCTAAGATGTCAAGAACTTCGTTGCAGCAGGTTCACTGAGAGTTTGAAAATTGGTAAAGATATTCATAGGATTGTGTTTTTCTTATGATTCCTAGAAATATAAATTTCTGGACCATACCCATTATGGTGGCAGTTTTCTTTTATATGTAATAAGTTTCATTTCAATTAATATCTGAATCTGGAGCTGTGCAAGGTCAGGGCATTATTAGTCAATGCAAGTGCACAGAGAGCATAACAACATTCTTTTAGGAGGAAATGAACCTTCTCCAAATCAGATGCTTCGAAAGTCAAAAGCTTCATCTCTCTTACAGCCTCCAAAAAGTTTCTCATGTTTTCAAAATACTGAATTGCAGACTGTGCTGCTGCTTCTGTGGACTGCACTGCGATTATTGGAATTTCCACCACCTTTTCCATTTCAAACAGAAATCCACATTAGATTAGAATTATAAAGCACAACTAATGTCCAGAATATGTAGAAGTAATCAATGAAGAAATGTGGTTCGTAAAGCTTCTTCAGTAATAGGTCAAAAGATGCAAAATTCATACGATGGCATTCATGCAAAACATCTTGCTGCAAACGTGTCTAGTAATATTGATGAATGAAAGAATTTGGAGTAAGAACCTTGTGGACAGCACCAGGATTGACTTTGTTGAGGACGTTGCAGAGAATGAGACCATTTCTTAGAGCAAGGCAAAATTCTTCCTCTGACGGTTCTTTGGGGAGGGATGATGATGCAGTTTGGTCCATCTGTCTCAGCCATTCTGCTGCTTGGTACCTCCTTGAAGCTGGTGCAGTAAAAGGATGAAATATTGCAGTTGAAAATTCAAGATCAATTGTGAATTCACCGTGTTAGATAATTAGTGTCAAACCAATTAGAGGAGGCTACTTTTCTACAAATTTTGGCTTAAAGATTGACTGAATCAGATCAATTGTGCTATGGTATTAAGAGTTAAAACCGCTCCAGGATGGTGATGAAAAATCCATATCAAAAGGTTTGCTTTTCTGCGATCGAAGTTTCCATTTACATGCAACGACAGCGAAGAATATGCACTGCATAGTGTCACTAACTTAAAGTAAGGCATTAACAGGCATTTCCAAACTCAGCTTCACAATACATAAACTACTCGATATCATGGCTACTTTTCTAAAGAATCTTTAAATCTACACTTGCTTCAGATCATCTATACATTACGTTTTAGTACCACAAGAAGGCTTCAAATTGTAGCAACAAGGGCCCAAACCATCATTAGCTGCGCTATTTCATTCTTAATAACTAGAAAGCAGTGAATTTGGGGGCAGGTTTGGCAACAAAGAATGATAAAAGTAGGCTAAGATGGACCCACTACAGTATATTTTCTCCTTTTCCATTGGAGTGCAGGATGCCAATTTTTTCTTAAGTCCATGGAATCACCCGCATTCTCCGGAATACAAATGATGCTCTTTACCATATTTTATCAGCTTTTCTTAGTAGAATCATGTACCCAACATTGCGTCGAATGATTATTGAAACCAGAATTTAAGAAAAAAGTGAGACAAACACAAAGAAGTGCCTTTTGGGAAGAGGACAACTAAGAGACACTATGCAAATTGGTTTAGTAAATTATTAAACTTTTGTTGTTCATCTTCTGTTCTTGTGTGCGACTGAAGCAAGAAGCATTAGCAATTGAACTTGTAAGATTTGAAAGGTGTGGTGATGATCTCCTAACCTGCTTCTTCAGCTTTCCTTTGAGCTAATTCGAGGTCGTTGATGATATCCTCAGTGAATGAATTCTCATTGTTAGAAGCCAGAGACTTGAATCCTCTAAAATTCTTACAAGGAGAGGTGAAAGTTGGCCCATGGTTGGTTTCTTGTGGCATATTTATGACTCTCTTACACAGTTACACTGCAACTGCAAGAATGCCAATTCTGTATTACCTGCAAGGACATACATGAAAATTGCAGACGAGGCTCTGGAGTCAGGACAAGTGAAGTTGGCGGATGAAATTTGAATCCAAAACTAAGTTGGTAAGAAAAGTGAGGCTCTTTTATCTGATAATCAAATAAAAATAATTGGTTGGTATACACTCTAGAAAAAAAGAAGAAATCTTTGTCAACTTTTAGCAGCCAACTTCTTCAACCAGCAAAAGAAAACAGAGGACTCCAGAACCAAAGATGGTAATATTGATGCAAAGAATAACAAAGACAAAGTTGGCTTCTGCAAAGTACATATGCATTTCTACTTACAAGCTATGAAACTCTCTACCTGTACTGGGTCTTCAGTTTCAGGATGAAGGCAGAGAATATGAACAAGAAAGTCCTTCAAGTTGAGCTTAATGCATGTTGAAGTGAAGATCCAATCTCCACCCACAACTTTGGAGCTGAAGAAAAATCAGATTTCTCGTGTGTGGTGAAGGAAGAATTCAAAAAATAAGGATCATCACTAAATGTTTATGTACTCATGAAAAGAAAGAAAGTAATAGCACTCTGTCCTCCTCAGAACTCTTATGGATCCTAGACCAAGACGATGATGATGTCAAAAGGGTGAATTTAATTCATGCGTGGTGTTACAAATCACTAAAACATATTTCATTTTAACACATCTTTAATAATTAGTAAAAAATTAGACCAAAAGTTAACCCGACAAAACTAAAGGTTTAAAGTTTAAAAGATTCAACCGTTTATTATAGAAAAAGTTAAAAATATAATAAAATTAAAGAATTTAAAATATAATAAAAAAGATTATTCTTATTTATCGAAAAATTTGAGGTTTAATTGAAAAAGTTTGTCAAATAAAATTAATTGATTTATTTTAATTTATAAAAACTTATTAATTTATATAAATTGATAGATTAATTAAAAAAATTGATTGAATTTTTGGCAATAAAAAATATTAAAATAAATTAAATTAAAAATCAAACCAAAAATTTAAAAAGTTCAAATTATACTAATCGGTTGAATTTTTTAATTATAAATAATTAGCAGATAATATATTATAAACCTAAATATTTTATCAAAATTTCAAGGATGGTCAAGACAACATCATCATTTGCTGTCATCTAAGCATGTAATTAATTGCTAATACTGCTCAACCTTTCTTCGGACTCAAGCTTCTTTGCCTGAAGAAGTAACTTAATTAAAACATCAAAATCTCTTTCTTACTTTAATTATAGGGTTAATTATTAAAAAAAATTAAAATTCATTTTACAATTAAAGCGATAAATACTCGAACTTTTAATTTTTTTTTAAAAAAATATAACTAGACATTAATCTATTCATTAATTAATGAAGTTGAGGAGACAATGAAGATGCTAACATTGAATTATTTTTATAAAAAAAATTGAATTCTTGATTTTTTATTATTACTTTTCAAAGTTCGAGCATTAATTATAAAATTGTGTTAATCTTTTTTTTGTTTAATCACGAGGTGTCTCATAATGATCTCAACTTTAAAAAAGTGTCTTTAAGCCATCCACATCTAGATTAATCTCTGCTTGCACCGGGTCAGTCCGTAAGAGATGAAATGCTGGCCAAACAAATTTTTCCATTTTTATGGCTTCGAGACTTTTGGTTAAGGGATGAGAGTGTTGAACCACTCACACTCCATTCTTTAAAAGTGCATTTTGATCTCTAACATTTACAACAAAATATAAATTAAACCTTATCATTTTGAGACATTCGAGTTGAACCATAACATTTACAAAATATTAAAAACAGACCCGGCTAAGACGGAGAGTCTAAGGAAGTTACCTTCCCTCAATTAAATGCTATATCATATATGACCTGCTTTTTTTTAAAAAAAATCATATTAATAAGAGTCGTTTGTGTTATGGCCAAAAGTAGATGTTTTGTTTGAAAAGAAGAGGAGGGAAAAAGCGAGAGAGAGAGAGAGACCTAAGACCTTAAAAAAGGGGAAGTGGGAACTGTGGGGCGTTGGATTCCAAGTGCTTGAAATCAAATGATTGCTGAGAATTGCTTTACATACAATATGTAGGCCATTTGGAGGACCATTTCAATAGAAGTTTCTCTTCTTCAATCACTCCTTTTGTTTTCCATTCTCTTCTCTTTTTCTTTATTGGGATTAATGTGTTCTAAGCGAAGACTTGTGTTCTAATCTAATGGTATGTGGTCAAAATTGGTACAGTTCAAAAGGCAGACACCGCCATTTTCTTTTACATTGTCAAAAGATGATAAAGGTTAGCCTCACCCCAATGTATCACATCCTTAGGGTTGTTTTTATTTTGCCTGCACGGGTAGCTTATTTGGTCATTAGAAGGGAAGTTGAGATCAAGGCTTCAGGTTCGAGTCCCGACAACGGCAGTGTGGGATTTCATCCAATGTGATGACTCCTTGTGCTCACTGACGTTGAGCCACCCTTTTAAGAAGCTGATTGAGATCAGACCGTGATTTACCCCTTCACAATTCTGTAGGGCCGGAGTATGGAGGCGCCTAAGGTGGGCGATTCTACCTTTTTGAGATCAAGGGTTGTCTTTATTTTTAATCCTATTACTAAATAATACAATTGATTAAACCTATAAGATAAAAGGTTTAAAAAATTAAAAATTCAATCGGTGTTAAACCATTATAAAATTAATATATAATAAAAAATGAACAAAATTTAAAAAAATTAAAATATAATCGAAAAATGAGACTATTTTTACCTATCGGAAATATTAAGTTATTTTTGTCTATTGAAAAATTAAAATTTAATTAAAGAAGAAGTTTGTTAAATTAAAACCATCTAATTTATAAAAATTAGTTAATTTACTAATAAATCGATCAATTTTTAATGATAAAAAATATTAATATAAACCGGACGGATAAATTTGAACATTTTAGGCGAATCACATAAAATAGCCCCTGTGATATACTTGATTATTCATCTTAGCCCATGTGTTTTTAATTCGTTCACCTTAGCCCCTGTGTTTTTTATTCTCATTCAAGATACCCCAATTGGATATTTTCGGACAAATTTGCCCTTGGAATCAAGAGATTAAAAAAAATGTATTCCAATAATCTAAGGACAAATTTGTCCGAAAACACCTAATTGGGGTATCTTGAATGAGAATAAAAAACACAGGGACTAAGGTGAACGAATTAAAAACACAGGGGCTAAGATGAATAATAAAGTATATCACAGGGGCTGTTTTATGTGATTTGCCAAAGATATTTGATAAAATTAGCTGTTTAGTATTAATTATTTATGTGTAAAATGATTTATGAGGGTATAACTTAATTTTTTTTATAAGAACATGAGTATTAGCGGTTTATATTTTAATATTTCTTTAAATATTCTCGTAAGAATTTAGAAAGAGCAAAAGAAGTTAACACCATTATTTTCTCCAATATCGTCTATCTAGCTTTAATAACACCGAAAGTCCTCTGAATACAACTTCTCAATGATGAATGAGTTCAATTAAAAACTTCTTGAAATCCTCTTGACTTGGCAAGGGTCAATCGAAATTTTTGAGAGATCACTAAAATGCAACTAAAAATAAGCATGAAAATGAGTTCGGTCAGATCACACTAGGGATTTTTTCCTCAAATGCAACACCAACGAGCTTAATATAAAATTGAGTCTGTAAAAATGATTTCGATTTAATTTTTAATTTAAGGAGATATGAATTTTTTGTTATTTTATTTTTTTTAAAATTTAAAAATTGAAACTATCTTTTTAATATATTAAATTAAAATAAAATTAATTTGAAAAAATTGTTTGTATTAATCTCTTAAAATTTAAACTTAGATAAACATAATTAATTTAAATTTGACTTATTAATTTTAAATTAAATTGAATTGAATTAAACACAATATACAAGTGATAATATTATATACTAAATATTGATATAAAAAGGGACCTAAATATCTGGTCTATATAAAAATAATTAATGTAATATAATTATAGTTAACAAATTTAAAAGTATTTAATTTTTTGAAAATTTTATTTAATATTAAATATTTTAAAATTTTAATTTAATGGATATTTTTTTTAAGAATTTGTATAAATTAAGTCAAATTTATATCTCTATCTCATATCTCTATCTCTATCTTTTTGAGTAATTTGTCATAACTTTTAGATATAATAATCTTTTGGCCCCTTAATTCAACCCTAAAGAAAAGCGTTCCTCATTTTCAAAATCGACGGATTGAGTTCAATCCGCCAACTCAATCAGTTGATTATAAACATAATTATCAACAGTTTAACATGATTAAACGGCTAAAACCTTTCAATCCGCTAAAAAATGACTGATAGGTTATTTACCAAATAAGGTTATAATCTATTAGTAAGTACAAAACTATTCTTAAAAAATATAATTTTTAATTTTTAAAAATTTTTCATAACATGTTATAATATCCTATGAATATGTATAAATTTTAATTATGTATTGAGATAATCATTTAATCTAAAAGTAAATATAATAAGGGTAATAGTTAACGATAATAATGTCATGACAAAATTTCAAATATATAATAACAATCAAAAGAACTTTTTTGACTTATAATCAAATGAAATCTATATATTAACCGTCAATATTAAAGAATTTTTTTAATGGATTGTGTAATACTTCGAACATGTAATGATAATAACATACTAACAATAATAATTAACAAAACTACATCAAATTGGGTATATTAACTTAAACTTTTAAAAAATATGATTGTAACTTATGGACAAACATAATCCTATAATTTGTGTAATACTTAAATATAGAACATGTTGTTGAGAAAACCATTGTAGCTGCACAGGTATCCGACCTCTAACGGTACCCATAGAATAACTTCTTTAATTATCTAATTAAATAATTTATATCTATAGATTAATATTGATGTCTAACAACACATCATGACCACCCAAATATTTAGAAATATCAAAGTAGTTTTGACAAATCTTTTCTTGTATGATTTTTTGGTATAATTCAATTATTTAATCATACAATGTTTCAATTAGCCGTAGAGTATGAAATTAATATCTACTCTATTTTGAGTTCAATCATATTAGTTCTTTGTAATTAACTATTGATTCAATTAATAATATCTGTAAATTATTTACAAAACGTCATTCCATCTTAGCCAAAAAAATTTCGAATCAATACTAATTGAGAACAATATAATAGCCTCTTTAATTATTTTAGGGTGATAAATCTTATTTTGATCACTTAATTACCTTCATATATTCATGTTACATTCAATAACTACTGACTGAATTAGCTATGATTAGAATAGTTATAAGTCATATCAAAATATAACAACCCCTATACAAGATAAATTTAGAGACCTCAAATTAAATGATCACTTATACAATCATCACAATGAGAATTTATATAGATAAACAAGTAATGTTCTAAATGAATTTCTCTTATAGGGTCAGTTTAGTTAACAAACAGCTGCACGTTTATTTATGTATATCCATATTTTAACCTATAAGATCAACTATTTTCTTCAAAAGAAAAAATATAATGTGTACTAGTCTTTTTACGTTCTTTTAATATCTAACCTTAATAAAATAATGAATAGGAATAATTTAGGGATAATACATAAATGTATTATGAATCTCAAAATTATAATCCCACTATAATTTCACTTGCAACGTATAATTATCTCATGAATTTTATTATATATACCAAAATATATACAAGATAAATAATATCTTTAAATTGTTTTATCACTAAACTACAACCAACAAATTAACTCTAGGGCATAAACCGACACATGTAACCAAGAATAACATACCAACGTTTATAATTAACAAAACCTTTTCAAATATTGGGTATATTAACTTAAACTTATAAAAAAACGATAATAAATAAACTTATAAAAAATATGATAATAAACTATAGATAAACATATGTGTAATACTTACATATAGAAAATGTAATAAAAAATAACATATTGACATTTATAATTAACAAAACCATATCAAATTGGTTATATTAACTTATTAAACTTCTTTGCTCTCAATTCAATAACGAATAGCACAAACACTTAAGAGTCAAACAAACTCATTTTAAATCTCAATTAAGTAATGAACTATTTACGAGCATAATTTTACAACGTACAAATAGTTTTAACATTAAATTATGTACATATCATTAAAAAATGGCACTAAAATCAGGTCTTATCAACATAATTATGTTCTCAAATTTGATTTTATTACATGTAGCATAAATGATATTATTAAGTTCCCAATTTGATTTTATTACGTATCGCTTAAATGATATACCTAAAAGATAAGTAAGTTGTTCAACAATTTTGAAATTTTAGTATGAAATTAAATAATACACACATTTTTTTATAAGTGATATGCTAAAAAGTTTCAAATAACTCGTCAAAAATAAAAAAAATGTGTCATATGATATAATGTCATTCACCTACCGAATTAATAAAGTCAAGCATATTAACATTCAATGAAGGCTCCATCAATTTGAGCTTAAAATCAGTGAGCTTAATATTTCTTACAGGTCGATTTAAAATTTAAAATTACCAACTAGACAATTATAAAACTAGCAACATGAAAATGAATAGTAAAATAGTGTCATACGCCTCTTGCTGAAAAATTAAGGCGCAATCTCATCATGTGTATAGTGAAAGCAAACAAATTTTGTTCATAATTTTTTGAAAAATAAGATCTTTTCAATTTTGTAACATAACTGATTTATAAATATAATAAAATATAAATCATAAATATCTTTAGTAATTCTCTAGCAAAACTAATTTCTGAAATAAGTTATTGAAAATTAATTTAGTTTCACAAGTATCCGACCCTTAATAATATACACACAAACAAGTTGGAAAGAATTTTAAAAGTGGTGTAAAGTGGGGCATGCTAAGAGTGGTAACTCCTGTAAAGCTTACATTTATTAATAATATGGTTTAACATTTTAGTAATTTAATTAATTTTAATTATGACTATAATTAAACTTTGATTGAAACTAAAACTAATCCTAATTAAATACAAATTAGATATCTTAAAGTTACTCAAACTTTATAATCAAGTTTTACTTAATCAAATTACCTATTCTCTTATTAATTTTCTTTTTCTGCCACATTCAATTCTTAATATATTGGTAATAGATATAAATTATGATATTAAATTATTGTTGCTATTTTTATATCTAAACTAATTAAATTATTATATAGGAACAGATAACTAATTATTATTTTTAAATTCTATAATTAAATAATTTACATTCATTGATATTTATCAACATATTATGGCCATTAAAATATTAAAAATATCAAAATAGCTTTAACTAATCTTTTAGTACATAAATGTTTTATATAATTAAATTCTTTTATCATAAAATATTCCGATTATACAAAAAGTAAGAAGTTAATAACTGCATTATTTGAGCCTAGCTAATTATATCAATTCTCTAACATTATTATTTGATTCTTTTAATGACATTGGAAAACCGTTTTTAAAATTTCATTCTAACTTAACCAATAATTTCTCAAATTAATACTTAGAAAATATTGAAATATTTTCTCTAATTATTTTAAAGTGATTAATTATACATTAATCACTTAAACTACTGTATGTTATCTTCAAATTTTAATGATTACAAGTTATCCTTATATTTTGATAAATCTTGAAAAGTACTGAAATATATCAATTTTTATATAAATTAGTCATATAAAGTTAAAGTTAATGGACATTTTTGGCACAGCTTGACCTAGCAAGAAATTAACTGGTCAAGTTTCAGTTGACCGAATTTTTGACTGGACTCTAACCTACGGAAGGCTAAACTAAATTTGAAAAAGGACATTGTTTTATTTAAACCAAATTAGGCTGCATACATATAGGGAAGTTGGTTTAGATCGGGTCAGACCTGTATTCCACCTGGTCCATTACTAATCCTTTATGTAATGCATTATATAAAATTCTCATATAAGGTTAACTTGTTTTCTAAGTATTTATACATTTATTTAAGTATTTTTTAAAAAATATAATATGTTCTAAATTTTCTATCTTATTAATGTCTCGTCATAATAAAATAACATCAAGAACAATTTAAAATTAACACCTAAATATAATATAAATATTAGAATTATAATATCATCATAATTCTATTTGTAAAACATATTTATTCTATAAATCTTATTTTATAAATTAGTCAAATAAATAAATATATATAGTGAAAACATCTTTTTTAATTATATAAAAATATAATTAATTAGTTATCAAGCATAAAGCAACACCTATTACTTTGGATATTTACTGGTACGTCTTATTGTTTTCGCTTCTACCCTCTTACTAGTTCCCGTATCTTTGTGCAATTGTAAATGATACCATCTTCAAAATTGCAATCGATAAATAATCATTAGCATTTAGGTGAACATTATTTTTAAACGTTATTCACCATTGACACCATCAATTATATAGTAAGTAACAATGTATTTCGTACCATTATCTCGTTTACACCTAAAAAATATTGTTTCATCCTACGTCTTCAACAAAAATGCCACTGGTGAACATCGAAACTTTATAGTATCATCTATTCTTCACCTGGATTCATTCTCTCTTCCAACTTATTAAGATCCAATATGGGAAGAAAGAAACACCTCGCAGATAGATATACATCAACCACGAGCGGAAAACCCCATAACCTTCTAGCCGCTAGCGTAGGCCATTAAACCAATGTTCGTCTAACAACTTGCAACCGAGGATGATGATTAAAATAAATGGATAATGTTGAGTACTGAGCCACGATCTCAAGGTCTCCCGTTTACGGGCCAGGTGTTGGCTCAGGGAGCCAAGAAGCTGCCAAGTTGCAAATGAGGGTTAGTGCACAAGGACTTGAATGGTGCGTGAAGGGTATAGAGTAGGACAGATTTGCATAACAGTAGACGGTTATAAAGGAAATCTATCACCACCTGTCAACGTTGTAGGTTATGAAGGAAATCTATTTGGACAAATGGCGTGTAAACATGCGACTTGGTACACCTGTCCTGTTTTGGGGAGGCCAGAGGAGCTAAGGAATATGCAACTGTAGCATTGTACGTGTCTATTTAGAAGGTTGGTCTTTTGTGAAGGCCTAATCGTGACTTTTTAAAAATGGGTAAGAATATCGTTGTATGTGTCTTTGCTGTCTCTGGTTCCTTCTTACAACTTGGGTGCTGTCTCCGGGTTTTCGGGTTGGAAAGTAGCGGTTGGAGTTTTTTTTTTTTTGTAGAGAAAGATGAAGGTTAGTTTCATTTAGTCTCCCAGCTTCTCTAAGCTTGATCACTAGCTTAGATTTTTTGGTTTGTTTATTCACAATGTCAAATTGCTTCGTATTCTATGTTTCTACCATCTTCCTTGTTCTTTTTCCATTTACCCACCAACGTTGTTGCTGTAAGACCACAGAAAATGATTACAAACAATAGTGACATATAAAACTACCACAAGTCTATGGTCAATTTCTGTTCACAACTTTAAAATCCCCTGAGTTTCATTATATTCTGTATTTATTAACCACATGACATGAAGTTCTTAAAGAAGAATCTCCACTAAGTTATATTCTATATCTACTTGGATACATCTAGTTATATCAAGATGATCTGAGAGTTTAAGAAAACAGAAGTCTTCTTGCCTGGATGGTGTTTAAAGAGTGAAACATTTTGATGTTGTGGATATTAGGGCTCGCCTAAAAGTTTATGGACCAACAAGGAAGTTCTATTGAAAAGTTGTGTTAGATAACCCTAACTGGTTGTAGCTGCATATTTGATATGGAGTTGTATAAATTCTTTTATTTGTAGGACCAAGTCTTTGTACTAATGGTTTCAGGATGTTAAATGTATGCAAATGTAAAAGGTCCATGATACAAGGTCCCAACATTTACCATCTGATGAAGGCAAGATAATGACGAGGAAACAGAAGGCAGACAGCAGAGGTCACGAAGGAGAGCAATTGCCCAAGAAGCCAAAGAATGAAGATAAGAATGGGCAAACGAATGGAAAATCTGAGGAAGGTAACCTTGCTAAGGAGTTTGAAGAGTTTAGTAATGCCGTCAAAGAGAATCGCAACGTTAAGGAAATGCGTAAAATATTGGAGATGAATGATCAAGACTCCTCTGGCTCTGATGGGCTTGCTATCACCAAATGGTTAGTTTATTACGTTGTCATCTACATAAATTTCTCTCGTACTGAAGTTCTCGCCAAAAGGTGTCATTTTTTGTATGGTTTGTGTGGTAGACATTGTAAGCATGGAAATGGAAATGGAAATGTTCAGGATATTCGTAAATGCATTTCACAGCCTCTGCATGAATGTTAATAGCGGTTCCATTTACTTGGTGACAGCCAAGATTTGCTGTTCTCTGGGCTACTAGAGAAATGTCCAATGTGCAATAGCGACTTGGAATTTGATGGTAAACGTTATTGTTGCAAAGGGTTCTATAGTGAGTGGTCTAGTTGCACTTTCAAGACTAGAAATCCACCAAGGAAACAAGAGTCTGTCAAGCTGCCAGATTCTGCGCTGAACTCGCCCATAGGAGATGTAAACTCTGCTGTCACCATTCACTTTTTAATTTCCTGATAGCACTGCATAATATGCGGAAAACTCTTAGTTCTCATACACATGTTCTTGTTCACAACGTTCCAGTTGCTGAAGAAGCGTCAGGATCCTAATAGTAGGCCTCGTCAGAATTTAGGAGCCCTAGATAGACCTTTTGCAGGGATGATCATCTCTTTATCAGGTCGTCTTTCTAGAACACATGTAAGTAACATTTGTTCGTTGATGATTCTGAAGCATGAGTTTTTGCAAGTTTCCAATTAGATCCAGTCTGGGTCAATACCATTATGCAGCATTACTGGAAGACAATGATTGAGAGTTGGGGGAAGTTTCGAACTCTGTTATTGGTAATCTATTATCTTTTATTATGATTGTTCTTTAGATCGCTAGAATCTTTTCAACTTTTTTTGTTACCGACATTAGTGTGCAAAACTATGTATAGGCGTGAATTGCCTAGTTGTTTCACCTGCTGAGCGAGATCGTGGAGGTTCGTCCAAGCTTGCAGAAGCACTGTGAGTGCTAGAATTTTCTGTTATCTTTTTAGTATTGCTGAACAACATTTGGTCGGAATGTTATTGTTTCAACATTAACAGATCAATATCCTAAGTTGCTAAACGTGTACCTTGAAGTGAGAGAGGCATACCTGTTGTGAGGGAAGCATGGCTGCTTGATAGCATTGAGAAAGAAGAACCTCAGCCCCTGGAAGCTTGTGATTGCGTCTCCGATCTTGCTGTGGATGGTAAAGGAATACCATTGGATAAACAGGATCCCAGTGATGAGGCTTTTGAATTGATTTCAGCAGAAGTATGAAATTGTTTTTTTCAGTCCCGAAAATGCAGCAGCTACTTTTATTGTCATGAATCACTAAGAACTTCGGACTGCAGGTCAAACTTCAGGGCAAGAGAGGAGTCCACAGGGATACTAAATTGCAGGAACGAGGTGGTCAAATATTCGAGAGAGATGGAATATTGTACAATTGTGCCTTTGCACTTTGTGATATGGGGCGAAGACAAAACGAGTAATTCCAGAAATTTCACAAGCTTCATGCTCTTCTGTTCAGTTAGTACAACATTAACGACTTGTATTTCTTGTAGGTTTTGTGTTATGCAACTAATAACAGTACCAGAAAGCAACTTGCATCTGTACTACAAAAAAGGCTGAATGGGGGATGATATAAACGTAGAAGAGAGGCTTGAAGAATGGGAAAATATGGATAATGCAATAAAGGAGTTTATCAGACTCTTTGAAGAGATCACTGGCAATGAGTTTGAGCCATGGGAGAGGGAGAAGAAGTTTGAAAAGAAGCGCCTGAGTTTCTATCCTATTGACATGGTAAATTAACTCCTAATTTTTGAAATAAATAACTTATTAATTGTGATCAGACAGCAATCAGACAGCACTGGAGTGAGGAATCTTATTGAGTCTGTATAGGATTTAGGAGTTGATGTGAGACACGGGGGTCTAGCTCTTAGACAGCTAGGAGTTGCTGCTGCACATTGTAAGTTGGAACCAATGGTTGCAAACCTCTTGAAGATCTTATGTAGTCAAGAAATTTACATGTAAGACTACCTAAAACTTGTTAAGTGTTCTATCCCTGAATTTAGAGGCTTCAAGTTTTGTGGTTTGTTTAATTGTAGATATGCCTTAACTGAGATGGCTATGGACTCTGCTGACCTGCCAATTGGCATGCTGTCCAATCTACACTTGGAAAGAAGTAGTGTGTTTTCCCCTCTAAGCTGTTTGTTTTGGCTTTATCACTCCTAGTGTAACACATTAACCAGAAGTACTGAAAGAATCAAAAGAGACTGGTCAGAAGGCAGAGGCGGTTTGGTCAGACTTTAGCCAGAGATGGTTTACACTCATGCCCTCTACCAGGCCTTTCATGTTTAAGGATTATCAAGATCTTGCAGATCATGTGAGCTAACACATGGGTTCCATCACGCTTATCATTATGTCAGCTGCTTCGCATTCTAAAAGTGGAATCCGAATTTATTTGCTGGGTGAAGCTGCATTTGAGACGATCAGAGACATAAATGTTGCTTCCCATCTGACTGGAGATATGTCTGGTTCAACGCTAGATGACCCGTTGTCTGATCGATACAACAAACTGGGCTGCTCAGTTTCTGCATTGAACGAAGATTCTGATGATTTCAAAATGATTATAAAGTACTTGGAGACAACTTATGAACCCTTTAAAGTTGGGGACGTTGTGAGACCACTGACTTATATGAATAAGTGCAATTGCCACGCTAAAGAACTTTCTTCGCAAACAGGCTTATGATTGAGATGATTTGATGTAGGAATATGGAATATCCATTGAGAATATTTTTGCCGTGGAGGTTGATGCCTGTCCGTCTTTGGATGAGATGGAAAATAAAGCAAACAGAATTCTGTTGTGAGTTACTGGAGCACCTACATCAATTTCTCTATGTTCCTCGCAGACGTAATAGCAGCTTTACATTTCCATCTCAGGTACCCGAAGCTGGAACTTGTTAAGGCATTTACATAAAGGGTTCTTGCCTGCAGTCTGTTCTCTTCCAGTCGCTCGTTATAGGGCAACTCTCTTAAGCTACCGTCATTAAATTGACTTCCCTTGCACAAACCATCATACTAAAAAAGGGTCCCTGCAGTTTGGCAAGGCAATCGTTTGTTTAGATGCTGCCGCTGAGGCTGCCAGGTATGGTTTCACTGCTGTTGACAGGCCAGACAGATTTCTAGTCCTAGCCGTTGCCTCTCTCGGAGATAAAGTTATGGAGGTGAAGAGTCCATCAGAGGTTTGTTACATGCCTTAACTACATCAGTGTCATGTTTGTTCGAGGAAAATTGGAATATCATCAAATTTGATGTGACAGGACACTAAATCTTTGGAGGAAAAGAAAATTGGAGTGAAGGGACTGGGGCAAAAGAAAACAAAAGAGTCTGAGCATTTCTCATGGAAAGATGGTATCAAGGTTCCTTGTGGGCGGTTAGTGGCATCTGAGCACAAAGATAGCCCCCTGGAGTACAATGAGTACGCTGTCTACGATCCGAAGCAGGTAAGAACTAGTGGCGTGGTTAGTAGTTGAGTTTGATGTGGTTGTTAATAATGAATAGTATATGTTGCAATCTGTAGAAAAGCATGCAGTTTCTGGTGGGAGTGAAGTACGAGGAGAAAGATGTAGTTATAGATGCAGTGGATGCATGAGGAAGATGGCAATGAATTGTTGTGTATAGGGTACAACTTTCTCTTCCTTCCTTTTTGGATCTTTTGGTCGTTTTTTTGGGAATAAAGATGGCGCGCTTGCGTAACAACTTAACCAACATTGTGCAAGGGGTGTATGTGGGTGGATTTCGTGAATCCAGATCTTCTGTCCAATATTATTCTGTCTTATTCCGTTTTATAGAATCTCAGTCATTTATTTTGCGGGATCCACGCAGGATTCATATGGGACTCACTTAAATAAATGGTTGAAATTTATTGGACACAATAAGACACCATAATATTGGACAGAAGATTTGGACTCGAATTTTGTTGTATGTAAATATCTAACCATCTGCTGTATCTAAATTATGGTGACGTCAAGGCTCATATGATGGTGTAGGATCCTAGTTGACATTTAACTTTACAAGCAAGCGTACAGCCGCTGTATTCGCCTAAATCAGTTAATACTTCGTTTTATTAGATGCGTCGAATCTACGTAAACTTTGTTATTCATATGTTTACGTTTATAGATGCAAACTCTAATATTCTCATATTTACGTGTTTAAATAGCATAGGATTAGATCATCTTGATAAGATGATATGTAGAACTCAGGATAAAATGAAATAACACATAAATGGAATATCTTAAAGGGCAAAGAGGATCTCGTCCCATAACTTTGCTTTGCATGCAAATGATAATTTTCTCATTTATCAATAAAGACGGCTTAGATGTTTTTTGGCACATAAGCCACACTCAGTGTCATCTTAAAACAAGAACTGATTTTATTTTACCTTTTCAAAGAAGAAAAACGAAAACCGATTTTGGACAAAATTTTACTCCGGTCGATGGTCTCAAAGTTTCGTTGGGCTTAGGCTCATTGTAGATTTAAGCAGGAGCAGCGTTGGAGATTTCTTAACTTCTCTCAATTCAGTTCTATCAGTGAACTTCCATTTCTTTTTTACGTACATAAATTTTTCTCTCTCTATATTCCCTTTTCGGTCAGAACTTTAAGCCTATCATAAAATTGTGACATTAGTTAGATCTTGAGATCTCATAAGGTAGACCTAAAATTACGAAACAAACAGAACTCAAATTGATGTCAATATCTTTTCCATCCTCTAGAAAGCTATTCAAGTGTAGTGCTCCTAAAGTTAGCATCTTCGTCTTGTGTGCATGCCTTGGGTTTGTTGGCATTTAATGGCATTTAAATTTGTTTTTATTGTTATTTAATTTATGCTTTAATTTGTTGGGAAGTTGAAAGTGTGAAGCGTTAGGAATATGGAGAGTTTAGAACTAGAATGTTCTATGTTATGTATAAATTGTATTCCTGTTTTGGGTTTAATGTCAAGAAATTTGAAAAGAGAAGAAAATTGATAGAAAACAACTCTGCTTCTTCGTTGTCCTATTTCTAAAAAAATATAGTCCTTCAGGGTTATCTGTGGAGATTGGAAAGGAAAACTCTCTGACTATCATTTCCTCAAGTTGGGGACCTACTTGTAGTCATTTTGGAAGGGATTTGAGAAAGATATGGGTCCCAAAAGCTCCAAGTAAAGCGCTGGAAGCTAGGAGTGCCATGCTTAGGATTCTTGTACTAGGAGATCCCAGTGTGAAAGGCATAAGGTAAAACAACATAAATACCGACACAAAATATTATGCAAGCCTAAGGGCATGTACGTGATCGAGATGAGCACGGACAGAACCAGATTCTCTATTCCAATATAACGTCCAAACAAATTTTGTTATGGATGATCAAAAGAATAAAAGAAGATGCTGGCTGAGAGAGGAGACTAATTTAGGTAATTATTTTGATCTAAAATAGACTTACCAACTTAATCTCATTTGTCAGTTTGGAGCTAAACTGAGATTTAATTCAAATTTTAATACTAACTTTTTGTTAGATCAACCTTTAAGATCCACTTTTGAAGAAAAGAAATATAATTAATTAATAAATAAAAACAAAGTTGTACAAGCTTAAAAAACAAAAGGATTATCCCTGTCTACCTACCTTTGAAGGCAAAGCATTAAGAATAGAAAACCAAGGTGAAAATAAAACACAACAAGATTACACCATAGATGTAGTGAGAATTGTACACTTGAATTACACGCCAAGTGAAGGTTCTTTAACAAAATGAGTTCTTGGACTTAATGATGATCATAGATATCAAAGCCTCTTTCAAAGAAAATTTACTGGCGAAATGTCTCAGGTTGCGTTCTTTCCAAAGCGTGTAGATACATCTTCCTAGTACAAAAGTATGAATTTGATTATCTAATTTTGAGTAGATTATGAATATGAGTATCTAATTTTGAGTAGACTGTTTGAGTTAAGGTTTTCTATGTAATATCTATAAGAGAGTCCCTCGGATTAGACCATGAACATTTAACGGTAACATAATCCCAAATGGAGTTATTGAATGGATATTCAAATAGAAGATGGTTCCATGATTCATCATGCAGTGAGCACATTGGACATGATTTATCAACTTACAAGTAAGACATTCTATTAGTGGTCGATAGCTTGTTTTGTATGGCAAACTAGAAAATAAAAGAAATTCTTGGAGTTAGAACTTAATTCCAAATTGTCTTGCACTAGGAAACTTGGCTGCCTCATCTACATATCAAATTGACCATAACTTTGTTGGTGAGTTTGCTAAGTGGTATATCCTTTCAAAAGAAAATGTCAAATGAATGTATATTAGGGGGTGTCCAGGTTGTAGATGTTGCAGGCACTATAGGAAGTTCCAGTAATTACCATTGATGAAGGAACAAAGCCTGGTGCACCGAGAATATAGTGAAGAGAGACGCAAGTGTTGAGGAGAGTATATCAGTGAGCCAAGGCTTGACTAATTATCATCCCAGAGTGAGACTAATCTACTATGCCTATCTTACAAGAGACCTCTTATTAGATTGCATCTATTAACTTCAAGGGCTGAAAGAGGTATTGGGAGTGTGAAGCCTTCATTAATGTGTGATATTTGATTTTCATGTAATCTACGAATAATATTTCAATATTTTGAATTTTTGATTGTGTTATTTCTAGTGTAGGAGTGATAATTAATAATAGCTAATCCTTGCCACATGAATGACATCATTGGATAATTTAAAACACAATAAAATGAACATCCAGTGGTCAAATATTATTAGTATGAGATCCCACATCGGTTGGAGAGGAAAACAAAGTACACCTTATAAGGGTACGGATACTTCTTCTCTATAAACGTGTTTTCCCAGGCACTGAAAGAGCAAAACCGTGAGGGCCTTGACCCGATGGGCAACTCAAAGTGGATAATATGTAACATCCCACCCCTACTTCGGGTTAGAACCTAAAAATTTGATGCATGTGAGCTATGGGGCTTGGTTTAAATGAAATTAGAGGAAATGGTTATGATTGTGTTTTATTTGAAGTGTTTGATGATTAAATGAGGGTTGGAAACTTGGAAAAATCTTTGAGAATGTTGGTATATAGCATGTGTCCATTAAACGGACACGGAAGTCCGCTTAACGGACAGTCTCGGATGTCTGATTACCCTAAGGACAGGGTGTGTCCGCTAAACGGGCACGAGAGTCCATTTAACGGACTAATTGGAAGGCTCATGTCCGTCAAACGGACATGCAGGTCCGTTTAACGGACCTTCTCGGGAGAAATTGGAGCGCTTGGTGGTTTCATGTCTGTTAAATGGGTCAAATGATATTAATTAAGCCTCAAATGAGTTTTTAAGTGAACCTAGAATGATCCTTGGTCTATGGGACTAATG
>JAOSBP010000008.1:8604356-8617644 GCA_027563825.1 Erythroxylum mucronatum | reverse complement strand
TATCCTTTGCATTTAAATTTGCTTAATTTGTTTTTGTGTGAATTAACTTATGATTTTATTGTAGAATTTTACGAAAAACTTCATCGATCTATTCAACCCCCCCTTCTAGATCGCTAACACATTCCCTTACTTTCCCTCTATTTAGTTTTGCCCAAACAATGGAAATCCACATAATTTCACTTCTCTTCATTTCTTTTCTTTTGCTTTCCCTCAATCCAAACAAAGGCTAAGAGTTAAGGATGAAAGTCATAGTCGACATCTATTGTCAAAGCTTGAACCGATATTTTATTACTAATATTTCTCCTATTTAACCATTTTATCATTCTATTTACACTGCCTATATTTTTGTTAGGCTAATAGGGGGACTAACATCATATGAATTTATTAGTATTGATTGACTTTGTTAGAATGTTTGTTAGGTTGTTTTTAGTACATATTTTATAAACATCTATATTTCCTTCTTTCATTTTTTCTCCACAACTCGATGTGTTTTGTCTTTAGATGACATGTTGGAGTTTTTGATAAATGCAAGATATTATGACATAAAATAGAACACTCTTCTTTTGTTTGTGTCTAATTTACAACTAAATTACCTCTTTGCTAGTTTATATAGCTACAATATGGTATGCCTCTATTGTAGAAGTAATAAATTATTGTTTTGAGACCTAACTTATAACTCCTCTAGTTAGAATAAATATATAAATATAACTCCTCTAGTTGGAACAAGATTCTTGAATGGGCTGAAGCAAAATATCTTTCTATGAGGAATGACAGAATCTGCTTAAGTCCTAGCTTCAATTTTGCAATTCGTATTATATGGAGGGAAAGAAATCAAAGAATTCATCAACATAAGACAATTGACAACTACACTCTTACTCATAATTTGCATTGCTGAATTAAGGAAACTTTAGTAGCTTACCAAGTGACTGATCAACTAAGCTCTCATATCAGAAGAAGGTGGAACCTCTAGTTTTAGTTTTTCCCTGTTTATTATCGCTATCGCCACCTACGTACCCAAATCAAACCCTTTTCCCACTATTGTTTAATTATTTTAAAAGAAGCAAATGGAAATTTTATGTGAAGGCTTTCAATATGTTACTTGTGCAAAAGCATATGGAAGTGTAGAATACATGCTCGTTACTCTGTCACAGTAGAAAAACGTTCTCTCTATGGCAATAACAGGCTGCCCTTACCTGTTCTCACAACTTTACAAAGAGTTAAGATGAAATTCATAGTTGACATCTATCATCAAAGCTTGAACCGAAATTTTATTACTAATATTTCTCCTATTTAATCATTTTATCTTTTTATTTATACCGCTTATATCTTTGTTAGGTTGATAGGGGGATTGACATCACATGAATTTATTAGTATTGATCGACTTTGTTATAATATTTATTACGTTGTTTTTAATACATATTTTATAAACATCTATACTTCCTTCTTTCATTTTTTTTCCACAACTCGATGTGTTTTGTCTTTAAATGAAATGTTGGAATTTTTGTCAAATGCAAGATATTATGATTATCATAAGTAAAGCAATCTTCTCTTGTTTGTGTCTAATTTATAATTAAATTGCTTCTTTGGTAGTTTGTATAGCTACAATATGGTATGCCTCTACTGTAGAAGTGATCACGATAAATTATAATTTTGAGACCTAACTTATAACTTCTCTAGTTAGAATAAATATATAAATATAACTCCTCTAGTTGGAACAAGATTCTTGAATGGGTTGAAGCAAAATATCTTTATATGGGGAATGACAGAATCTGCTTAAGTCTTAGCTTCAATTGTGCAATTCATGTTATCTGGAGGGAAAGAAATCAAATAATTCATAAACAGAAGAGAATTGACAAGTATACTCTTGTTCATAATTTGCATTGCAGGATTAAAGAAACTTTAGTAGCTTATTAAGTGACCGATCAACTAAGCTCTCATATCAGAAGAAGGTGGAACCTCTAGTTTTAGTTTTTCCCTGTCTACTATTGCTATCGCTGCCTACTTATCTAAACCAATTCCCGCTATTGTTCAATTATTTCAAAAGAAACAAATGGAAATTTTATGTGAAGGCTTTCAGTATGTTATGTGTGCAAAAGCACATGGAAGTGTAGAATGCATTCCTGCTGCTCTTTCACGATAGAAAAACGTTCTCTCTATGGCAATAACAAGCTACACTTACCTGTTCTTACAACTTTACAAAGAGTTAAAGATGAAAGTCATAGTTGACATCTATCATCAAAGCTTGAACCAAAATTTTATTATTAAAATTTCTCGTATTTAATCATTTTATCTTTTTATTTATACTACTTATATCTTTGTAAGGTTGATAGCGGGATTGACATCACATCAATTTATTAGTATTGATCGACTTTGTTATAATATTTATTAGGTTGTTTTTAGTACATATTTTATAAACATCTATACTTCCTTTTTTCATTTTTTCCCCCAACTTGATGTGTTTTGTCTTTAGATGAAATGTTGGAATTTGCTTAAGTCTTAGCTTCAATTGTGCAATTCATGTTAGCTGGAGCGAAAGAAATCAAAGAATTCACCAGCAAAAGAAAATTCAAAAGTACCCCCTTATTCATAATTTGCATTGTTGGATTAAGGAAACTTTAGTAGCTCACCAAGTGACCGATCAACTAAGCTCTCATATCAGAAGAAGGTGGAACCTCTAGTTTTAGTTTTTCATTAAAAACAACTATGTTATTATATCCTATTTTGTTTAACTCTCGTTGTAATTGTCCCCTTTTAACTCCTTTTATGGCTATTAATGAATTTTGAATATATATATAAACATACATATATACATATATATCTATAATCCGAATCAATATATTCTAAAAGATTACAGTCTGATCGTCCAACATATAATGTATTATCTGATGTACCTTTTATATATTTAAAGATCCTCTTTATAATACTCTAATGCTCTTTATCAAGATTTGTTATTTATGGACTAACCACTTTCACTGTATATATAATATTTGGTCTAGTACAAATCAATAATAAACATTAATCTACTGACTATTAATGTATATGGCACTTGAGGTATATTCATCTTTTTTTTAGGACTCATACTTTAAGATAACTTGAAATTAATAAGAAGGATAAAAATTAGCTTACGATTTTGTATATTGAAACATTGCAAGATTTTCTTCAAATAATTCTTTTAAGAAAGTTGTCGGTATAAATTTGCATCTCTAAAATTTTGTTTGATGGTCTCAAGTCCTTCATTTCAAAGTTCCTATCCAGTTATTCCTTTAATTCTTTAATATGATCTTTACTTAGCTTTTACTTCCGACATGTGATCAACATACAACAGAAGGATAATGAAATCATTATCATGAAATCTCTTGTAATAAGCATAAGGATCTATATAAAAAAAATTTCTTTAAATTTTTCACGAAGAAATGTAGTTTTGATATCTAATTTCTCTAAGTGTAAATCATATATAGCACATATTGTTAACACTACTTAAACAATTTTCAGTTAAATAATAGCAAAAAAAATTGTTAAAAGTCAATACCTTCTTTTTGAGCATATCTTTTTGCCACTAATCCTATATTATAACGCTTTACTAGGTCATTATGATCTTGTTTGATTTTATGGATTCACTTTTTATCAATGGTTTTCCTTAGTAACAAAACAAGATCTCATTTATGGAGGGCTACCTCCCATAATGTATTATGAGTATTAAGATGGTTTCTCTTTTCTTAAGCTGACCATTGAGCCTCTAAGGTCGAGGACTCAGTCTATTCTTGTTTTTATACTATAGTGTAGCTTCCAAAGAATTTGGATCTTTTTGTTCTTATCTTTCTTCAATTGAACGATAATAGTCTTTGGTTTGTCTTTTAAAAAACTATTTTCTTCCTTTTCTTATAACTTATCTTCTCCAAATATGACACCTTTACTAGTTATTACCTTGTGGGTAGTGGGATCTCACAGGTAATACCTTTTAATTTCATTAGTTTTGGATTTTGTGTTCATCTTTGACATTTCTTCGAAATTATATATCACATATTTAGAACATCAAAATATATGGAGGGTGAATATTTAGTTTGCTTGTTCATATCTACATTGGTGTCTTCAACCCAATTTTGTTAATGGGGATCAATTTATCACATGATAAGTAATTTGTACTACTTTTGCCTAAAATAATTTGGCTAGACCTATAGTCCTCAACATTGCTCTTGTTCTTTTCTATTCATTCACTCTGGCACTCTGTTCTATTGAAGAGTATACACTACTGTGAACTACCTCTTAATGCTTTCTTGTTTACAAAATGCATCAAACTCATCATTAACGTATTTCTCTCCATTATTTGACTATAGACACTTGATTTTTTTTTAGTTTCAAGTTCTACCTTTACTTTCAAATTTCTTAAAAATTATAAACACTATGCCTTCCTTTTGATTGGATACACCAATATCTTCTAAATTAATCATCAATCAAAGGTACAAATGTCTCGTACCTCTTAAGGATGAAACTGATGCCTGCCAAACATTACAATGAATCAACTCTAGAATATTTTTGCTTCAACTAGTGGAACTACTAAATTTTAATTTGTACTACTTACTAGTAACATAATGCTATAAAAAGATAATAATATCTTTTTTAGCCCTAAAAGAAGTTTTTAGTTTGCCAGAATCTTCAACACTCATTCCAACATATGGCCAAGTTTGATGTGCCACATCATTGTTAATGTGCCACTTATCGTTCTTATGATGTTTCTTTTTTAAGTATGCACAAATTAACAACTACCTTTTCTACTTTCATCACCATAAGTGTGCCTTTGACTATTTTCATAATTTTATTTTTAGTTTGGATTTTACACGTGATATTATCCGATTGTCTTAAATACACTATATTTTTTCTTCAAGCCCTTTATATGTCTTACCACTTGGATGGTATGAAACATGTAGTCCCATTTTTTAGTTTAACAATATTGATACCAGTAATCTCTAAGGCATGATCATCACCCATGAACACAGATCCTCTAAAGAATTAGTTTATATTGGTCAAACCATTCTCTCTCAGGGATCATGTGCTAGGTGGCTCCCAAATCTAAAAAACATACATTATTAAAATTATTTTTTCCTTCTATTGTTGCCTCACTGTACAAGATGTTATCATTATTTGAGGTTCTCATAATATTATCTCAAGGGGTTATTGCATTTTATTTTCATTCTTCTTATTCCAACACTTATCTCTAGTGTCCCCTTTCTTGCCATAGTTGTAACTTTTGATATTTTTTTTCTATTTCTTGATTTGGACCTACCATGATTTTGACTCCCACTAGAACCACCTTCTGTTGATCTCCTTCTGATGATGAATAGTGCTTCCACTTATTGGGAATTTGATAATCTATCATCTTTATTGCCTTCATTTTCATCTTCTAGAAATTATTCTCGTTGAACTTATCTATTTCAAACCTTGTTATTATTGTTGAAGCTACTTTTTTTTACTAACTAGATCGAATCGTTGTATCAATAATGGTGCTAAAATTTAAGACGTTATGATATGAAATGTACAAAATACAAGTAAAATTAAATTAAGAAAATAAAAAAAATCAACATAAGTAAATTTAACTAAAGAAAGTATATGTCTATTATACTTGGCTCCCTTTTTTTCTGTACGAAAAGAATACATAAACAAAATAGAAGCTAGAACTTAAAAAGAATATTATAAAGCATAAGAGACCATTCTATACATATGTAAAGTTTCAATCATGCATCTCATACATAATATATATCAAATATACGTAGTGGAAAATAAAACAGAATCTCAAAAACTAGATCTACTCATGCATATAGATATAGAAAACAAAAACATGAAATGTAAGATGTTTACATACCGTTCCAACGATCTCCTTCGTTCTTTAATCTTCTCCTCGTTGGGTTTTCGTAAACCACAACGATCAACATAGACCGTCTTTAATGAAAGTCCGCATGAAGATATAAGGATAAAATCTCATTAAGAGATGGCTAGAATTCTTTCTTTATGCTAACAAAGACAAAAACTCTTGTGAGAGTTAGAGAGAAAAGAGTGTGTGTGTAAGAAAGAACATCTCTTTCACTTGTGTCTTACACAAGATACACAAAAATGATATTTATTTTCTGCATGATTTGGCCTCCCATAACCCCATCACTAATGGAGAGTTATGGGAAGTTAATGGTCATGAATATCATGCATTAATGGAAGTTATGGAAAGTTAATGACCATAAATAGCACGCATTAATAAAAGTTATCATGCATTAATGGAAGTTATGAGAAGTTAATGACCATGAATAGTATATATTAATGGAAGTTTGGGAAGTTAATGACCAAATTGACAACCAACAATACTTGTTTCTAATCCATTTCATGCAACATTTTCCACCATGATCACATCACGATACAATCCCAAAACACTCTCTCATATCTTGAATCACCATTTAAGATCATTTTACTCATCCTTCAGATCTCCTATGTATGTGACCCATTAGGTTCTCGGTTATATTGACCACTTGAATTAACACTTAATTCAAGTAAGTCAAGAGCGATATCTAGCAATACGTTATGACCCCTAATTGGCCGAAAAGTCAGTGGTTTGATTACAAACCCTTCTATACACAATGCTGCCATGTAATTCGTCCTTTCACCATCTATACCTCACTTAGTTCAGAGTATGGTTAAAGTGTTGACTCCCACTAGACTGATTACGTCACATCTAGTCCAAGTAATATTAGATCTTGTCCTGAGGATCTCATTACTCTATGTATCATTGAAGACTCTCTTCATGATACATATATGCTCTGGCCAGAGACTCCCGAGTAATGATCCCGACAAGAGGCCGTGGTTATCATCTCCTTCTATCAGGAGTGGTAAATCATTTATTAGCTATTCAATTACCTTTGAATATCTCAAGCTATACCCAATCATCATCCTATGAGTAACCTTTGAAAGGCCCCAATGAATGAAGTCAAGCACGGGATCAGTAGCCAAGATATCCTTGAGTACCTCAAGTCAAAGGATACTTGCACAATTGCTATGATGATACTATTATTGACACTGGAATAGATTATCCATATGATTGTCTCATAGTAGGTCAATCTAATGTACTTACTACCCTTAGTAAGCATCCACATGTTCACTCTAAACAATTATGTTTACAGCTTATAAGATCTACTGCTTGATCTAATCAAAGAGTATAATATGTACTAGTCTATTCGGATTAATGATATCCCATCTCATTAATCCTATGATCAGGAAAAGTTTAGATACTAATATAATTATACATGATATGAATCTTATTATCATAATCTTATCATGATTTTCTTCATACTATGTTTTGTATCAAGGACTTCATTAAATCAATTTAAGATCAACATCAAATTCATAAATATATGAACATGGAAATAATAAAAATGTCTTTATTAATTATAAAATGATTTGTACAATAAGTGCTAAAGGTGATTGTCTTCTTGAGCATGTTTCCTTCTAACAAGATATAGTATAATTAAGGCAATAGAATTGTGTAGAAATAGAATTCACCAAGATGTTTAAAAGCTACTTTACAAGTTTTCTTTGATGTTATTACAGATACGCGGAGAATCGTCGAAGCCTTAACGGAGAAGGAAAGGTCACTTTGCCACCAATAACTATATGTTTTCGGTACGCTTAAACTGTAAATGGTAACTATTATGAATTATTTTTTATACTGAAAATTATGTCAAGACTCAAGTCTACTAAAATTCAATGAAACTTTTGAATTGAACTTTGTCAATCTTGCAACAGTATACTGTTATGAATTATTACGTCGCCCAAATGTTATCAGTTTCGAATTTAGATAGGGACGATTCTAATGCAACTAAAGAGCACAGACTATTTACATAGCCTAGTGCCATGCAAGTGGCTTTCGCATGTTTCGAAATACTGCAATTAAACATTTTACATGATAGAGCGACTAAAAACTACGGTACGGGTCAAATTGAAAAATGAAAGGTTCATGAGAAACTATACTTTTTTCTTTCTCGCATTTCTCGTTCCTTCCTTCTCGTGTAATCATCTTTCAGTCGTACGTTATTGGGGCTAGTTTAGAGTTGGTTTTCGACGCTAGCTCTTTCCCAAATCCCATTTCAACAAGGATGTCTTATTGTTTCTGTCGAGTGTATATACTGCGACCATTTTGATTTATCTTTATAGCTTAAGACAAGTTCGTGAAGAGCACTGATGATCGATAACTCTGATCTCCCAAACGTAAAACAAGTAATAGAATCGAATAACCGAGCTAATTTGCAACCTTCGCTGCTTCGCGACATTATTTATTTGAAGCTAATCCTTGATATCTAAATTAACACGATGATTCCAATGACTGGAACCAGACCTTCAATGCATAGAAAATAATCCAATCAAATGACATAAAATTTGTTATACCATTGACACAAAGCCCTGTTTCGGACAGCAAGAGTCGGCTACGGACCGTCAACCTATAGATATTTCTAAACTTAGTCAAGTAGTGCAAATTCTATAGCAGATGTGGAAATTTAAGCCCCGGTTTTGAGTTTTGGTTATGACTTTTTGAGTTCTAGCATAATTATATCGCATATAAAAGGATGTGCAGTATCCACCAGGGGAATCACCACAAATTTTAGACTGATTGTAATCTGTAACTGTATCAGAAATAATGAGACCTCACATTGGTCTTACTCTTTTCTTGTTCATCATTGTCTCATTGCAACATGAAGCCGCAGCTGAAACGAAGGTACTAAACCAGGGTGTCTAAACATTTAAAATGTTGGTTTCATATGACCATTGTAATTGGGACAACTGCGACATTCTTTTTTCTCTGTGCAGCATTACATAGTATACATGGGCGAACACTCCCACCCGAATTCAGAGTCTGTGATCAAGGCCAACAATGAGATGCTTGCTTCAGTCACTAACAGGCATGGGTTTATGTTGTGTGTTAGCTTTCATTGAAACATAGATATACATGTATAAAGCTGAGATGCAACTTCTTTTATTCTCTGCAGCCTTCATGAAGAGAACAATGTGGCAATTCACCATTACACTAGAAGTTTTAGAGGCTTCTCAGCGATGCTTACAGAAGAGCAAGCCCAGCAACTAGCAGGTGTTCTGAGCATCTTCACTTGTATTTCTCAAAGTAATTTTGCATAATTCAAGTGCAAGAGATACACTTATCATCAAGATCAATGGTTTATTATGCGTACAAACTGAGTAATGCCAATGCCCTTTTCTGCAGAAAGGGAGTCAGTTGTTTCTATCTTCGAAAGTAAGACGAATGATCTCCACACAACACGTTCGTGGAAATTTTTAGGGTTAAACTCTATCCAAAGCAGATTTCGAGTACCCTCATCTATATCAAATGTTATTGTTGGAGTCATTGATACAGGTAAGGCTTTACAATATAGCCGTAAAGAATTATTTTTATTTGTAGCCATAGTCAAGTATGTGACAACTTTCTTTAATTATTTCATCTGCAGGAGTTTGGCCTGACTCTGAGAGTTTCAACGATAAACACTTAGGCCCTGTGCCCAGTAAGTTCAAGGGTGAATGTGTCGTTGGACAAAACTTCACGTTATCCGACTGCAACAGGTGATCAACATGTCATTTGACCAAAGTCATCCGTATTCTCCTTGTCTGTTCTACGATTAGCACAGCAAGACTCGTTTATGCTAATGTTGTGACCATTTCCTTTCGTTCATTGACACTAAGTTGGTAGTTGTAGCTAACTATCAGTCTAATGATGCCAAGTGACACTCAATATGCAGAAAAATTATCGGATCAAGGTTTTATGTCAAAGGATTTGAAGCACAAAAAGGGCCTCTTGAATCTTTCAGTGGCCCTGTTTTCCGATCAGCTCGAGACAGTGAGGGGCATGGCTCCCACACTGCATCAATAATAGCTGGCTCTGTTGTTCCTAATGCTAACTTATTTGGTCTGGCCAATGGTACTGCAAGAGGTGGTGCGCCAAATGCCAGGCTTGCCATTTACAAGGCTTGTTGGTATTTGTACTGTGCAGATGCTGATGTTCTTGCTGCAATGGACGATGCAATCAGTGACGGAGTTGATATCCTTTCTCTTTCCCTCGGCCCGCCTCCTCCACAATCATTTTACTTCCAAAACGCCATCTCTATCGGAGCTTTCCACGCATTTCGAAAAGGAATATTTGTTACCTGTTCAGCAGGAAACTCATATTTCACAGGGACTGCAACAAATGTTGCTCCTTGGATCATGACTGTGGCAGCTAGCTCAATCGATCGAGAATTCCTCTCAAATGTACATCTGGGAAACTTGAAAGTCCTGAAGGTGATCCCTCTCAATTTGATTTTCATTTTCTTCCTGTCAAGCATGAGTTGAATTTCAATTGAAAACAAGCTATTCTTTCAGGGTTTTTCTATAAATCCCTTGAAGATGAAAACCCCAAAACCTTTAATAGCTGCAAGTGATGCAGCTTCACCAGGAGTATCAGCTGACAATGCCAGGTATCTTCATTATCCAAGACACAAGTACAGTAGCTGAGCTGTGAAATTGACAAGTATTGGCTTGTCTTCATTCTTCAATGCATTTTGTGTTGGGCCTTTAGCTCATTTCTCACTGTACAATTTATTATCCAATTTTCAGATCTACCTTAAAAATCCTTCAATATCTCATCGATTAATTTGCAGGTTCTCAGGAAGTTAAACATTTTTAAAGTATTTTTTTTTTCAATTATCCAACGCACAAGCTAGATTATAGTGTGAAAACCAACTTGCGAAAGCTTTATTAATTTCTTATGAATATTTCCAGATATAATTTGATGTGTATGAGTCTCGGAATACTACTTGTGTCACTTTCATTCGCAGACAGTGCTCTTGTGAAATCTACAATCCTCCGCTCATTTATTTTCTATTTCAGTTTATGCCAGAACAATACTTTAGATGCTACCAAAATTAAGGGAAAGATTGTGGTGTGCAAGATTGGGGATTTATCTGAAAACCGAAGACAAAAGGCGTATTTTGTGCAACAAGGTGGCGGAGATGGAATTATACTGATTGATCCAACGGGCAAGGATATCGGTTACCAGTTCGTAATTCCAGGCACTACTATCGGGCTGGAAGAAGCGTCCGAGCTTCAAGAATACATGAAGAAAGAGAAGTGAGTTTTCTAGATGCGGTTGCAAAAGAGTAAGAGAAGTCCAAATCATAAAGCAACTGACAATTAAGAATCATTCTGATACTTGTGCTGCAGGAAACCAATTGCGAGAATTAGTCCAACAAAAGCATTTCTGAACCATAAACCTGCGCCAGAAATGGCAATGTTTTCTTCCCAGGGACCAAATGTTGTGTCTCCAGATATTATAAAAGTAAGCATTGTCCAATGAAATCTAATAATATAGGAGAAATATTAATTACTATATAATGCTGTCTGACAAATTATATTCCAATCGCAGCCAGATATTACAGCACCTGGAGCTTATATTTTGGCAGCATGGTCTCCAGTATCAACGTATTCCTTAACTTCAGTAGATTACTACATACAGTCCGGCACTTCCATGGCTTGCCCACATGTTAGTGCAGTCGCAGCGATCCTAAAAGCACACCACCCTTTTTGGAGTCCAGCAGCTATAAAGTCTGCAATAATGACGACCGGTTAGATTTTGGAATATATTAGGCAATCATATAGCAATTGATGTATTCCTAATATCTGTTGTTTGAACATGTTACAGCCACAGAGACTGATAACACCCACCAACCGATTCAAAAAAATCCGTTTGGCACACCGGCTACACCATTTGATTATGGATCTGGACACATAAATCCAATACCAGCTCTTAATCCAGGACTAGTTTATGACATTCATGTGGAGGACCTCTTGATTTTTCTCTGCAGCATAGGTGCAACCCCAGCAAAACTAAGAAGCCTCGCTGGATACCAATTTTCTTGCAAGCAACCTGTTGCCAAGTCATATGATCTCAACTACCCTTCCATTGGCATATCCAACTTGCATGGAATCGTATCCGTTAGTAGAACAGTCACGTACTATGGTATTGGACCCACAGTTTATAACGCTAGTCTACATTGTCCACCTGGGGTTGCATGTACAGTGACACCTGCCAAGCTTAAGTTTGCAAATACAGGGGAGAAAATGGCTTTTAGGATTGAATTCAGACCTTTTAAGACCAGCAATGGAGAGTATGTATTTGGGTATTTAACATGGAAAAATGGGATTCACACGGTCAGAAGTCCTATTGCTATCAATGTTGCTTCGCCATAGGATTTAAAGAAGTCTTTCAGCAGTTCGAGCAACCAATATTTGTTCTGAAGTCGTATCTTCAATTGTTTTTCTTGTTCAGGGATACATAGGATAGCAACCAATAATGCTTCGTTGGATGTATACATATCATATCAGTTTTAGTGTCATAATAATATGAGCATTGAATGTTGCTAAGCATCATGTCAAGTCTTTTGATCTATCCGAAAGTCTAAATTGATGAGAGAATTATAGAATACATCGAATATTATTCTTTTGTCATCCCATGTTTTTAATCTTCAGATTAGATATTAATGAATTACCTCTTTCTTTGGATAAATCAAACCAAGTGATTAGTTTGCCGACAGACTCAAGAATTAGAGTTAATACGAACTTCACTCTTTTGATTGTTGTCACTAGGTCTCTGATACATCTAATTCAAACTGAAATGGTTCAAAAAAACAAAGTTGATGCTCTAATTTGTATTTCGAATCTTTAAGTGAAATTCATATATTAATTTAGACATTTTTAAACTGTTAAAATTAACTCTTATATTATTCTTGTTAGCTATGGGTCCCTCTCACATGGAGGGACACCATCTTTGAATGCAAATGGTAGGCATGCGGTGTCTACCAATGTTGAATGGAAGTTGAAACCGCAATCACAATTGTTGAAAAGAGCAATATGTAGCATTGGTTGATGCTGCTTTTGTTGAAAAGAAGAACTTCAACAATTGTGGTTCAATAACTGCGACAGACAGCTGCAAGCACGCGGTAGAATGCCTATATAAGGCACTCTCCGCTTTAGAAACAATATACAAAAACCAGAGCATTGTTTTTGTTCTGAAGTTAGGAAAATTTTCCTAAATGGTTGGTGAGTGACAAAATAGTGAGATTATTATTTTTAGTTTGGGAAATACCTTTTGAGCCATTATTTTGGTTTTATCTCTGTATACCTACTATTTATAATAGTGAAAGAAATATTCTGAGTTTTGTCCGTGGACGTAGCCCAAAGTTAAGGGTGAACCACGTTAAATATTCTGTGTCCATTT
>JAOSBP010000008.1:8592726-8604256 GCA_027563825.1 Erythroxylum mucronatum | reverse complement strand
ATTGAGAATGATAATTGAGTTAGGATGAACTGAATGTACATGAGAAGAAGTGAAATTAGCAAGATCATAAGTGTTTATGACGTTAGGAAGCATGGGGTTAAGAAGCATGGAAGGAGACTTAAGAATTTGAGGAAAAGCCTATGTCCGCTAAACGGACACGGATGTCCGTTTAACGGACAGGCTCTGTATGAATAGTACCCAGTTTAAGCATCATGTCCGTTAGACGGACACGTACGTCCGTTTAACGGACACATTCGGGAGAAATAGTGTGCAAGTTCAGCTTGTGTCCGTTTAACGGACACACCTGTCCGTTTAACGGACAGGCTCGGGAGAAATAGTACCCAAGGTGCAGCTCGTGTCCGTTTAACGGACACCCATGTCCGTTTAACGGACATGGCCCAAAATGTCAAAATGTTGACTTTTTCAAGGATGGACAGAAATTAAGTTTTAACCAATGTAAGCTCACCACCACAGTGAGTAAGCAATAATGAGTGTAAAATCAATGATGTTTAAACCAGTTAAGGGTATGAATTAAGAAAGTCAAGAAAATTGTCCTTTGCAATTTTGACCAGTTTCGAGATCGAATTTCAGTTTGAGGTCTCTAATACGACTTGTAGATATGAATGTTAGCTTTCAAATGGCACAAGAATGAAGGCATTTGGATAATTGCAGAAGAAGTTATGGCAACCGCACCAAAGTATGTTCGATGTGATTTTGGAAAATGAGCATGGTAGTGCTTTTACCGAATTGAACGAGAGATATGTAGCTATGATTTTTATGAAGAAGCCAAATGAATTTAAGATTTTATTTTTTTTTTAAAATTTGGTGTACGCGTAGTGGAAATAAGTGACAAGCATGATGATTAGGTTACATGGGCACACCAAGGAAGATTTTGTAAGTGGAATTTGGGATATTGAAAGTGTATTTCATAATGTCTTTAAGGATTAAAAGTGTATGATCAATGTCTGTTGAGAGCTTCATGATGTTAATAATTTCAAAAAAAAAAATTTATGGTGACTGATTAGGGTTTAATGCACGATTCAAGTTTCACGACTTTAAGCAAGAGAGTTGGGTTCCGGAAACGGGATCCGACAGTAATATTCTCTTGTTTATTCCCGTTTATTCCCAAGTTCTTCCAACAACATCTTTAACCATACTGCTTCTTTACTTGCTTGTGTAGCTGCTACATATTCTGCTTCTGTTGTTGACATAGCCACAACTGACTGTAGTTTTGAAACCTAGTTCACAGCTCCTTTAGCTAATGTAAACACATATCCTGTAGTGGATTTACTTTTATCAAGATCACCTACATAATCAGCATTAACATATCCTTTGACAGTAAAATTCGATTCTCCATAATATAATGCAACATCTGAGGTTCCTTTGATATATTTGAGAATCCTCTTAACAGTATTCCAGTGCTCTCGACCAGGATTCGCCATGTATCTACTAACTACTCCCATTGCATGTGCAATGTCTAGTTTTGTACAAATCATAGCGAACATTAGGCTCCCCATTGCTGATGCATACGATACTCGAGACATCTCTATCCTCTCTTCTTCATTGCTAGGACTCGTACTTGATGATAACTTGAAATTAACAGGAAGAGGGGTATAAATTGACTTACAATCTTGCATGTTGAATAGCCGCAAGATCTTCTTCAAATAATTTTGCTGAGAAAGCCAAATCTTCCTATTATTTTTGTCTCGGTGAATTTGCATCCCTAGAATCTTGTTTGTCGATCCCAAGTCCTTCATTTCAAATTTCCTAGCCAACTGTGCCTTCAATTCTGTGATACGATCAGTGTTGGGGCCTGCTACCAACATGTCGTCTACATACAACAGTAAGATTATAAAATCATCTTTCTCAAACCTCTTGAAGTACGCACAAGGGTCTGCATTCAGTCTGCTGTATCCAAGGCTCATGATGAAGGAATCAAATCTCTTATACCAACACCTCGGCGCCTGCTTTAAACCATATAGAGATTTGTTCAACCTGCAAACCAAGTTCTCTTTTCCTTTTTCTTCAAAACCTTCTGGTTGGAGCATATAAATTTCTTCTTCAAGATTTCCATGAAGAAATGCAGTTTTCACATCTAACTGCTCAAGATGCAAGTCATATATAGCACACATTGCCAGAACTACTCGAACTGTAGTAAGTCGAACAACAGGAGAAAATATTTCGTTAAAATCAATACCTTCTTTCTGAGCATATCCTTTTACCACCAATCTAGCACGATATCGCTCTACTTGATCATCACCACTCCGCTTGATCTTGTAAACCCATTTGTTGCCAATAGGTTTTCTTCCTTGCGGTAGTGACACCAACTCCCATGTCTTATTCTTATGCAGAGCTTCAATTTCTTCCTGCATTGCTGCCATCCACTGAGATGCATCTGAACTAGTCATTGCTTCATGAAGAGTTGATGGCTCTCCGTCCTCAGTTAAAAGACAGTATGCAATATTGCCCTCCATAATATAATCTGAGTGCCAGCTCGGTGCTCTTCTCATGCGAGTTGGTCTCTGAGCATCTGAAACATCATATTCAACTGGTACTTGCTCCTCGTGCTCTGGTGCAGCTTCAGAAGAATCATTTTGATCAACTTCTCTATCCACTTGTACTGTTGTAGTTTCTGGATTCTCTTGTACAGTGCCAACATTTTCTGCTTGCTCTTGATCCTTATCTTCCATGAAGATAACATCCCTGCTGATAACAATCTTGTGGGCAGTGGGATCCCACAGACGATACCCCTTCACACCTTCAGCATACCCTAAGAAAATACATCTTCTGGATTTTGGATCCAACTTTGTAGTTTCTTGGGCATTGAACATCACATAGGCAGGACTTCCAAATATATGAAGGTTGGAATAATCTACTGGTTTACCAGTCCACATCTCCATCGGTGTCTTCAACTCAATTGCAGTCGATGGAGCTCGATTCACCACATAACAGGCGGTATTGACTGCTTCTGCCCAGAATTTCTTATCTAAGCTTGCAGTACTCATCATCGCTCTTGTTCTTTCCAACAGAGTTCTATTCATCCGCTCTGCCACTCCATTTTGTTGAGGAGTGTATGCCGTCGTGAACTGCCTTTTGATGCCTTCTTGTTTGCAGAATTCATCAAATTCTTTCCCAGTATATTCACCTCCATTATCTAAGTGCAAACACTTAATTTTCTTACCAGATTCGAGTTCCACCCGTGCTTTGGAAAATTTGAAAGTTGGAAATACATCTGCCTTCCTCTTGATAGGAAACACCCAATATCTTCTGGAATAACCATCAATGAATGATACAAAGAAATTTGCTCATCCTAGGGACATAACTGGTGCTTGCCATATATCAGAGTAAATCAATTCTATAATTTCTTTGCTTTTGAAATTTGATGTGTTGAACTTCAATCGATGTTGCTTACTCACAATGCAATGCTCACGGAAGGGTAGTGATACCTTTGTGAGATCTGGAAGTAGATTCTTCTCTGCAAGTATCTTCATTCCTTGTTCTGACATATGTCCAAGCTTTCTATGCCAAGTCGTTGCAGATTTCTGGTCTATACTAGTTACCACAACGGATGCTTCTCCTTCTTGCAAAGTTACTCCCTTCAGTATGTACAAATTTGCAACAATCTTCTCTACTTTCATAAATACCAGTGTTCCTTTAATCACTTTCATGATCTTATCTTGAATCTCAAATCTGAAACCGAGATCATCCAGTTATCCTACAAATAACAAATTCTTCTTTAGGCCCTCCACATGTTGCACTTTGTCAATGGTCTGAATTGTCCCAAAGTACATCTTTAACTTGATGGTACCGATACCAACAATCTTCAGAACTTGATCATTACAGCCATACTCAGATCCCTCTGAGACAAATTCAAACTGATAGAACCATTCTCTTCGAGAGGTCATATGAAAAGTAGCTGCTGTATCGAGAAGCCATACATCAACAAGTCTTCTCTTACCTCCAATAGTCGTTGCTACTTCATAGACCATTGCACCTCCATCATCTGAAGTATTTGCCGCATTTCCTTGAGGAACAGAATATTTCTTATTCAAATTCCAACAATCCTTCTGTAGGTGTCCTTTCTTGCCACAATTGTAGCACTTGAAATTCTTCTTTTTCCTGGATTTTGATCTACCATGATTATGACTCCCACTTGGGCCACATTCTATTGGTCTTCCTCTCATCATTGCTAAAGCCTCTGCTTATTACGAAGTTGCTAGTCTGTCTTTCTTACTTTTACGCTGACTCTCTTCTTCTAGAATAGCAGCTGCAATATTGTCGAAGACTAGAGTGTCTGTGTTGTTTGTTAGAATGATGATGAGTTGATCATACAAATCTGGTAAACTTTGGAGAAGAAGTTCCGCACGTTCACTTGTCTCTATTGTATGCCCCAATGATGTGAGTTAGAAAAATAGAGTATTTAAAGTATTTAAGTGCTCCATCACCGAAGTGGATTCCGCCATACGTAAAGTGTATAGTTTCCTCTTTAGAAAAATTTTGTTGTTAAGAGATTTGGCCTCGTATCTTTTTGTGAGGTGATCCCATATTTCCTTTGTAGTCTTCTTTTCTCTATGCTGGATAATACTCCATCAGCTAAAGCTAGGTGAAGATTAGCTACAACATTCCCATCTATCTCGTTTCACTTTTCATCTGTGACTCCGGCTGGTCGTTCATTAATAGCCACCAGACAATTATCTTTCCTCAAGATTGCCTTTATCTTCAACTCCCATAATGAGAAATTACTCCCATTAAACTTCTCAATCTCAAACCTTGTTGCTATTGCTTCTATCACAAACAGACTTTAGCTCCCACTATTTCACGTGAATAGTATCCGTACGTATGAATAGTATCCGTACGTATGAATAGTACTTGTACGTATGAATAGTATCATATGTGAATAGTACCATACACGTAAATAATATCGCACACGTGAATTGCAGTAACTGCACAGTATAATGCAAAAATAAATGAATGAACAGTTATCACCTTTTGGTTACTATTCACCGACTTTCACTGTGCTCACCGGAACTCCGAATAGATTACATCAAAAAATTTATCGTAATTTTCTGACCTTGCTCTGATACCACTTGTTGCAAAAATCGATCGGATTAGAGCAGGTTCGCAGCTAAATAAGGCTAAGAGAATAGTAATGAACACACAGATTTTACGTGAAAAACTTCCAAATTAGGGTAAAAACTATGGGCAAGGATAAAAGACTTTTACTACTGAAAAAATTGGAAAATTACAAGGAAAAACTAGATCAAAAAATATACAAAATATTTTTTTATCTCTCTTTCTCTCTTTTCTCTCAGCTCACTTCTCTCTATTTTTTATGCTCTCTGATGCTTACTCTTTTCTCTTTTCTTGCTTCATCTCCTGCCTATTTATAGGCAGAGCCAGCCATCCCTTTAAATTTTCAAAGTTGGTGGGCACCGATTTTTGGTGCCTACCATATACATTCTTCTTCGGTGCCTACCATTTTTGACAATATGTTTATGTTAAATACTTTCACTTTTTTTTGTTTTATTTCATTGGATCCAATAACTTCATCTCAAGCTCCGCCACTACTGTAGAATAATGGATGTTTGTTAGAGGAAGCGATAGTGTCTTCATTGCTTTTTGAGCCAACTTGTCAAACTTAGTTGCAGGGAAAGTAAACCACAATCTTCCAGTACTATTTTTAATTCTAAGAAAATCTTGGTATATTGGTGAAAATAAATCTTTTTACATATTCAGTACGTAAATATTTATATACATCTATATATATATATAGATGTATATAAATATTTACGTACTGAATATGTAAAAAGATTTATTTTCACCAATATACCAAGATTTTCTTAGAATTAAAAATAGTACTGGAAGATTGTGGTTTACTTTCCCTGCAACTAAGTTTGACAAGTTGGCTCAAAAAGCAATGAAGACACTATCGCTTCCTCTAACAAACATCCATTATTCTACAGTAGTGGCGGAGCTTGAGATGAAGTTATTGGATCCAATGAAATAAAACAAAAAAAAGTGAAAGTATTTAACATAAACATATTGTCAAAAATGGTAGGCACCGAAGAAGAATGTATATGGTAGGCACCAAAAATCGGTGCCCACCAACTTTGAAAATTTAAAGGGATGGCTGGCTCTGCCTATAAATAGGCAGGAGATGAAGCAAGAAAAGAGAAAAGAGTAAGCATCAGAGAGCATAAAAAATAGAGAGAAGTGAGCTGAGAGAAAAGAGAGAAAGAGAGATAAAAAAATATTTTGTATATTTTTTGATCTAGTTTTTCCTTGTAATTTTCCAATTTTTTCAGTAGTAAAAGTCTTTTATCCTTGCCCATAGTTTTTACCCTAATTTGGAAGTTTTTCACGTAAAATCTGTGTGTTCATTACTATTCTCTTAGCCTTATTTAGCTGCGAACCTGCTCTAATCCGATCGATTTTTGCAACAAGTGGTATCAGAGCAAGGTCAGAAAATTACGATAAATTTTTTGATGTAATCTATTCGGAGTTCCGGTGAGCACAGTGAAAGTCGGTGAATAGTAACCAAAAGGTGATAACTGTTCATTCATTTATTTTTGCATTATACTGTGCAGTTACTGCAATTCACGTGTGCGATATTATTTACGTGTATGGTACTATTCACATATGATACTATTCATACGTACAAGTACTATTCATACGTACGGATACTATTCATACGTACGGATACTATTCACGTGAAATAGTGGGAGCTAAAGTCTGTTTGTGATAGAAGCAATAGCAACAAGGTTTGAGATTGAGAAGTTTAATGGGAGTAATTTCTCATTATGGGAGTTGAAGATAAAGGCAATCTTGAGGAAAGATAATTGTCTGGTGGCTATTAATGAACGACCAGCCGGAGTCACAGATGAAAAGTGAAACGAGATAGATGGGAATGTTGTAGCTAATCTTCACCTAGCTTTAGCTGATGGAGTATTATCCAGCATAGAGAAAAGAAGACTACAAAGGAAATATGGGATCACCTCACAAAAAGATACGAGGCCAAATCTCTTAACAACAAAATTTTTCTAAAGAGGAAACTATACACTTTACGTATGGCGGAATCCACTTCGGTGATGGAGCACTTAAATACTTTAAATACTCTATTTTTCTAACTCACATCATTGGGGCATACAATAGAGACAAGTGAACGTGCGGAACTTCTTCTCCAAAGTTTACCAGATTTGTATGATCAACTCATCATCATTCTAACAAACAACACAGACACTCTAGTCTTCGACAATATTGCAGCTGCTATTCTAGAAGAAGAGAGTCAGCGTAAAAGTAAGAAAGACAGACTAGCAACTTCGTAATAAGCAGAGGCTTTAGCAATGATGAGAGGAAGACCAATAGAATGTGGCCCAAGTGGGAGTCATAATCATGGTAGATCAAAATCCAGGAAAAAGAAGAATTTCAAGTGCTACAATTGTGGCAAGAAAGGACACCTACAGAAGGATTGTTGGAATTTGAATAAGAAATATTCTGTTCCTCAAGGAAATGCGGCAAATACTTCAGATGATGGAGGTGCAATGGTCTATGAAGTAGCAACGACTATTGGAGGTAAGAGAAGACTTGTTGATGTATGGCTTCTCGATACAGCAGCTACTTTTCATATGACCTCTCGAAGAGAATGGTTCTATCAGTTTGAATTTGTCTCAGAGGGATCTGAGTATGGCTGTAATGATCAAGTTCTGAAGATTGTTGGTATCGGTACCATCAAGTTAAAGATGTACTTTGGGACAATTCAGACCATTGACAAAGTGCAACATGTGGAGGGCCTAAAGAAGAATTTGTTATTTGTAGGATAACTGGATGATCTCGGTTTCAGATTTGAGATTCAAGATAAGATCATGAAAGTGATTAAAGGAACACTGGTATTTATGAAAGTAGAGAAGATTGTTGCAAATTTGTACATACTGAAGGGAGTAACTTTGCAAGAAGGAGAAGCATCCGTTGTGGTAACTAGTATAGACCAGAAATCTGCAACGACTTGGCATAGAAAGCTTGGACATATGTCAGAACAAGGAATGAAGATACTTGCAGAGAAGAATCTACTTCCAGATCTCACAAAGGTATCACTACCCTTCCGTGAGCATTGCATTGTGAGTAAGCAACATCGATTGAAGTTCAACACATCAAATTTCAAAAGCAAAGAAATTATAGAATTGATTTACTCTGATATATGGCAAGCACCAGTTATGTCCCTAGGATGAGCAAATTTCTTTGTATCATTCATTGATGGTTATTCCAGAAGATATTGGGTGTTTCCTATCAAGAGGAAGGCAGATGTATTTCCAACTTTCAAATTTTCCAAAGCACGGGTGGAACTCGAATCTGGTAAGAAAATTAAGTGTTTGCACTTAGATAATGGAGGTGAATATACTGGGAAAGAATTTGATGAATTCTGCAAACAAGAAGGCATCAAAAGGCAGTTCACGACGGCATACACTCCTCAACAAAATGGAGTGGCAGAGCGGATGAATAGAACTCTGTTGGAAAGAACAAGAGCGATGATGAGTACTGCAAGCTTAGATAAGAAATTCTGGGCAGAAGCAGTCAATACCGCCTGTTATGTGGTGAATCGAGCTCCATCGACTGCAATTGAGTTGAAGACACCGATGGAGATGTGGACTGGTAAACCAGTAGATTATTCCAACCTTCATATATTTGGAAGTCCTGCCTATGTGATGTTCAATGCCCAAGAAACTACAAAGTTGGATCCAAAATCCAGAAGATGTATTTTCTTAGGGTATGCTGAAGGTGTGAAGGGGTATCGTCTGTGGGATCCCACTGCCCACAAGATTGTTATCAGCAGGGATGTTATCTTCATGGAAGATAAGGATCAAGAGCAAGCAGAAAATGTTGGCACTGTACAAGAGAATCCAGAAACTACAACAGTACAAGTGGATAGAGAAGTTGATCAAAATGATTCTTCTGAAGCTGCACCAGAGCACGAGGAGCAAGTACCAGTTGAATATGATGTTTCAGATGCTCAGAGACCAACTCGCATGAGAAGAGCACCGAGCTGGCACTCAGATTATATTATGGAGGGCAATATTGCATACTGTCTTTTAACTGAGGACGGAGAGCCATCAACTCTTCATGAAGCAATGACTAGTTCAGATGCATCTCAGTGGATGGCAGCAATGCAGGAAGAAATTGAAGCTCTGCATAAGAATAAGACATGGGAGTTGGTGTCACTACCGCAAGGAAGAAAACCTATTGGCAACAAATGGGTTTACAAGATCAAGCGGAGTGGTGATGATCAAGTAGAGCGATATCGTGCTAGATTGGTGGTAAAAGGATATGCTCAGAAAGAAGGTATTGATTTTAACGAAATATTTTCTCCTGTTGTTCGACTTACTACAGTTCGAGTAGTTCTGGCAATGTGTGCTATATATGACTTGCATCTTGAGCAGTTAGATGTGAAAACTGCATTTCTTCATGGAAATCTTGAAGAAGAAATTTATATGCTCCAACCAGAAGGTTTTGAAGAAAAAGGAAAAGAGAACTTGGTTTGCAGGTTGAACAAATCTCTATATGGTTTAAAGCAGGCGCCGAGGTGTTGGTATAAGAGATTTGATTCCTTCATCATGAGCCTTGGATACAGCAGACTGAATGCAGACCCTTGTGCGTACTTCAAGAGGTTTGAGAAAGATGATTTTATAATCTTACTGTTGTATGTAGACGACATGTTGGTAGCAGGCCCCAACACTGATCGTATCACAGAATTGAAGGCACAGTTGGCTAGGAAATTTGAAATGAAGGACTTGGGATCGACAAACAAGATTCTAGGGATGCAAATTCACCGAGACAAAAATAATAGGAAGATTTGGCTTTCTCAGCAAAATTATTTGAAGAAGATCTTGCGGCTATTCAACATGCAAGATTGTAAGTCAATTTATACCCCTCTTCCTGTTAATTTCAAGTTATCATCAAGTACGAGTCCTAGCAATGAAGAAGAGAGGATAGAGATGTCTCGAGTATCGTATGCATCAGCAATGGGGAGCCTAATGTTCGCTATGATTTGTACAAAACTAGACATTGCACATGCAATGGGAGTAGTTAGTAGATACATGGCGAATCCTGGTCGAGAGCACTGGAATACTGTTAAGAGGATTCTCAAATATATCAAAGGAACCTCAGATGTTGCATTATATTATGGAGAATCGAATTTTACTGTCAAAGGATATGTTAATGCTGATTATGTAGGTGATCTTGATAAAAGTAAATCCACTACAGGATATGTGTTTACATTAGCTAAAGGAGCTGTGAACTAGGTTTCAAAACTACAGTCAGTTGTGGCTATGTCAACAACAGAAGCAGAATATGTAGCAGCTACACAAGCAAGTAAAGAAGCAGTATGGTTAAAGATGTTGTTGGAAGAACTTGGGAATAAACGGGAATAAACAAGAGAATATTACTGTCGGATCCCGTTTCCGGAACCCAACTCTCTTGCTTAAAGTCGTGAAACTTGAATCGTGCATTAAACCCTAATCAGTCACCATAAATTTTTTTTTTTGAAATTATTAACATCATGAAGCTCTCAACAGACATTGATCATACACTTTTAATCCTTAAAGACATTATGAAATACACTTTCAATATCCCAAATTCCACTTACAAAATCTTCCTTGGTGTGCCCATGTAACCTAATCATCATGCTTGTCACTTATTTCCACTACGCGTACACCAAATTTTAAAAAAAAAATAAAATCTTAAATTCATTTGGCTTCTTCATAAAAATCATAGCTACATATCTCTCGTTCAATTCGGTAAAAGCACTACCATGCTCATTTTCCAAAATCACATCGAACATACTTTGGTGCGGTTGCCATAACTTCTTCTGCAATTATCCAAATGCCTTCATTCTTGTGCCATTTGAAAGCTAACATTCATATCTACAAGTCGTATTAGAGACCTCAAACTGAAATTCGATCTCGAAACTGGTCAAAATTGCAAAGGACAATTTTCTTGACTTTCTTAATTCATACCCTTAACTGGTTTAAACATCATTGATTTTACACTCATTATTGCTTACTCACTGTGGTGGTGAGCTTACATTGGTTAAAACTTAATTTCTGTCCATCCTTGAAAAAGTCAACATTTTGACATTTTGGGCCATGTCCGTTAAACGGACATGGGTGTCCGTTAAACGGACACGAGCTGCACCTTGGGTACTATTTCTCCCGAGCCTGTCCGTTAAACGGACAGGTGTGTCCGTTAAACGGACACAAGCTGAACTTGCACACTATTTCTCCCGAATGTGTCCGTTAAACGGACGTACGTGTCCGTCTAACGGACATGATGCTTAAACTGGGTACTATTCATACAGAGCCTGTCCGTTAAACGGACATCCGTGTCCGTTTAGCGGACATAGGCTTTTCCTCAAATTCTTAAGTCTCCTTCCATGCTTCTTAACCCCATGCTTCCTAACGTCATAAACACTTATGATCTTGCTAATTTCACTTCTTCTCATGTACATTCAGTTCATCCTAACTCAATTATCATTCTCAAT
>JAOSBP010000008.1:8564808-8592626 GCA_027563825.1 Erythroxylum mucronatum | reverse complement strand
TCTATATGGTTTAAAGCAGGCGCCGAGGTGTTGGTATAAGAGATTTGATTCCTTCATCATGAGCCTTGGATACAGCATACTGAATGCAGACCTTTGTGCATATTTCAAGAGGTTTGAGAAAGATGATTTTATAGTCTTGCTTTGTATGTAGACGACATGTTGGTAGCGAGCCCCAATAATAGTCGTATCAAAGAATTGAGGGCACAGTTGGCTAGGAAATTTGAAATGAAGGACTTGAGACAAGCAAACAAGATTCTAAGGATGCAAATTCACTGAGACAGAAATAATAGGAAGATTTGGCTTTCTTAAAAGAATTATTTGAAAAAGATCTTGCGGCGATTCAACATGCAAGATTGTGAGTCAATTTATACCCTTCTTCCTGTTAATTTCAAATTACCCTCAAGTATGAGTCCTAGCAATGAAGAAGAGATGATGGAGATTTCTCGAGTACCGTATGCATCAGCAGCGGGAAGCTTAATGTTCGCTATAATTTGTACAAGACCAGACATTGCACATGCAGTGGGAGTTGTTAGCAGATACATGACGAATCCCGGTCGAAAGCATTGGAATACTGTTAAGAGGATTCTCAAATATATCAAAGGAACCTCAAATGTTGCATTATGTTATGGAAGATTAGATTTTATTTTCAAAGGATATATTGATACTGATTATGCAGGTGATCTTGATAAAAGTAAATCCACTACAGAATATGTGTTTACACTAGCTAAAGGAGTTGTGAGCTGAGTTTCAAAACTGCAGTCAATTGTGGCTACATCAACAACAGAAGCAGAATATGTAGCAGCTACACAAGCTAGTAAAGAAGCAGTGTGGTTGAAGATGTTGTTGGAAGAACTTGGGAATAAACAAGAGAATATTACTCTGTATTGTGACAGTCAGAGTGCTTTGCATCTTGCAAAGAATCCAGCATTTCATTCAAAGACGAAACACATCCGAGTTCAGTATCACTTCCTTCATAAGAAAGTGGAAGAAGGAACAGTGGACATGCAAAAAATTCATACAATGGAGAACCTTACAGATTTTATGACAAAAGCAATCAATGGTGACAAGTTTATGTGGTGTCAATCCTCGTGTGGCCTGATAGAGACATAAGCAACAAGAAGCGACAAGGTAGAAAGAATAGTGTAAAGATTTGATTGACACCCAATCAAATTTTTAAGTGGGAGAATTGTAAAAAATGGTAGGCACCGAATTGACAGAAGAATGGATATGGTTGGCACTGAAATCGATGCCCACCAACTTTGAAAATTTAAGGGGATAGCTAGCCATTTGGCCAGCCATCCCATATGTTCTCCTGCCTACAAAAAGGCAGGAGATGAATCAAGAAAAGAGAAAAGAGTAAGCATCAGAGAGCAGAAAAAATAGATAGAAGTGAGGTGAGAGAAAAGAGAGATACAAAGATATTTTGTATATTTTTTGATACAATTTTTCCTTGTAATTCTTCAGTTTTCTTAGTAGTAAAGTCTTCTATCCTTGCCCGTAATTTTTACCCTAATTTGGGAGTTTTATATGTAAAATATGTGTGTTCATTACTATTCCCTCAGTCCTATTTAGCTGCGAACCTGCTCTAATCCGATCAATTTTTCACAACACATATAATATTTTATTGTATAAGAATTATAAAATTGCATTGAGCAGGAATCTCAACTAGGAAAAGAAGTTGATACATGAGGAAAGAACTAATGGAGAACAATAAATGATGGTAAAGATTAAAGACAAGCAATATAGAAATATTGCATAATAATTAATGCACCGCTCCTAATTCTGTATAAAATTTTTATAGTTGAACGACTTGTATAACATTGAGGAGAGCTTTAGGATAAACTTTTACAACTGTAGTAGTGTCATTGTTTTAGTTATAAGTACTTGAGTTGGGGTTTAGTTGATGATAGTAAAAATCTCAACTTTCATTGACCTTGGATTCAGGCTTAATTAATAATTCACGATTTAATTAATGTGAATCTCAACTCCAATTGAGTTACCTAAACCTAACCCAAAAGTTCCTTTTGGCTTCATAAAGTTTTTCTAAATTTTTAAAGTAAATTAAATAGTGAGGTATAATTTTTTAGTTTCTTCTTTCTAACATTCTTAACTTTTTCTCTTAAATCTCGCAATCCACCAGACTTGGCTCATCACAACCTATACTCCACATCTTTAAAAAAGGTCTCAAGTACAACTTTAGTTAATTTCCTTTACATACCAAATCTAAATATAATATATTCTAACGGCAGGCAAGTTTTCTATACAACTCAATTCTCAAAAAAAAAAAAAGAAGGCACATACGCTTGTCAATTGTCAGGGCACGCTTAAAACTTTGCTGAAAAACATTACTTAATTGAGTTGTATTCTTTTGTGTAACATGCTGACCTGAGTAGGCAACATCAGATACATTTAAAATGAAAGTCAAGTAGTTGTACATTGGTGTAATCAAAGCCCGTGTCTAAGCAATGTATGAGATGGAAATATAACTGAGCAAAAGTCCAGTACAATTGATTATCATTGAATATGGTGTTCTGCACGGCAGCAGCCGCCCAATAAGTTTTGGAGGTTACTAATAGAGCTCGATCATACGGCAGCTGAGTTTGTTGCATTGTCATCCATAACAATCATTTATCCAGAGGTAAGATTTGTCATCATCATAGCTAGTGCTTTGGAGTTGGACCTTTTGCAACGATAATGGCATGCTGTCTGCATAGGAAATCTACATTTCGGTTGCATTAACAATCTCTTCATTCTGATGGTCTCATCCCTCCACTGCGCTGGATAATTTCATTTTGGAGGCCGTTATATTCCTTCATGCTACAAATACTAATCAAGTGCGTTTACAAGTGTCTTTAGCTAGCAAAACAGTTGCCCTGAAAGAAATCAATTGCCTCCTTTTGTTGGTCAGTTGTTACAAAAACTTCCATCATAATATATAAAGAAAAATGACCTCACCATATTTTACTTCCCAGTAAAAGTTGCCCAGTTCACAAAGAGAGATACCGGACTTGCAGAGCTGAGCTCATGACACATGGTCTCCAAACAAAAACTGTCCTCGGCTCGTAATTACCAATAGTCCCCACAAGAGCATAGTCCTCCTCTAAAATGGTGGAACCGGTTTGAATCTCTGACAATAATTTCTCTCCCTTCAATCTCTGAGATTAACTTAATAACAGTGTGGCAGTCTCCACAGACTCTTAAGTTTTTGACTATATGGAGGGGCCATCCTTGGGGTGTGGAGATCAGTCCAAAAGCAATAGCCAGCCTCTCACTATGTTGAGAAAGAATGGCTTCTTTGTGTTCTTCATCAACATCAAATAGCACAAAATTAGTATCAGGCTGATAACCAGCATCCTTCAAACGCATTCTTAGTTCTTCAAGTTTTGCATAAATTTGCGCCGACATTGGATGAGAAACATCACCAGCCAGAAATGAGTATGTCATATTTTTAACCTCAATCCAACTATAAGCAGCTCCCTTTTTCACTTTTCTTTCATCCATCATTTGTCTTACTTTGTCTCTTTCTTCCCAGTTTCCCGTGGCAGCATATATATTTGATAGCAAAACATATGCTGCTGAATCTTGTGGCTGGAGGTAAATGAGTTTCTCTGCCACCATCTTTCCCAGCTCTACATTGCGGTGAACACGAGAGGCAGCCAAGAGGGTACGCCATGCAGTTGCACTTGGGGTAAAAGGCATTCCATTTATAATGTCTACTGCCTTTTCAAGCATTCCAGCACGGCTATATAGATCAACCATGCAAGAATAGTGCTCCACTGTTGGCTCAATGTGATGATCTTTTACCATTATATCGAAGTACTTCTGGCCTTCATCAACTAGGCCAGTATGTGTGCAGGCAGTAATGACACCAATGAATGTTACACCATCCATTTTCAGATTCTGCATCTGCAATTCCTCAAAGACGTCAAGAGCCTTGCTTCCACAGCCATGTTGTGCATATCCAGTTATCATGGAATTCCAGGAGACCAAATCCCTCTCCTCCTGCCTCCTGAAAACTTCATTGGCACTCTCAATCTCTCCTCTCTTTGCATACATTGTGACAAGAGCACTACTGACACATAAAGCATTATTAGTTCTTGATTTGATGGACCAGGCATGAAGCTGTTTCCCTTGCTTGAGAGCTGCTGTAGGGGCAGCACATGCATTTAAAACACTAGAGAAAGTGTACTCGTTTGGTTGAACCCCTTCCTTTGCCATCTGGACAAATATCTTAACAGCTCCCACAGCGTCTCTTATTTGAGCATATCCACCTATCATCGCTGACCATGCCACAGTGTCCTTCTCGTCTATTCTCTTGAAAATTTCAGAAGCTTCATAAACTTTACCAAGCTTTAGGTAAGCATCTAGAAGTGCAGTTCCAACTGTAGGTGAGTTCTCATATTTACCTTTTATTACTTGTGCGTGCACTTCAAAAGGAGAAACAGCATGCTGTGCCGTAAGGATAGTAGAATAAGTAAAATCATTTGGTCTAATACCTACCCTTTTCATTTCGCGAAATAGATTTACAGCTTGCTCTACTTTACCATTCTTCAGAAACCCACCAATCATGGCCGTCCATGACACCACATTTTGAGAATCATGCATCACAGAAAATATCTTAAGAGCATCATCCATTTCGCTGCACTTATGATAAGCTACCATTAGTGCAGTCCTAATAGTTGGATCAAATTCAAACCCACTCTTCAAAACATGGCAATGAAGCTGTTTGGCAAAGCTCAATTCTTTTATGTTAGCACATGAATTGATGATGGGTCCAAAAATCATCTTGGTGAGTTTGATACCCTCGAATCTCATACACTTAAACATATCCAAAGCTTCCTGATAAAATCCATTATTTACATATCCGGCAACTATACTGTTCCAACTAACTGTATTCCGATCTATCATTCTGTCAAATACAGCTCTAGCAAAACCAACCATCCTCGACTTTGAGTACATGTTAATCAAAGAATTGCTAACAAAAATATTCCCTCCAAAACCATTCTTTAATGCTATTCCATGAATTTGAACGCCCTCCTCAACCAACCCTCCATTTGCCAAGGCACCAAGAACACTCGCAAATGTGAAAGGATGCGGTTTAAGCCCCTCAAATTGCATTCTCAAAAACCAATGCAATGTCTCCTCATTCAGTCCATTTTGCGCATAACCAGTGAGCAATGAAGTCCATGACACCACGTTCCTCTCTTCCATGTCCTCAAAAGCTTTGGTCCCTTCTTCAACACTCTGATTCTTTAAGTACATATCGACAAGAGAAGTACCAACACTAACATCATTCAGAATACCAGACCTTACACACAAACCATGCACTTGAGCACCGGCATTTTGATCCAACAACCAGGCACAAGCCTTCAAAACGCAGGAAAGTGTTGAGCCATCGATCACAAAACCCGAAATGTGAATGCCCATAAAGAGCTTGACAACTTCATAGCTTCTGTTATCCCTAGAATAATCGAAAAGCAACTGATTATATCTTGAAAAGCTTTTTTGGGTACTTTGATCGAACAATTGGTGTGCTTCCGGAAAAGTTAAAGGCTTCCACGCTCCTGAGTTTTGGGAAATGACATGAGGTTGTGCCTGAAGTTGGTATGAACAGAAGTGGAGACAGAATTGAGCATTAGGAGTTGGGAAGATTTGTTTGAATTGGGGCTTTGTGAGGGTTTTGAAGGTCAGCCTCACAGCAATACGCATCTTTGCTTCAGGCGAAAAGCTCCATTTCATTTCGTTGTCTGTATGTTAGCGCCCGAAATCCGAATATCTGCTGGAAATATTTTTCTCTAATAATAAAGAGCTTTTCTTCTAGCAAGTTGTTGGATCAGGATGAAGTTAACAGGATGAAGTTAACGTAACTTCATCCTATGTGCAAGTTCCATGAGCCGGAGCCCGTCCAACACCTGCTCGTTCCCCCTGATACGTTCACACTCACAAGTCACACCACCTTCTTATTCTGTTACATATGTACGACGTCGTCTCCGCTCCAAACCACTGGCTTGTTACTTTTTTTTCCACCAAAATGACTTTCTTTTCCCTTATTGTGACGCTCCACACACTCCTAGTTCATAATCAATCATCCATCCAAATTGTTCTTAAAACATAATTTTAATTACCAAGATTCTTAGTAGTTTCAAAAGAAGGGTCTGTCGTAAAAATATTCAATATAATTGTCACATTAAAAAATATATATACAATCAAACCACTCTATTCAATTTAGTTTTTTGGCCTCGCCTAAATTCTACTTGTCAATCATGGTGCTGGAGTTATCGATAATATCTCTATTTCTAAAAAATTTTGCGGCAAGAGATGAGATGCATACTTAATAATAAGAGTAACTATTAATACAAAAACACCCTTCTTAGATATAAATTCCAATTTTATTTTAATTTTCTGTATTTTTTATTTTGCCTCTTAATATAATTTAATTTTTCAAAAAATTGCCTTTTTCTTCGTCTTCTCCTACGTTCTCTTCTTTTTCTTCCTCACTTTCCAGCCATCTTTGCTCAATTTTTATCTCTTTCTGTGACTTTAATTTATTGTCTTAAATAATCACAACATAGAATCCAATTATAACCTATTAAAAATCAGAATAAAAGACATAGAATTATTGTAGAAATTTTTTTAACCTATGTGAAGTCTATCATTTCTTAGGAATTTTGAGGTTGTTATCTTTCTTAATTTTCTCATAATTTGTAGCAAAACAAACAAAATGAGATAATACATTTGAAAATTTTTAGATTCAGGAGAATGATGATGAATTTAAACACTAAACAACTGTAAAAATGGAGTGAAAAATGACGAAGAAGACTTGTTTTTTTGTTGGTGTTGAAATTGATAGCTAATGTCTTCTATTTATACCCCTATGCTTAATAGTTTTATGAGCTGGGCCAATTGTTATGGTTGAACTCTTTGTTTGTTCTGTTGTGGGCTTTATAGTTATACTTCCCAATGTATTTTTTTTTCCTTTTCTATTATTTACGTTAAAGGTGTGACCCATTGTTTTTGGTTTTATACCGTATTGCCTGAAAAAGAGTACAAAATAACCATCTTGGGTACCAGCCATCGGTACCAATCTCTGCTAACGGTTTCACAAGATACTAACTAGTATTTAAAATACCGACTAAATAATGATCAGTACTGTAATTTTTGAAAAATATAGGGACATTTTGAAAAAAATCAAAAAAATTTACAAAACTAACAAGCCTTACAGTGCTTCTGCCTCCCTTCCTCTCTCATTTCTCTCTTACACACTCTCAATCTCTCTCTTGTTCTCCTCTCCAATGGCAATGACTCTCCTCTCCATCTTCGGCAACTGTCCTTCCACTCTCCTTGCTGCCTCACTACTCTCCTTAATTTCCACGCCATCCACTAACGGCGGTGCCTCACTCCATGCTACCCCCGGTCTCCACTACTCTCTAACACCGCTTCAACCATCCACCATTGCCAGATTTGGAATTTTAATATTCTAAATTCAAATTCAAATCAAAATCCCACCCAACCTGACGTTTAATTGGATTTTTTTGTTTTTGTTTTGTGTGTTTTGCTCTTAAATCTAAACAGCAATTGCGTTATATTTGGTTGTTTATGTATGTTTTATGATGGTTGAAATTATTAAAATTTTGAATTGTTAGAAATTGGAATTGTTGAAAATTGTTGGAATTGTTTGAAACTTGGAATTGTTGGAAATTGGAACTAATGAAATTATTGAAAACTTGAAATTGTTGGAATTGTAGGAAATGTTGGAAACTTAGAATTGTTGGAACTCTTGAAATTCTTGGAATTGTTTGTGTGAGTTGGTATGAAATTTTTGGTGTGAATTTTTTGGAAAATTAATTGATTGGAAAATTTGAATTTAAAGTTTGGAATTTTTGTATGATTAGGTTCAATTTTAATATAATTTAGGCATTGTCAATTTATAAAAGAGAATTAGTGGACTGGAAAATTTGAAATTAAAATTTGGAATTGTTTGTGTGAGTTAGTTCAATTTCAATATAATTTAGACATTGTCAAATTATGAAGAAAATTAATGCATTGAAAAATTGGAGTAAGAAATTAAAAAAAATGTTGATTAAAATTGGTGAATGAAAAATTATTAAATCAAAGTTGGTAATTAGGATTTTAATAAAAATAATGATTAAAATTAGTTAAGAAAACAAACTAATTATAATCATTATAAATTGAATTGTACAAGTAAAAAATATATATTGGTTTAATTATAGTTAAATTATGAGATTACATAAAGTAAGTTGTAAATTTAAAGTTATGAGTTATGGTTGAAGTTCAATATATTATAGTTGTAAGTGTATGTCTTTAGTTTATGGTTGAATGATGTAATCATATAAAATGAGTTATATTATATAAAATACATTGAATTGTTGGTTTTTAACTTATTGGTGAATTGTGTTAGATGAAATTGAATTGTGTATGATATAATTATACAAAATAAGTTATATTATATAATATGTATAAGTGTATTATGTAATTGCGTTAGTTTGAACTTTTGAGTTAAACAATACATGTTTTGTAATAGTAGTTAATAATGAAATTATGTGTTCTTTATTTTGATATATGTCTTCATTTATTTACAAATAAAAGGAACGAAGTTTAAGTATTCCTGATCATTTAACTGCTTCAGGAAGATATAATGATCCAGTTTAGGCTCATCATGCATTGGTCATAGGTATGAAGAATCATATTATTTGGTTGTTTTGTAACAAGCATTTGAAACATGGAGGAATTACCATATTAAAGTAGGATTTAGCTTAGGTTAAAGGAGATGTGAAACCATATAAAAAGGTGAGTTATGATGTGAAGTCGCAAATGAAAACTTTGTTTAAAGAGTATTAGCACAAGAAAGGTATAAGGGAGAGATTGAACTATGAAATTGATAATAGAAGTTCGTTTGCTAGTGTTTATGATGATAGTAGAAATGTTGAAGGTGTTAGTGCTCCTTCCCAAAAAGAAGTGAATGTTGCATCTGGACCTAATGTTAGGAAAGAAGGCAAGTGTCAAATTTTTTTGCACCACGAATAACTCTTAGAGCTCAGCCTTCAATTCGTAGTGTCATGCAATCAAGAGAAGTGACTCACAATATAGATATGACAATGACTAGATGGAGGTATGATTTAGGTATAACTTTCAATGCTTCCTAATCTTATTATTATTAACCTATGGTGGATGCTATAGCTTCTTACGATTCAGGATACAAAGCTCCTTCTATCAATGACTATAGAGGCAATTTTTTTAGTAGCTCAGTTTATGAAATTAAAAATTATTTGGAAGAAAGAAGAATGAATTAGGTTACTGATATGTGTTTAATTGTTGATATATTTAGTCATTTACACTTAGTAATTAATGATATGAAAATGCTTAAGATACTCACTTTAATTCATATATGATTTTAGGTACAATTTGGAAGCAAAGAAATTAAAGTGAGTCAAAAGTACTACATTTGGCCATTTTATGAATATTAATTTTTACTTGTCTTCATGGAGTAAGAAGAAGAAAATTAAAGAGAAAAAAATGAGAAAAAATGACAGCACAAAATGCAAAGTGGAAGCATGAAAATGCATGTAGTGGACCAAAACGCATTCACAATATGCACAAAATGCAGCAGTCCATTAGCTAAACAACAATGTGAATTAAGCGGTGAGCAGAGCAGCCAAAACGCAGCATAGCAAGGAAGAAAACATTAAGCGTATGCATTAAACGCATACGTAGTTTGTGTTTCATGCCGTGTACGTAGACAAAGTAGATGTAAGGGTTTTTGTGTAAACAGTAAGGTGGCCATCTATCTTAATTCGTCACATGAGAGCACAGTGAGGAGAACAGGAGGGTAGTGTAGTGAGGTTAGGCAGAAACAAAAGGAGATGGACCACAATCTTAATTCGTCACATCGGTGAATAGTGAGAGCTATGTGAGAGAGTAGTGTGAAACAGAAGAGAGGGAGGCGCAATGAAGAGAGTTGAAGGGGGTTTTGGCTAGGAACATTGAATAGGTGCTGAAGCATTTTTTCTGGAGAGATTTATGGTGGGCTAGACTTCCCAACACCGGTTCGGAGTTGACGTCGACGCTGACGAACCGGATTAAGTATTTTTTATTTTTTTTTTCTTTCTCTCATTAAAAATTGATTGTGTTATCCTATGTTAATTGATTTAAGTATTGTGTATGGATAATCATATTTTCATTATTGTTCAGTTATTTGTGTATGAACTCATTGGGTATTATGAAAAGATGATTTTAATACGTTCATTGAATCATTTAATTGCAAAACCATTGCTAGAATTTTGATATAATCCGTAATTGTTATGTTGAAATTCATGTGTAGCAACTAATGATTCGTAATCATTAGGGATAACATGACCTAGGTTAAATGATGCATTGTATGTGGTTATTGCCTTGATTAATCGGTTTTCTTATTTTGTAATGCTACTACCTAATTAAATCTAAAGATCGTATCCTAGGTTATTTGGTAGTTAGGTTTAATTAACGATTATATCTTGATTAAACAAGACCTAAGGGAAAACTCAGCTTAATTATTAACCCACGATTAATAGTTGTTAAGAGAGGTTTGAGAACAATAAATCAATAAAATATGCTTAATTAGAGTGTAGGCCAAGGTTGAACCAAAGAATCGGGTCCCTACCGAATTTCCCACTTTTTCCATCTTTTCGCATGTTTTCTTTAATTTGTTTTCATTAGGTTAGTTTTATGTTATTTTCTTATTCCAAAATTTAAACCCCCCTTTCCTAAACACCGATTAATTCCATTTCAAAAAATATTGTTCAATTTATTAATGACAATGATTCTATATATAAAGCAGCGAAAAGAAATCACAAAGCAAGTATGATTTTTTTTGTCTCCTTGTGCTGTATATTGCATTGACTTAATATTGAAAAATATAAGGAATGCTCGGTATTTTCTTATTATTGATGAGACTGTGAAAAAAACAAAAAAATTGACCAAGTTCATCTATAATCGTACATGAGTCTTGAATTTAATGAGAAAGAATTTTACCAATAGTAGGAATTTATGATGTTCTGTTGTTACAAGATTTGCAATGGATTTCTTATCACTTTAGTGCTTTGTTATGGTGAAAAAAGAGTTGACACAGATGTTTATAAGTGATAAATGAGTTACATCTCAGCATGTTAGGTCTAATGCTAGATTGAAGGCTTCTAGAATTATACTTGAATATATTAAATTTTGGTCTCAATGCCAATTTTTTTGTTTGAGTTTGTGAGCCTTTGGTGAGGATGTTTCATTTGGTTAATATTGATGAAAAGGTAACAATGAGTTATTTTTATGATGTCATAGAGAAGGTGAAGAAAGCAATCAAGGCTAATATGAAAATAAGTTTTTTTTTGTACATACCTTATCTTGCAGTCATCAATAAAAGATGAGAAAGACAACTTTACTTTTTGTTATTTGTAGCTAGGACATTTTTGAATCCTATTGTTTACCAAGTTTTACAAGAAAAACTGAAGTTAATAGGAGAATATTATTAACTATTACAACAGTTATTACCCATAAAATGATGTAAGATTTTTTAAGCTCACAAATAGAGATTTATAAGGAGTCTTCTAGGAATTTTGGGATGCCAATTGCGATTCAACAAAGAATAAAACTTAATGCAGGTATATATATTTTTTTATTTTTGTTACTTGTTAAAAATTAATTGTTACTTTATTTTGTTTACAATTATACTCTTATTGTCTTACGACTTACAGTTTCTTGATATGACCAATTTGCAATGGTGTTTTAGAATTGCAAAGGATTGCAATTTGAATTCTAAGTCAATGTGTCAGTGCAACAGGTTATGAAAAGAATTGGAGCACATTTAAATTCATCAATTCCAAGAAAATGAATAGATTGGAACACAAAAGATTGAATGATTTGGTCTTCGCTCGATACAATTTAAAGTTTCGAGAAAGGTATGTTATTATCATTATTAAGTTAGATATAATTTCTTTTTTTCATAATTTTAATTTTATTGTTTACTAAGACTCTTAATAGAACAAGAGTATATCCAATTTGTATCGATAATATCAATCTTTTGGTATATTGAGTTTTTGAGAAACCATGTTTGATAGATGAGAGTGATTTGGAAGATAATCATGGATAAAAAAGCATTGACATGTCATTTAGTGCAATGAATTTAAATGATGGTGATGATGAGACTTCTGTTAATGATTAGGATTTTATACCAAATGAAAATTGAGATCAATGCAGTTATAGTGGGTATCCCCTGTAGACGATTGAATGAAGTTTTAAGTTTTTGTTTCTCCTCTTCTTTTAATTTTACTTATAATTAATGTATATGTTAAATTCTATATGCACTATAATTATAAATATTTTTTATTCAGGTTTTATTTCTAATCGATTATTTCCTCGTCACGAACACTTGTTGTAAATTATAATAGGTAGAGAGCTAAAGATATTTATCGTTCTTTTTATTTGACGTGTTCATGTAATTATTATTTATTATATGATAAATTGTCATATTTTAAATATTTTATATTATTCGTAATTTTATATTTGTATCATGATTAAATGATCATTTTTTCATATTAATTGTTGTGAAATATTTGAAAATTAATGTTAATGAAAATATATAAATTGTTGTTATTTTAAAACTTTATTATTATGATTTTTTGAGACATGGATAATGTAAAATTATAAAATATACAGTATAATATACTAATGAACTATTTTGTAATTTTAAAAATTTCATAAACTATTTTATAAATTTAAAAAATATTCAAAACGATACTCGTTATTAACCGGTATCATACTAAAAATCCAGTACCTATACTTATACAATATTCATAACATTGGTGTGAATGAAATAATAAGAAGAAAAATATGTAAGACATTTTTGGCCTTAGGGATAATTTTGTCCATGTCTCATAAAGTTGGACTAACATTAATTACAATTTTGGTTTTTAAATAAATTATCGGTTAAGTTATGCTATTTGATCCAGATAAAGATAATAAAGTGGCCCAATAAATGATTTAGATTGATGGGTTGAAGTTCGGGTGAAAAATAGATCCCGATTAGTGTGGACCAAGTTTATATCGGCCTTGTGATGGGGAAGCCCGATATGGAAGCTATATAAAGGTTAAAGTCTCCTGCAGTTACTCAGAAGACATTCTCGAGCATAAGGATTCCTGACCCGTTAGGGAAGCTCAAAACTTGAGGAAACTGTAGAAAGGCTTTGCCCGTGAGTCGGTGAGCACTTTCTGCTAAAGGCCCCGAGAGATTCGGAGACATTTGGAGCTCAAAATTGGCATCGGAATCAGAGATGGAACCAAAATCCAGGTATTCCGTTACTTTCGTTTCTGTTCCTTTCATATAGATCTGGGGTACATAATAAGGCTCCCACTATGTACTAACATGTGCTATCAGAGCGGTTACGTGATCGGATTGTAGAAACGAAGGTTTTTCAGTTTTTAATCTCATTTGGTTTTCCTTCATTTTTGATTCATTTTTCAGTTTTTTTTACGTATATAATTGTGTAAAAGTGGTATACATAAGGCTAGCTACAAAAAACAGGTCAAAAACGGGTCGAACAGAACAAAAGACGGAGTCCCAAGATGCCGAAAATTGCCTCCAACGGTAGTCATCGGGTGCGTGTGGCACACGCGCCCGACTATGCTACAGGACGCGGGAGTGTCGCGTCCGCACGCGGCGCAACACGTCGCTCCAGCCAGAGCACGACGCGTGTCGTACGTGCCACAACCCATGCCGCTACCGCGTGGAACGACGTACCCCAGGCGCAGCGCATGACGTCAGCCGCTGACGTCAGTCATACTAACGTCATCTACAGTAGATTAAAAAAACCAAAAATTTCAGATTTCTTGTAAGGTATCCCGGGGTGTTTTGGGTCATTTTTCGGGTTCGGAAAATTTATAAAGTAACCCTTTCTATTTTTCTGGATTTATTACGTCAGTAATAAACTAAAGTTTAACTCCAGAAAAAGGAATTAAGGTATTCTGAATCCAATTTCGATTGAATTTTCATGATTCTGACTATGTATGAGGGAGATACATGAGGGTCTCATGTCTCGGGTCTCATTTTCAGTGTTCGGGATTGCATGATAATCAATCGGGAGAGGAATTAAGACATTCTGAAGCTATTTTTGAGTAAATTTTCATGCAATAAACTTGCCATAAGGGAGATACATGAGGTTGTCGTGTCTTAGGAGGTCGGTTCAGTATTCGGTGACGCACAATAGTCACTCTATTGAGATTTTTCTTTTAAGAAGGCCTCAAATGAAGTTTTCGGAGAATGTCTTCAGCACGTGAGTGTGACAATAAGACTGCGTATTCAAAATTTTAGCATTTATTGAGGTTACATTGTCACATACAGTATGCCCATAAAGAATGTGAAGATAACATAAAGATATATCCCTTGTGTTTGCGGACTTTTTGGATGCTAATGAGAATGTAGTCACCAAAGTGACCTTTCAAGTCAGAATTTTAAATTGTTTTGCTTGCATGTTGGGGGATGTCTCTGATTTTATGTTTGGTTATTCTTCCCAAAGGTGTTGGCCTTACATAAAATTTTGAGATGTGCATAAAGGCATTAGATGGAGGAAGACTATTGCTCAAGTGATCTATTCACCCAAAGGTGGTAGTGTCATAAGAGTTGATAGTTTGTACTTCGATCGCTTTTATGTGTCGAAGTCTAATTGCATATATTATGTATTCAGCCCAAAGGTGTTACATAATATGTGTGATCGGATTTTCAGGAAAGATACTATCAATGGCTTTAGTATCACTGTTGTCCTACATTAATGCTAAATTAAAGATTATTATCTAAAAGTCACCTTTCCAGTCAACCAAATTAGTGTCATTATTGAAACCCTTGTTGTTTCAATATAAGGAATTGGACAGAGAATTGGACGAAGGATGTTTTGAAGGTTATGGAGATAGGGTTGAAATGACCATATGCCATCTCCACTTGCATCGATGAGCTTGACAACTCATAAAGCAGCATATTAAGCTTAGGATTGGTCTAACAGATTACATCTAACGACCATTAAGAAATTCGTACTTAACCATCTGCAAAGTGGACTTCTGGACACAGACATAGCGTAGGAGTTTCTTGACAAAGTCTCCCAAGAGGTACATTGTCTCATCTAGTATTGAGACAAATACCTTAATGAAAGTGTTGTTCTCCATAAAGTATATAGAGGAAAAGGGGAGCAATGGAGTACTTATCAAGAATAGTTTATTTTCACAGTAGGTGAAGATATTGAAACTTCAACACTTTGATATTCCGTTATGTTATTGAGGTGGAGAAACTCAAGTTGTTACTCCTACAGTTCTCGAAGCAACTTAAGGGAAGACAAAGATGAAGTCCATTAAGTTCAAAGGTAGAAGTTCAAATCTTCTTCACATGTTGATGCTGGTAAAACCAGTTCTGGTAAAGGTCCTTAGGACATAAAGAAACCAAAAATATGAGGTTTAAAGGGAAGACTGAGATCATCAGGTTATTCTTTGGTTTATCAATTATGAATCTAATTTGCGATAGTTGCATAAAGTATAGGTGACTATTTAGTGGAACATCTGATCAGGGTGCTGCCACAATGTAGTAATTCATATCCAGGATAAAGCCAAATAAATGGAATGAGGAGCTGATGGTTCACATCAATAAAGAGATGGAAGTAATACCTATAGGGGATGTATATACTGAACTTTATAGTAAGGTTCATAGGGTTTACACAACACATTTTATATATGATCTTTTGATCAATTAAGGACACTGAAGATTAACGTTTGCTTTCAATACTTCTGTTACATAGTTGTTGTTTAATGAAAAACATAAAGATACAACTTTCTTGTCATACGGATTGTATAGAATGTGTCTTGCCCCGAATTAGATATATACTTCTTTGTATCGTGTTAAACAACGTATGAAGGACCTGATGGATGAGAAGTCATACATGATGTGACATAAAAGTTTAAGCCACATTTTCAGAGCTAGGATTAAGAGATTGATCAAGGTAACCAATTCTCAATTCTAAATTAAGATGATGTGGAACATGTACTAACAATCACATGGGTAAGTTGACTAATAAGGACACTGGGGTCAACTTATGCTTCTAACTTGTTAAGTCTGATACATAAGATTTCGGTAAACCTCATACAATTGCATTGTGCAATTTTGATAGTATTCTGACATTTCTTGGTGATTATTCCCATCAAAGTCATGCGTTCTTACATAAAGGCTAAAGGTTGAGAACCAGTTGGAAAAATTCATCAAGATAGTCATAGTTGACCATGGAGGAGAATATCATGGCAAACATGATGTTTCAGGACTTTAAAAGGTCCGTTTGCCAGATATATAGAGTCAGTTGGAATAGTGACTTAGTTCACTATGCAGAATAGTTCTGAGCAAAATGATGTGTTGTCGAAAGGCATGTTGCACCCTAAAGGACTTAAAGAAATCATTGCAGAGCAGAACTAATATACCTATCTAGAAATTGAAGAACTCAGCCTTGCGCACAATGGTGTAAAGGGCCACTTTATTGAGGTAGGATAATCCTTATAAAGAAATATTGCATACTTGTTTTTCATTGCTATTTAGTAAGAAATCTCATCCACTTTACGTATACAGATTTTACTGTAGATAAGGAGGGACCAGAATAGTAGAATCACAAACAACCAAGTTTCTGGAATACCATGTTTATGATGATGGTGGGTCTTTTGACCTTTCGGATGATAGCAGGGTGGATACTACAGTTGTCACGTATCCACTACTCATACAGTTAGATCTGGTGAATCTAGATTTTTGTACCGAGCCTGTACAGGAATAGGAATTCATACCTGTACACAGAGGGATTCCTAGGGGTACAAGATCTAATAAGGTTAAGTAGATCCACTAGAGTGAGACGACCTGCTATCCCATCTAACAACATAGTCTGTCAGGTGTACTAGACTATGTTATTAGACATACTACGGATCCAGTTATTTTTACAGAAACTGTTTCTGGACCCAATGCGGATGTGTGGTGGGATGCGATGAATGACAAGATGCAAGCCATGAAGCATAGTAAGGTCTAGGAGCTAGTTGATTTGCATCAAGAACTGTAAGCTCGTCAGTTGTAAATAAAGTTTAAGACCTAAAGGATTTCAGGATAAAGGTCAATGGTTTATGGTTTATGGGCTCCCTCAATTGCCTAAGGGTTCACTCAAGGAAAAATGCTGACTTTGTGTTACCTTTTCTCTCGTATCCTCGTAGGATACATTTTGAGTGATAAAAGCAATTGTAACTTATGATGATAGAGAGTTACATCAGAAAGCTGGCAAAACCACCTTCCTGAGTAAAAACCTTTATGAAGTGGTCTATATGGTACAATTTGTAGGGTCCCAGGATCCAAACAGTACTGACATGTTTTTGAGTTATGCAGATCAATATATGATTTACAATAAACCTCCTGAAGGTAATACCTTACATTTGATGAGGTTATGACCTCTTTCGGATTCTTGGCAAATAAAGTTAAAGGATGCATGTACTATGAAGTTGAGGGGAGCAAAGTTATCTTCCTATTACTGCATGAGGATTGTAAATTGCTCACATCAAGTCACTTGATCATGTTGTATGAGGATAAGCAACTTTTGGTCAAGAACCTTGACATAAAGACCTTAGTATAGCATCTTCTGTCCTAGGTATTCGAATTCACCAGGGCATATCTCAATACTCTTCAGATCTCTCAAAGAATGCATACATTGAGTATATGTTACAAAGGTTTAATACGGTTGATAATAAACCTGTCATAACGCCTGTCTCTCACAGTGAGAGATAATCTTTGGTATAATACCCAAAGAATAAAGTGAAGAGAGAGAATATGAGGAATGTTCCATATTCTAGTATGGCGGATAGCTTGATGTATGCTAGGCTATATACTAGATAGGAAATTGCATTTACTGTTTAACTGTTTGGTTAATATCTGGTTAATCCAGTTATAGACTTTTGGAGTGCAATCTAACGAGTATTGAGATACTTGAAGGAATCAAGGATTATATGTTGACATATAGTAAAGTCAACAGACTTAACCTCGTAGGGAATTCAGATTTAAAGTTAGCTATGTGTTCGAATGATCGAAAGTTCACTTAAGGTTACAGTTAAAGTTTGCAGATGGTACATAGTTGTAGAAGTGTGTCAAAGAGACGCGTGTAACTTCCTCGACTAGGCATGCAGAGTGCATGCTAAGAGGCCGCTTCGCAGATGGTTTAACTCAAAAATTTAATTTATGAGTGGTCTGTGATCCATTTAGTGGCTAGACCCATTTGGTTTTACTGTGACATTCTTCTTACAATGTTGTTTTATGACAACGAAGAATATCACAGGGTCAGTCATAGCAATTAAAGATCAATTATTTGGTCATAAAGATGTTGACACGGAAAAGTGACATTAAGATTTGGAGCATTTAAGGACTGAGGAATTGTGAGTCGACCCTTTAACTAAAGGACTTCACCCACTTGTGTTTGTAACACAAGTATACAGTATGGGTGTTTTAATGTCATTAAACACTGCCAATTAGGGGATCGTTATATTTGCTCCATGTACATTTGTACATTTTGAAGTATTATGATAGTATGATGGTTACTGATAAAGATGATCATCGTTTATCGTCAGTATTAAGTGTCATCATACATTGTCATAGTACATATGAAAGTCTTAAGATTTATGTCAATCTTAAGAATTTGAAGGTTATTGGGCATATATGCAATGACCATGTGCCTATGTCATTTAGACGTATACAGTTTAACCTAGATATCTATAAAGTTTGACATGACAGGGGGTATAAGTTTTTAATCCCATAAAGGTTCTCTAATACAGTTTAGCATTCAGTTGGAGAACATAAAGGTTTTCTCTAATGCTGTTTAGCATTCGGTGAGAGAAAACAGAATTTCTCTAATGCAGTTTAGCATAAAGTTGGAGAAATCGAGACCTACAAACAAAGATAATACAATTTAGATCATAAAGGTATCATCGTAGTTTGTCACACTCCATTTTTCCATTCATGATAGTGCGGTATTAGGTATTCGTGATTGTATTAGATCTGCATCACACAGAACACATGCATATGATGCTTTTCGATACCGAAAGCCTTGCAGGACAGAATGATGAACTTTCGTTATCTTTGGATCAAATGTTTTGTTTTCAAAACTTAGTCGACTAATACAGTAGCGTGGCTTAACGAATTTTAAAATTATTTTAAAACTTGAGTCTACTACAATTAATGATTGTCCAAAGAGGAGATTGTTAGACATTTTTGTCCTTAGGGACAATTTTGTCCATGTCTCATAAAGTTGGACTAACATTAATTGCAATTTTGGTTTTTAAATAAATTATCGGTTAAATTACGCAATTTGATCCAGATAAAGATAATACAGTGGCCTAATAAATGATCTAGATTAATGGGTCAAAGTTTAGATAAAAAATGGGTCTCGATTAATGTGGATCAGGTCCATATCGGCCTTGTGATGGAAAAGTCCGATATAGAAGTTATATAAAGGTTAAGATCTTCTGCAGTTACTCAGTTGTTTTATGAGTATAAGGATTCCTGACCTGTTAGGGAAGCTCGTGATTTGAGGAAACTATGGAAAGGCCCAGCCTGTGAGTCGATAATCGCTTTCCACTAAAGGTCCTGTGAGATTCGGAGACGTTTGGAGCTCGGAATCGGCATTAGAATCAGAGATGAAACTAAAGTCTAAGTATTTCGCATTACTTTCGTTTTAATCCTTTCATGAAAATTCGGGATACGTAATAAGGTTCTCACTACGTACTAACAAAATATGTTACGAATTCTGTTATGGATAAACAAAATAACTTTTAAGGTTTGTATCTGTTATGAATTGGGCCAGGAAAACAAAACAAAACAACTGTAAGGTTCATATCCGCTGGAGGTCAATGGTATCATCTACACAAGGAAACGACAAAGTTCTAGTTAAAACGAAAATTAAAATAGTAGCTGAGCATGCCTTCCTCAAGTTGGTCAACCGTAACATTAATGGCTGCAGTCTATTCTGATTTCCAATAACCAAAAGACAGTAGCAGAATAAGGCCTCTTCAATGTTAGGGTGGTTAAGAAGTTGGTGGGCTTGTGTAGGTCAGAGATCACGCGCCGCCCACAATTGAACAAGACGATATCCTTTCCACACGTGTTCCTGGTGCGTGCGGCCAGATCTTAGTCGGCCGATCATGGGGTTACCTTTTTATCAGAAATTTCACTTGGGCCTAGTTTCTAGCATTAATGAGAAACTCAGACATGGCAGACCTTGTCGGTCAGATGCCCTGTGGGCTGTGGCCGATCAAATTAATGCAATTTCCTATGCCATTTAATTGGACAGGCGATGAGGCAAGGCAAGTGGGATGGCCTCGGGTTTGAACTTGGAACCTTAGGCTTTGTCCATTATTGAAAGAGTCACCATAATCCTAGCAAAGATCCACTTATTCCATAAACAATATCTTCAATTTCGATAAATCTAGATTTTACAAAAAATGTGGATATAGGCACGGCTTCCGAGTTGTCAATATAAAAACTAATTAATGGAGATAAATACAGCTGTTAGTATCCCAACTGGCAATTAATAGAAATGTTAGAATGTCTCATATTGTCTAGACATGAAAATGTTAAAAGACTTATAAGTGGTAAGGGTCAATCATCCAAACAACTAGTTCTAATTATTTGGACAATAGTTGACCAAAGCCTAATTATTGTTAATGAACTTTACACTTTGCCCATATTTAAAAATTCAACATAGTATCAGAGCAGGTTTGGTCCGAATTATTAATTTCCCGGTTGTCCGTCTGGATGTTCAGTCCCAGCGGCCCGGTCTGGTTATCACTGCATATATTTCAAGTGACAATTGGATGTACAGGCTCAGTTGCACTTGAGGGGGAGTGTTAGAGTGTCTCGTATTGCCTAGATATGAAAATGTTAAAGGGCTTATAAGTGGTAAGGGTCAACCATCCAAACAACTAGTTCTAATTATTTAAACAATGGTTGACACAAGCTCAACTTTTGTTAATGTACTCTGTACTTTGTCCATATTTAAAAATTCAACAAGAAGAAAAGGTTGGAGTAGTGTTGGAATTGATTAACTAAATAAGAAGATCGAAAAAAATAAACAAAAAGAATAGCATAGGGATAGGCATAACCAGCGCCGATGAATTCAAAAACTCTCACTCTGTAATTAACCCCAAAATAAAAAGCGGCGTCCAGATTCCAGAAGCAAGCACATTTGACATGAGGTCCCACACGCCACATCTAGAACGCATCCCCCTACTTCAACGCTCTGACGTAGAACCTAACCTTAAAAACCCCCCTCCACTCAAACCCAAAAAACCAAAAAAACGTCACGAAAAAGACATGACATCCATCGAAATGGACGCCTTTGATCGCCTCCCAGACTCTTTGATCCTCCTCATCTTCAACTATGTCTCCGACGTCAAAACCCTCATCAGTTGCCGATCCATTTCCAAACGCTTCAACTCGCTGGTGCGGCAAACCGAGTCCCTTCTTCTAAAAGTTGATTGTGTCATCTCGCCCGAGTCAGACTCCGACTCGCTCCTCTTCTCTGTCCTCAGACCTCTTCTCAACTCTCTGCATGCTTTCCTCTTGCCCCGTCAGAAGCCGCCTCGTGCCCTCACCTCTCCCGCCCAAATACTATGCCATTTCGATTCCATTCGCCATCTCGAGATCGAGCTCCCCGCAGGGGATTTGAAGCTGGAGAAGAGCGCCATCGTCAAGTGGAAGGCCGAATTCGGGAAGACACTGAAGAGTTGCGTAATCCTAGGGTTTCGCAGTGGTGGGGAAAGTGATGAGTTATCCTCGGATTTCACCGGCGGTTTGAAAACGAGAGTTGTGTGGACGATAAGCGCGTTGATCGCGGCGTCGGCCAGGCACTACTTGTTGAGAGAAGTGGTGAGAGCGCATAGCCAGATGGAGAGGTTAGTATTGACGGATAGGGACGAGGAAGGAACGGTGGTGATGTATAGGGAGGGCCTGAAGGAGAGTAGGATTAGCATTGCGGAAGCAGCGCGTGGGGAGGAGTGGCCGGAGACAAATAGGACGGTGGTGCCAAGCGTGAGAATGAGGATGAGGGACGCACCGCGGCTGGAGCTCAAGAGTGGGTGGCGGGTGGAGGCAGCGACTTTAGTTGTGGTTAGGGCTTGTTGTGGCGGGGCCCATGAATGTGGCGATGCGGATGATACTGAGTTGGCAATGGGTGCTTTTGCTGGTGGGGTCTACGCCGAAGCCGTACAAGCGCTTCTCGGTTATAAGGGCTACCTACTGGAAATGAATTCATTCTGAGCAAAAGATGAAATGAGTTTGTAATTGTAATTAGATTGTAAATAGCCAGCAACTGTGTGATAGTTTGGTAATTCTTGCCATAACTAATCTACCCAGTGGAAGCATCATGTTTCAATCCCTCTATCTACACATGAAATTAGGACACCCTAATTCATGCTTCTTCCCAACGAATTTTCATCAGCAGGATACACTTGGCTCTGTTTTCCTTGAAATGATAGGAAAGGAAAGGTTATGACACTATGCAACTTAAGGTCAAAAGTCAAAATTCAACAATTAACCAGGCATGTAGACCAAAGTTGGCCCATAGGTCATAATTCTAGGGGACAAATGCTTCCATGCATCAAACCAACCAGCTTCTACGCTCTACATATCCAAATTCCAAATAGCAATGCAGGCCTCAGGTAAAGTTCCAAATTTTTCCTGGTCGTCCACCGGCAATTAACTAAAATGTGGACATGAAGACCAAAGGTTGCCGGTGATGAGAAGGAAATTAATTATTCGTAATTTTCCAAATCCCTAACAAATCAACCTTCCAACACTCCCGATCCAGAAACTGCAACAAGCTCACACATGTGCAATCCTTGGGGATATCATTTCCATGCATACTCCAAATGATCCAGCTATTTTGGTGTTTCTCCTTGACATTATTTACGCAATCATACTACTTTGCTAATGGCATTCAAGAGGAATATTCAATAGCATCAAAGAATAATGTACAAAGTCCAGCATACATCAAAAAGATTTGCATTCTGTGACTTCATTTTTGTGACAGTCAACTTCCAATTCTTTCAAAAGATGTTCAGATGCAAACTATATATATATATAGAAAAAAAAGTTATTACTTTAATTTTCTTTACTAGAATAAGATAATATTCATACTTTATTCTGTTCTTACTAATTTGAGGCTAATTTTATCAAAAAAATAATAAGAACCTTAACTAAATAGAATCCTATTCTTATTTTAAAAGTTTTCAATAGGTTTTTCTATTGCATTAAGACTAGGGTTCCAAGAATGTTTCTACAGATATGTAACTGATCTTTCAGTGAAAACATTTTTTTTTCTACACACTCCAGTTTTTAAACTAAAAAGTTTAATACTTCATCTAAGAGTGATTCCTAGTCTTCTACTGTTCATTGCTTGTTTTCACAAAAATTCTAACACCTCTAGACTGAATTTCCAGCAATCCAATTCTGAAGTTTCAACAACAATTACTAAAATTTCATACCTGATATCTGAATTTCCAACACTCTAACAACACCTAACAGCCCAAATTTCTAATATTTGAGTTTTTAATTACTAGTTTGACATCTCTTCTATTCGTCCTACATCAATTTGGTATCAGAACTTTGATTCAACAATGGTAACGAGAAGCAGTAGGATGTATAGAGGAATATTCAACAACCTACAGCAAGGTGAATTGATTCTAAATAAAATTTAAAAAACTGAACATCTATGATCCTCGTTCACAAAGTATTGTAAGAACTAATCCATCCTCAGGTAACAACTCCTATAAGAAAGCATGTCGGACAAATGAAGAGACCAAAACTAATCAATAGTAGGCAGTGTAAGGGAAAATCTTTGCTGGAAAAATAATATTTTGATTTTGATTTCTCAAATTTAACAGGCATTTTCTCTCTGGAAGTGCTTATTCGGATTGGTGAGCTATTGGCATCGCACCTTCAACTGTTCAATTAGAATCTTCTGACCTGGATTCAGAAGATGATCAGGAACTCAATAACATGAAGAGTTGGACAATGGCAGCAAATAAAATCATTAAAGATGAAGAAAGGCAGGAGTTAGTGGATCCTTTAGTTGAGGCATTAAGCATTCCAAACTCTAAACCTTAAACAACTGAATAACAAGTTGAAACACTTGTCCAGCAAGCCGAAACACTTAAGCAGCAATCTAAAACACCAAACAGTAGGTTGAAACAACATTTCAAGGAACTGAAAAGATTAACCAACAAACATTAAGGGTTTTAGAACTTGTTGGTTCAGAACTTGATGATATTCATTGTGTTCAGAAAATAAGTAACCAGGTTGGCGCAGATTCTATTGAAGTGAGTGATGGAGATGAAGTGAATTTGAAGCAAGAAGCAAAGATAACATATCATAGAAATAAAGGAGAAATTGCGAGTGCTTTCGCAAAGTCAAAATTCAACAATAATGGCAAGTTAATGCTTTTAAGTATGAGAAAAAAAAAGTTCATATGATCTTGATGCCTGTGTGGGAGAGAAGCCATGAGGTTTTGTTATGGAGCTACCTCTAAATACAATTGTCAAGGCAAACTTTATTTTAAATGGACAATGTCGAGTTAAGCTAAGATAGTACATTGCATGTTTGAAATATCAACACAACGAAGGAGGTGGCATATTGAAACAATTACAGAGGAATTACATCTTCTTCTAAGCGAGGACAACAGTGAAAGAGAAAAAAAAAAGACATATTTGACAATATTTAGTACTCGAGGTTACATCTTCGAATCAAGGACAACAGTGAAAGAGGGGGCAAGAAAAGATATATTTGACAATATTTAGGACCCGAGGTCAAAGTCTGTCAAGCTAGGGGCAATGATGCAGAATAAAAATGAGTCATTAGAAAATAATAACGTACCTTTGGTAAATAGATTTCTATTCATATTTTGGAAGTTTTGCAGGTTTTTCTATTGCATTAGGATTAGGATTCCAAGAATACAAACAAACGCGCGCGCGCGCACACACACACACATAATCAACCTCTGAATAAAAAGAAAACGTGAATTTCCCTATAAACTTGAGGTTTCAACTAAAAAATGTGAAACTTTCTCTAAGAGTGATTCTTAGTTCCCTACTGTCTATCGTTTGTTTTCTTTGCTAAAATTCCAACAGCTCCAACCTGAATTTCCAACAACCAAAAACTTAAAGCTTCATCCATATCAAACCTGAAATTCCAGCAACCTAAACGAATATCCCAAACCTTAAATTCCAGCAGCCAGATTTTATAAGTTTTTGTGAATTTACCCACTTGTTTGATATCTGTTCTACTCATCCTACAACATATTCACACCAAACATCAGGATAAGGCATGCAGACTGGTTATATATTCACACATTTGAAGCAAGATTAGTTGTCAACAGTTGTTCAACTTCATTTGAACAAGGAATCATATACTTGCCCAACAACTGCTAGTCACAGACCTTAGCCAAACAACATTTTAACATTAAACAAATTCCTCCTAATCATGATTCTGAATTTAATTTGTTTACGGAATTTGCGAGAGCTGTTCATCACAATCTATGACTTTTTGCTAAACCAACTTAACATCACAATCCACTCTTAGTATCCCTCATTAGCCAAATGGTATCTCAAAAAAGCCTGAGCTCCAGTGCCATTCTTTAGTCAAGGAAATTGATTTGTCTAAAACCCAAATAGAACACCTTGTTCGATTATCTACACTGATCTTGACGAATATGCCAAGTCCTAAATCAGCACTTTCGTGGATTAGGCTTTGAATCTGCGGGTTATCACCGCTATCTATAAATCCCATGATCTTAAACAAATTTATCACACAACTAGCTAACCTATATACAATTGTTTTAACTTCTTGCAGAGATTACCAGCACTGGTTTGACATAAAACCCACATTCATTGCTAAGTTAAGAACTTTTCTAGTCCTGTCCTAAGCTCGCCTCCCGATTTTACATCATCGCTGTTAGGATCAATCACAATGCACCTAGGATATGGAGAGTGTACTCGAGGAGGAAGAGAGCAGGGGCTGTGGGTAATGTGGGTAATGATGCACAAGTTAGTTAGGGGGCAGAATGACAGGTGGAGTACGGTGAGGGGGCAGGATCGGTGCCAGGTGCCAGGTGCCAGGTGCCAGGTGCCAGGTGCCAGGAATGACTGCATGTACGGGTTGGGTAGCTAAGAGGGGAGAGGGAGAGAGGGAAATCATACAAGGAATTAGACAGTAAGAATATTGTAGGCAGAGAGAATCATTCTCTCTGAGGAGCCTTTTCAGCTCTGGTTAGGAGGTGTTCGTGAGAATCACCTTGTAATAACAGTATATTCCTCTACTATAGTTCATCAATATAGTAAGACTCTAGTATACTTGACTAGAGCTCTAACATTGGTCCGACCTGTCGGATACCAACTGAGGGAGAGAAGACCCGTGGTTTAGGAGACCAGCGAAGTTTGAGTAACTCACCTTGATGCCACCGAAGATGTCCGACAGGGTAGATGTCTTGGAATCTCGTATGGTTAGCTTGGAGGCAAGAATGGAGGAAATTCAGGCATCCATGCGAATGGCGATGGGGGAAATGCAGCGATCCTTGCTATTGGAAATGAGCAAAATGCTAGGGAATAGGCCGGAGGAAGGACAAGGGAGTGGAGATGCGTCAGGAAGGGGGCCGAATACTGTTGGGGTGAGAAACCCAGGTCATGAGCAAACACATCCGATGGAGCACTCCGATGATACCATGGGCGAATACAGGATGTCCGTTCGCAAGGTAGAGTTACCCATGTTTGATGGGTCAGACCCTGTGGGGTGGATCACGAGAGCCGAAGTATATTTTGAAGTTCATAATACTTCGGACCCGATTAAGATGAAGCTAGCTCTACTGAGCATGGCAGGTTCCACCATACATTGGTTTAACCTTCTTCGGGAGACAGAGGGAGAGTTGGACTGGGAAAGGTTTAAATGAGCCCTTACCGATCGTTATGGGGGAAGAAGGTTTGATAACCCTTTTGAGGAGTTGTCGGACTTAAAGCAAACGGATTCGGTGGAGGAATATATTGAGGCTTTCAAATTCATCTCATCGCAAGTAGGTTATTTACCAGAGGAGCAGTTCATGGGGTACTTCATGAGTGGGTTGACAGCTGACATACGCAGGAGGGTACGTACGCTAGGACCTGTCAACAGGTACCAGCTGATGAAGATGGCTAGGGCGGTGGAGGATGAAGTGAATAGCGACCTCGGGGGCGTCGAAGGCACAGGACCTCTCATGCGATTGTGGTCGCCGCACAGAAGAAGTCCTTTTAAGGGCAACCTCCGGGTCAACCTGACCCATCGGGACCCGGAGCCTCCAGACCAGACGGGTCAAGGGAGATTTGAGGGGGGCACTGGATCAGGGAGAGGTCGCGACCTCTCTGGGGCTCCATCGGAGCTTCTGGCGTAATGGAGGACAGTTGCTCCATCCTTGGCAACTCCCACCCGACGAACAGAGAGTGACAGACGGGGACCGACGGAGAGCAACAGAGGGATGCGACATTTGTCGTACCAGGAACTCATGGACAGGAAAGAAAAAGGGTTATGTTTCCGATGTGGGGAGCGGTACCACCCCCTTCATCAGTGTCCAGAGAAGCAGTTGAGACTGTTAATTTTGGATGACAATGAGACCTTAGGAGAAAATGGAGAAATCATTGCCCTAGAAGCCGATGTTGAGGAAGGGGCTGAAATGGTTTTAGAATGCAGAACAATGAGGGTGTTTGGGGTGAAG
>JAOSBP010000008.1:8546772-8557540 GCA_027563825.1 Erythroxylum mucronatum | reverse complement strand
TCTTTAAGAAGTTTACCATGCTGAAAAAAGTCTTGGATAGCCCTAGTAATGTCCTCCCCAATAATGTGCCAAGTGTGTTTAAAGAAAAAACCATTAAAACCATCCGGTCCAGGTGCCTTATTAGGATTGAAGGAGTTAAAAGCCTCTCTAATCTCTTGAGCTGAAACATCAACGATAAGGGAATGACAAAGACTTTCAGATAAGGCTTGAGGGAAAAGAGGTTCTACAAAGTCCTTCAAAGGTGGAAGGGATTTTTGAGTGCCAATTGAATATTGAAAGAAATCAACGAATTGTTCTTGGATCTCTTCAGGACCTACTATCCTCCTCCCATTGCCCATTTCTAGAGAATTGATAGTGTTTCGGTTTCGGTTAGCAATTAAGGAATTGTGGAAAAACCTAGTGTTTCTATCCCCTTCCTTTAGCCACTGGATCCTGGAAACCTGCTTTAAAAAAGGCTCTTGATCATCTAAGGCACTTATAAGAGCATGGATGGCTACGGATTCTTGAGCAAGTAACTCATTCGACTTAGGTAAAAACCGCAGTTGATCTTGAATGACATTAAGAGCATCCTGACAGAGCCTAACTTTCTCATGAACATCACCCACTTGTCTTAAATTAAAAGCTTTGAGGGCTTTTTTAACCAACTTGAGCTTGGACACTACACAAAACATAGGGGACCCTCGAATGTGCAAAGACCAGGCTTCTTCCACTAGTTGAAGAAAATTAGGTTGAGAAGTAAGAAAGTTAGAGAACCTAAAAGGAGAAGCTCTTCTCTGGATGGGAATGCCAAACTTGACCTCAAGAGGGGAGTGATCAGAAATGTTCGGATAGTGAATGACACTATAAGCTCTAGGATAACTTGAGCTCCAAGCAGAATTGATGAGGGTCCTATCAAGCTTCCTAGCCACAAAATTTTCCCCACTTTGTTTGTTAGTCCAAGTAAAACAAGGACCACTTGAGTTGAGGTCATACATAGCATTACCATCAATCCAATGACAGAAGTCACTAATACTTTGAAGAGCTAATGGACTAATAGGATCTGCCTCATATGGATACAGGATGGCATTAAAGTCACCCGTAATTAACCAAGGAATGGAAGAGAGGTGAGGTCTAAGGGAAGACAAGTCATTCCAGAGAATTTTCCTGTGGTTAAGGTTATTGGACCCATAGACACAAGTCACAAGGAGAGGAGGGGAAGAGGTCCTATGAGACAACTCGACATGCACTAATTGGTCAGTAGATCTCAGGATTTGACAATGGTAAGTATTCGGGTCCCAAGCTAGCAATATTCTAGCGTTGGAGGCATTGTCTATATTGCTATAAAAAGTCCACCTAGGGAACAAAGAGGAGCAAACAGTATTCAAGAAGGGAAGGGACCTAATCCTCAATTCTATTCGACACACAAAAGACACTGACAATCTCTTAAGCCAAGCTTGTAAAGCTAAATGTTTTTTTGGGGTTATTAAGCCCTCGAATATTCCAAAAAACTAAATCCATTAATTCCAAAAGAAAAACCCAACCTATTTGTTCTTTTTCCTAGGTTTCCGACCTTTTCTCACAGTAAAGTCCCCCTCAACCCTCCCTTCAATTCTACGACTGTCGGGAATCAATTCAGATAAAGGATAGAAAGAGTTTGTACCTACTGGACTTATGGCATTCCCCTGTGGATCCTCAAGGTTTCCAGCTAGAACTTCATTGTCGAGTTTTGTCGGACTATGGAGATTGCCAGCAGTATTGGAGAACTGTTCCATTAATTTATTCATTCCCACTATATGTTCCATCAACAATGGGCCTAAGCCCTTGCCTGGGGATACAGAAGCCTCCCTGTCCTGCTGGGAGGGTTGGCTTGGAGAAGGTAAATCGTCACCTTGGGGCTCTTGAAAAAGTGGTTGTGCCTCGGTTCCCTTACTTAATTCCTGGTAATCACCAGTTTTAAAAACCCTCCCTGTCGGTGCCCATTCTTTCCTCTGGGTGACCAGCTCAGGTTTCCATTCATATTCGATTCTAACTTCTTTAAAAGATTGCTCCCCATGCTCAGAATACGTTGCGAGTTGAAAAGAGGTAGGCCAAGGAGTTTTAAGATCCATCTCAACACACAATCTCGCATACACTATCCGGGCCATCCGAGCAGTTGGGGAATCCATGAGAAGTGGGTTCCCAACCGCACTTGCGATACGACCTAGTCCTTCGGTGGTCCAGTATTCCACAGGAATATTATAAAATTTAGCCCATACTGGAACTTTCCGCACAACCTCCTGTTCACCGCCATTCAAACTCCATTTCTTCAGAAATAGGGGTTTACCCTGAATATGCCAAGGTCCCTTTTCCAAAACCGACATCACTCCATTTTCAGAATCAAACTTAAACAGAAAGTTATTGGAGCTAGTAATCAAAATTTCTTTCAACCCAAACTCAGTCCAAGATTTAGTCAAAGCACGATGAACCACTGGAAAGGCTGGTCTTTAACCTAGAAAAAAGCCAATAAGTGCTGATCTGAAATTTGCTGCCCCTTGTTTTGCCAGCTCCGGAGGAGGTATAACAAAGATTTGATCTTCCTTTGTCTCCGGCGGATAATAGGTAAGAGCTGTAGCCGTTGAAGGGTCGACCCCATTTGCAATAACAGTTTTCCAAGATTTGGGTAACCCCGGAGTTACTATTGTTACCGCATCTGAAGTACCTATAGCAACATTTTCGTGGGCGAGGGAGGGCTGAACTGAGTTGGAAGGGTTTGGGCCAGGCGCGGGTACCACAAAAACCGGGGTAGTTGAGCTGGAGTTTTGAAGAGGGAGTATGTTTGGGTTAGGAGCTTCGAGAATGGGGGATGGGGGAGGGTCGGATGTGGGCAAGGTGGCTGAGGGGTTTGGTCTGGAGATCTGGGACTTAGGGATGTCAGGAGGCTTAATGGAAAGCTGAAGGGTGCGAGCTGGGGCAGGAGAAGGAGCAAGAGCAGTAGCCATGGAGGAGGCCCAGCAGAAATCTTTGCAGATCTGGAGGAATCACGCCGGACTCTCAAGCTCACGCCGAACAACTAACAAGCGAACAGAGTCTACATCGCGCGTCGCAGACTCTGTTTACAAGCAATAGTGGTCGGCGCTCTCTCGCAGACGGACTCTCGCAACTGGAGTTTTGAGAGGGTTTTGGTTGCTGAGAACAGAGAAGATTAGGGTTGTAATCTCGTTTCATTATTTTTACTATATTTATTTATCAACAATTAATTGAACTAATCAAAATATGCTTTTAATAACTAATCATTTAGAAACTTATTTCTAATTTAACTTAAATTGAACTAATCAATTATCTTGGTTTAATTAGAAACTAATTTCTAATGAAACTCTTATCTAATGTTAACTAAACAAATTTAAGTTTCTAATTTAACTTATAATTGAACTAATCAATTATCTTGGTTTAATTATAAACTAATTTCTAATGAAACACCTATCTAATTTTAACTAAACAAATTAGTATTTATTCAATTAGAAAATAAACCAACGAAATTAGTTTATTTCTAAGGTTAATCCAATTTCAACTAAACAAATTAGTATTGATTTAATTAGAAAATAAACTAACAAATTTAGTTTATTTCTAAGTTTAATTTAATTTAAACTAAACAAATTAGTTTTCTTGCATTAAAAAAGCTTGCATTAAAAAAACTTTCTAATTTTTTTATATTTTATATTAATTAGAAACTAATTTAACTAATTTAATTAGTTTGTGTAAATTAGAGAATTAATTTCTAATTCTTTATATCATATTTATAATTCTTTATACCCATAAGTGGTTATACCACAAATGTATATAACATATGTGTGTGTGTATATATATATACACACACACACACATCGAAACTGACAAAAACCATTAATTAGTTTTTGTCTTATTATACACGTTGTATAATAATAAGAAGCGCTTGGCATTAAAGGAAAACAAGAAAGGCCACATGCCTTTTCAAGAAGAAGTTGTCTTCTTCCTGCATTTCTTTCTTTGCGTTTTGGTGTTTATGCAGTTTTTTAAAACATTTCTTTTCTTGCTTTTGACAATAAAAGAATCTAGAAGAAGCGAAAACCATAACGTTTTCTGGTTTTCTTGTTGAAGACCATTCATTAAAAAAAATACACAAATAAACATAAAACTCTCCCTTTTTATCATTTTCGTATGAACTATGTTTCATTGAAAAAGATCATGCATTTGTCACTATTGAATACTTTCAACACTCATTTCCCAACAGTCAAGACAGGTGAGAAAAACAAATGAAACACACATATGTTATAACAACAAAACCAGAAACGCGATAAAAACCGAAAACCCAAAAGATATTATATATTACGCATGCATATAACATAAACAAAAAATTTAACCTGCTCTGATACCAATGTTAGAAATTAACGGAACGAAACATAACCACAAAGATCATGTGAAACAGGATCATTTATATATGCATATAATAAATAAAGAATCACATACTTAGATTCCTGTCTGCAGAGTTCTATTATTTCTTCTCTTTTCTTTTTTTACATAGAAGAAATCTAGCCACTTAAAACATCCATTCCCGATGTATGTCTATCGTTTTTTTAAAATGACCTCTATATAACTACCATCATATAACTACCTTTGGTAGTTATTTCAAGAGTCTAAGTACTATTATACCCTTCATGGGTGTAATAATAACTTATAACATTCATGAAACCATGAAGCAAGAACAAAAGTCCCTAAAGCTTTACACTAAAAAAGGTCATGGCAGTAGGCCAATTATCAATTTCAACCATCATCCATCCACATTCGATACCGCTGTCATGGATTACGAGTTGAAGAAATCTTTATGGATGATTTGGAGAGGTTCTTGTCAAGGATGGAATTTCACAATAGTGTGAGGAAGGCCTGAAAGAGAGGCTATCTATTAAACGCCCCTCCTGGAAGTAGGAAATCAAGCTCGATCACAGCCCTGGCCAATCACTTGAAATACATGTCGGACAATTTTGTTCTTTCCTATAAAGTTGGACAAATATTAAATGTATTTTTTGGTTTTTAAATGAATTATCGGTTAAATTTCATAATTTGATTCAGATAAATATAATAAAGTGACTCAATAAATGATCTAGATTAATTGGTCAAAGTTCAGGTACAAAATAGATCCCAGTTAGTGTGGACCAGACCCACATCGGCCTTGTGAAGGGGAATTTTAGTTTTTTACATATATAATTACATAAAAGTGGTATACATAAGGCTAGCTATGAAAAATGGGTCGAAAAAGGGCTTTTTGACCAAATGGAGCAAAAAATGAAATCCCGAGATGCCAAAAATAGCCTCTGGAGTGGGAGAAGACGATTGCATGCGCCCAACATAGCTACAGTAAGCGGGGACAGTAGCGTACGGCTGGCACGTGCAACTTGCCACATCACTTCAACGAACGACGGACTACACGCGCGACTTGCAACCCACGCTCCAACCAGCGTGGGACGACTGGGAGACACGTGGTGGCACGTATAGATGCGTGTCTACGCATGGGTAGTGTGTGATATGCATGCTCCAGATGTATATGGCACACGTCGGCACTCGCGCATGTCGCGCACGCGTGGACCCGTGAGCCACGCCATCCATACAAACGTAGCTACAGTGATTTTCCTGAAAAAAAATCATAAAAATTTTAGATTTCCCGTAAGGGTACTCCAGGGTGTTTTTGGTCAGTTTTCGAGTCTGGAAAATTTATAAAGTAAGTTTTTCTATTTTCTGGATTAAATTAAAGTTTAACTGTAGAAAAGGAGTTAAGGTATTTTGAATCCGAATTCGAATGAATTTTCATGCTTCAAATATTGTATGAGGGAGATACATGAGGTTCTTATGTCTTGGGTCTCATGTTCAGTGTTCAGGATTGCATAATAGTTGATCGGAAAAGGAATTGAGACATTTTGAAGCCATTGTTGAGAGAATTTTTGTGCAACAAACTTGCCATAAGGGAGATACATGAGGTTTTCGTGTCTCGGGTGGTCGGTTTAGTGTCTAGTGACACATGATAGTCACTCTATTGAGATTTTTCTTTTACAAAAGTCTCAAATTAAGTTTTCAGATAATGTATTCAGCATGAGTGTGTGACAATGAGATAGTGCATTCAATTTTTTTTACATTTTTTGATGTTACATTGTCACATACTATATACCCATAAAAAATGTGAGGATAACATAAAGCTGTATCCCTTGTGTTTGTGAAATTATTGAGTGTTGATGAGAATGTAGTCACCAAAGTGGCCTTTCAAGTCAGTATTTTGAATTGTTCTACCTGTATGTTGGGGGATGTCTCTGATTTTATGTTTGGTTATTCTACCCAAAGGAGTTGGCCTTACATAATATTTTGAGATGTGCATAAAGGCGCTAGAGAGAGGAAAGTCATTGCTCAAGTGATCTATTCGCCCACAAGTGGTAGTGTCATGAGAGTTGATGATTTGTAATCTGATCGATTTTATGTGTGGAGGTCTAGTTGCATATATTATGTATTCAGCCCACAGGTGTTTCATAATATGTATGACCAGATTTTCAGTAAAGATACTATTTAATGGCATTGAATATCATTTTTATCATATATTTGTGTTGATTTAAAGATTATCATCTTGAACTCACCTTTTCAGTCAACAAAATCAGTGTCACCATTGAAACCTTGATCGGTTTCAATACAAAGAAGTAGACAGAGGATGTATTGAATGATATGGAGATAGCTGTGGTTGATATGACCATATGGATGGATAGGTCATATCCACTTACATCCATGAGCTTGAAAACTCATAAAGTAGCCTATGAAGCCTAGGATCGGTCTAACATAATATATCTAATGACCATTAAGAGATCCATTCCGAACCATCTATAAAATGGACTTCCGGACACAGACATAGCGAAGGAGTTTCTTGATAATGTCTCCTAGAGGTACACAGTCTCATCTAGTGTTGAGACAAATTCCTTGATGAAAGAATTATTCTCCATAAGGTATACCGGAGAAAAGGGGAGTAATGAAGAATATATCGAGAATAATTCATCTTCACAGTAGATTGAAGATGTTCATAGTTTAATGCTTTGATAGCCCATTGCGTTGCTTAGGAGGAGAAAATCAAGCTTGCTACTCCTACAGCCCTCAAAGAAGCTTAAGGGAAGACAAATATGAAGCCCACTAATTTTAAAAGTAGAAAGGTCAAATCTTCTCCACATGCTGACGTTGGTCAAACCAGTGCTGATAAAGGTCCTAGGGACATAAAGGAACCAGTAGTATGAGGTTTAAAAGGAAAGACTAAGACCATTAGGTTATTCTTTGGCTTGTCAATTATGAATCTAATTTGCGATAGTTGCATTAAGTACTCCATGGCTATTTAGTGGAACATCTAATCAAGGTGCTTCTGCGATGCAGTAGTTCATATCAAGGACAAAGCCAAATAAAGGGAAGGAGGAACTGATGGTTCACAGCAATAAAGAAGTGGAAGTAATATCTATGGGGGATGTATATACTGAACCTTGCTGTAAGGTTTATTTTGGTTTTACACGACACATTTTATATAAGATCTTTTAATCAATTTTGGATAAAGAAGGCTGGCGTTTTATGTTTAATGCTTTTATGGTACAGTTGTTGTTTAATGAAAAACATAATGGTACAACTTTCTTGTCATATGGTTTGTATAGAATATGTCTTACTCCGAGTTAGATAAATGCTTCTTCGTATCTTGCTAAACAAGTTATGAAATGAGGGACCCTGATGAATGAGAAGTCATACATGGTGTGGCATGATAGTTTAAGCCATATTTCTAGAGCTAGGGTTGAGAGATTGATCAAGGAAAACATTTATCAATTCTAGATTATGATGATTTGGGAACATATGTTGATTGTTGCAGGAGTAAGTTGACTAATAAGGATATTGAGGTGAACTCATGCTTCTAACTTGTTAGGTATGATACATAAAGATATCGGTAGACCTTATATAGTTGCATTGTGCAATTATAAATGTATTATGACATTTGTTGATGATTATTCCCATCAAAGTTATGTGTCCTTGCTTAAAGACTGAAGGTTGAGAACCATTTAGAAAAATTCATCAAGATAGTCATATTTGACCGTAAAGGAGAATATCATGGCAAATATGATGTTTTAGGACTTTAAAAGGTTCGTTTCGTTTGCTAGATATTTGGAATCAATTGGAATAGTGACTTAATTCACTATATCGAGTAGTTCTAAGCAAAATGGTGTGTTGCCGAAAGGCATAACTGCACCCTAAAGGACTTAAGGAAGTCAATGCAGAATAGGACTAATCTACTTGATTATCTAAAAGCTTAGAAATCCAGCCTTGCACACATTCGTGTATGGGGCTGCCCTACTGAGGTAGTATAATCCTTATAAAGAAGGATTGCATAATCGTTCCCTTCATTTCCATTTAGTAAGATATCTCAACCACTTTAAGGTTACAGATTTTCACTGTAGAGAAGGAGGGACCAGAATAGTGGAATCATAAACAGCTAAGTTTCTGGAATACGATGTGTATGATGATGGTGGGTCTTTTGACCCTTCGGATGATAGAAGGGCAGATACTACAGTTATTATGTAACTACTACTCATACAGTTAGATTCGGTGGATATAGGTCTTTGTACTGTGCCTATACAAAAACAGGAACCTATACCTATAATAGGAACCTATACCTATAGACACAGAGGTTCTTGAGGGTACAAGATCTAATACAGTTAAGTAAATCCATTGGAGTGAGACGACCTGCTATCCCATCTGATTACATAGTCTATCAGGTGTAAAGGACTATGTTATTAGACATGTTACGAATCCAGTTACTTTTACAGAAGTTGTTTGCAAGCCATGAAGCATAGTAAGGTGTGGGAGCTAGTTGATTTGCATAAAAACTACAAACTCGTCAGTTGTAAATGAAGTTTTAAGACCTAAAGGATTTCAGAATAAAGTTCAGCGATTTATGGGCTCGCTCAGTTGCCTAATGGTTCACTCAAGGAGAAAGGTTGACTTTGTGTTACTTTTCTATCGTATCCTTGTAGGATACATTTTGAGTGATTAAGGCAATTATAGCTCATGATGATATAGAGTTACATTAAATGGTAGTCAAAACTGCTTTCTTGAGTAAAGACCTTTATGAAGTGGTCTATATAATGAAACCTCAAAGATCTCAGGATCTAGATGGAACTGACATGGTTTGCACATTATGCAGATGAATATATGGTTTTGATATGTGCTTAATTGTTGATATTTTTAAATATTTACACTTAGCGATTAATGGTACAAAAATGCCTAAGAGACTCACTTTAATTCATTTATAATTTTACGTACAATTTGGGAGCGAAGAAATTAAAGTGAGTCAGAACATTATACTTAGGTCATTTTTGAAGATTTACTTTTGTTTGTCTTCGTGAAATGAGATAAAGAAAATTAAAAGAAAAAAAATAAAGACATGAAGAAAAGAGCATGGAGGAGCAAGGCTTTAGAGAGAGCAAATTAAGTGAGGAGCAACGCATGAAGCAGATGAAAGCCAAGAGAAATTAATTAAAGCCAAGACAGCAATTCTCATGCAAAAGTCAAGCAGTAACGTAGACGTGGACCAAGGGATTTGCAATTAAATTAGGAACGTAGGAGATAATAGAGGAGAACAACGTGGCGTCAACAGCTGGAGACACAATGTAGAAGGCATTTTAATTGGTCAGATGATTGTAGAAGGGAGAAATCACTTAAAATTAATTGTCTAAGCACAGTGAGGGGCGTTAAGAGCAACAGCGAGACAATTGTCATTAAAGAGGAAACAATCAAGTGACACGCATAGCATAGGAGAGAGCAATTAAAGCAGCATAAATGGGATTAGCTACAGGAGGCATTTAAAGGACGGCTGGCAAATGGAGGTTCCTCAAATGATAGGCGTCATTTTAATTGTCCAAATCAAACGAAAATCACGCAATACACGGATTTAAACAGGTGGCGTCGATTTTTAAAATCAAACAGCAATAACCAGCGGATGAGCTGCAGACAAGCCAGTGACACCCGACACAAGCCAAAGGAGCTGAGGGTTTTTGGAATAAACGAAAATAGGAGAGCAATATAAAAGGTCAAAAATTGAGGCACAACAGGTAGCACAAAATCAACGCAAAAAGCGAGGAGCTGGTGCCGCGCAACAATGATAAAAATCATTAGAAGCACAGCTGCGTCCAGGAAGTAACGAGAGAATAGTGTCGCCAGGAGGACACACGCCACTGTAACGCATAAGGTAGCAAATTAAATCAACACAGAGGTCGGCACAAGGAATAGGATCAAAATGATTTAATTCAAGTGGAGAGCATAGTGCCGGCAGCTGAGAGGAGCACAGTAGCACTACAGGAAAAAATTCACAAACATCAAAGCACAGCAGAGGGACGCCACAGTACACAATATGCGTTGAAAAGAGCTCGGCAGTAAGGAAAATCATAGGGGTTTTTGTTAGGGATTTGATGGGAGTTGAAGCTATTTGTAAAAAAATACCTATGAAGGGCTAAACATCTCGACCTGGGTTAAGTATTATTTTAATTATTTTGTTGTTTCTTTCTCTCATTAGAAATTGATTGTGTTATCCTGTTTTAATTGATTAGGTTTCTGTATGGATAATCGGATTTTCGTTATTATTCGGTTATTTGTGTATGAACCTATTGGGTATTTTAAATTGATGATTTTAATGCATTCATTGAATCGTTAATTTGAATCCCATTGCTAGAATTTCGATATAATCCGTAATTGTTATGTTGAAATTCATGTGTAGCGACTAATG